>CM053031.1:233962237-234067301 GCA_028564925.1 Lithobates sylvaticus
GTCCCCAGAGTGCCCCACCCCTACACCAGGATCCCCCACAGATGCACCCCTTGCCTTACATCCAGGGTCCCCCCCCCCCCCCACAGAGAGACACCCCCTTAAATCAAGGCCCCAGAGAGCCTCCCCCTTACATCAGGGTCCCCAAGAGCCATCCCCTTACATCAGGTCCCCAGAGAGCCTCCCCTTACATTCAGGGTCCCCAGAGAGCCTCCCCCTTATCAGTTACATAGAGCAACTCCTGCCGTACTTCAGATCGTCACCCCAGAGAGCCCCCCCATACATCAGGTGTCCCCATAGAGCCTCCTCCCCATTACATCAGGGTCCCCCAGAGACCTCTCCTCCGTACATCAGGGTCCGCAGAGACACCCCTTACATCATGGTCCCATGAGAGCCCTCCCCCGTACATCAGGGTCCCAGAGAGCCCCCCCCCCCTGTCAAGGGTCCCCAACAGAGCCCCCCCCTTACATCAGGGTCCCCAGAGAGCCTTCCCCCCTTACATCAGAGTCCCCAGAGAGCAGCCCCCCCTTACATCAGGTCCCCAGAGAGCCTCCCCCTTACATCAGAGAGCCCCCCCAGAGAGTCCCCTGAAAGCCCCCCTTACATCAGTCCCAAGAGAGCCCCCCCTTACATCAGAGTCCCCAGAGAGCACCCCCCTTACACCAGGTCCCCAGCAGAGCCCCCGTTACATTATCCCCGGAGATTCACCCCGGGTCCCCAGAGAGCCCCCCAGCCTTACATCAGGGTCCCATAGAGAGCCCCCCCTTACATCCGGGGTCCCCAGATAGCCCCATCCCCACTTACATCATGGTCCCCAGAGAGCCCCCCCTTACACCAGGGTCCCCAGAGACACCCCCCCTTACATCAGGGTCCCCAGAGATGCCCCCCTTACACCAGGATCCCCAGAGAGCCCTGCCTTACATCAGGGTCCCCAGAGAGCCCCCCCTTACTTCAGATTCCCAAGAGCCCCCCCCTTACATCAGGGTCCCCAGAGAGCCCCCCACTTACATCAGTGTCCCCAGAGAGCTGTCCCCACTTATATCAGTCCCCAGAGAGCCTCCCCCCTTACATCAGGGTCCCCATAAGAGCCCCCCCTTACATCAGAGTCCCCAGAGACCCCCCTTACATCAGGGTCCCCAGAGAGCCCCCCCACGGTTAGCATCAGGGTCCCCAGAGAGCCCCCCACTTACTCAGAGTCCCCAGAGAGGCCCCCCTCCTTACATCAGGGTCCCCAGAGGAGCCCCCCCTTACATCAGGGTCCCCAGAGAGCCCCCCCAGGGTCCTTACTATACATCAGGTCCCCAGAGAGCCTCCCCTTACATCAGAGTCCCCCAGAGAGCCCCCCTTACATTCAGGGTCCCCAGAGAGCCTCCCCTTACATCAGGTCCCCAGAGAGCCCCCCTTACATCAGGGTCCCCAGAGAGAGCCCCCCTTACATCAGGGTCCCCAGAGAGCTCCCCCCTTACATCAGGGTCCCCAGAGAGCCCCTCTTTACATCAGGGTCCCCAGAGAGCCCCACCTTACATCAGGGTCCCCAGAGAGCCTCCCCACTAGCATCAGGGTCCCCAGAGAGCCCCCCCTTACATCAGGTCCCCAGAGAGCCCCCACCTTACTCAGGGTCCCCAGAGAGCCCCCCTTACATCAGGGTCCCCAGAGAGCTCCCCCTTACATCAGGATCAACAGAGAGCACCCCCCTTACATCAGAGAGCCCCCCTTACAACAGTGTCCCCAGAGAGCATCAGTCTTGCACCAGGGTCCCCAGAGAGCCCCCCTCCCACATCAGAGTCCCCAGTGAGCCCCCCCTTACATCAGGGTCCCCAGAGAGCCCCCCTTACATCAGGGTCCCCAGAGAGCCCCTTCCTTACTACAGGGTCCCCAGAGAGTCCACCTTACATCAGAATCCCCCTTACATCAGGGTCCCCAGAGAGCCATACCCTTACATCAGAGAGCCCCCCTTACAACAGTGTTCCCAGAGAGCCTCCCCCTTACATCAGGATCCACAGAGAGCCCCCCTTACATCAGAGTTCCCAATCAGAGTCCCCAAAGAGCCCCCCCCTTACATCAGGGTCCCCAGAGAGCCCCCCCTTACATCAGGGTCCCCAGAGAGCCTTCCCCTTACATCAGGGTCCCCAGAGAGCCCCCCCTTACATCAGGGTCCCCAGAAAGCCCCCCCCTTACATCAGGGTCCCCAGAGAGTCCCCCCTTACATCGGGGTCCCCAGAGAGCCTTCCCATTACATCAGGGTCCCCAGAGAGCCCCCCCTTACATCAGGGTCCCCAGAGAGCCCCCCCTTACATCAGGGTCCCCAGAGAGCCCCCCCCCTTACATCAGGGTCCCCAGAGAGCCATACCCTTACATCAGAGAGCCCCCCCTTACAACAGTGTCCCCAGAGAGCCTCCCCCTTACATCAGGATCCACAGAGAGCCCCCCTTACATCAGAGTCCCCAATCAGAGTCCCCAAAGAGCCCCCCCCTTACATCAGGGTCCCCAGAGAGCCCCCCCTTACATCAGGGTCCCCAGAGAGCCCCTCCTTACATCAGGGTCCCCAGAGAGCCCCCCTTACATCAGGGTCCCCAGAGAGCCTTCCCCTTACATCAGGGTCCCCAGAGAGCCCCCCCCTTACATCAGGGTCCCCAGAGAGCCTTCCCATTACATCAGGGTCCCCAGAGAGCCCCCCCTTACATCAGGGTCCCCAGAGAGCCCCCCCTTACATCGGGGTCCCCAGAGAGCCTTCCCTTTACATCAGGGTCCCCAGAGAGCCCCCCCTTACATCAGGGTCCTTAGAGAGCCCCCCCTTACATCAGGGTCCCCAGAGAGCCTCAGCCTTGCATCAGGGTCCCCAGAGAGTCCCCCCCTTACATCAGGGTCCCCAGAGAGCCCCCCCCCTTACATCAGGGTCCCCAGAGATCCCCCCCCTTACATCAGGGTCCCAGAGCCCCCCCCCTTACATCAGGGTCCCCAGAGAGCCCCCCCCCTTACATCAGGGTCCCCAGAGCCCCCCACATTACATCAGGGACCCCAGAGAGCCCCCCTTACATCAGGGTCCCCAGAGAGCCCCCCTTACATCAGGGTCCCCAGAAAGCCCCCCCCTTACATCAGCGTCCCAGAGAGCCCCCCCTTGCATCAGGGTCCCCAGAGAGCCCCCCTTGCATCAGGGTCCCCAGAGAGCCCCCCCTTACATCAGGGTCCCCAGAGAGCCCCCCTTACATCAGAGTCCCAGGAGAGCCTCAGGCTTGCATCAGGTTCCCCAGGGGGCTCCCTTACATCAGGGTCCCCAGAGAACCTCCCCCTTACATCAGGATCAACAGAGAGCACCCCCCTTACATCAGAGAGCCCCCCTTAAAACAGTGTGCCCAGAGAGCATCAGTCTTGCACCAGGGTCCCCAGAGAGCCCCCTCCCACATCAGAGTCCCCAGTGAGCCCCCCTTTTACATCAGGGTCCCCAGAGAGCCTCCCCCTTACATCAGGGTCCCAGAGAGCCCCCCCTTACATCAGGGTCCCCAGAGAGCCCCCCTTACATCAGGGTCCCCAGAGAGCCCCCCTTACATCAGGGTCCCCAGAGAGCCCCCCCCTTACATCAGGGTCCCCAGAGAGCCCCCCTTAAAACAGTGTGCCCAGAGAGCATCAGTCTTGCACCAGGGTCCCCAGAGAGCCCCCTCCCACATCAGAGTCCCCAGTGAGCCTTAGTTTTGCATAAGGGTCCCCAGAGAGCTCCCCCTTACATCAGGGTCTCCAGAGAGCCTCTTCCTTACTACAGGGTCCCCAGAGAGTCCCCTTACATCAGAATTCCCCTTACATCAGGGTCCCCAGAGAGCCCCCCCTTACATCAGAGTCCCCAGAGAGCCCCCCTTACAACAGTGTCCCCAGAGAGCCTCCCCCTTACATCAGGATCCACAGAGATCCCCCCTTACATCAGAGCCCCCAATCAGAGTCCCCAAAGAGCCCCCCTTACATCAGGGTCCCCAGAGAGCCCCCCCCTTACATCAGGGTCCCCAGAGAGCCTTCCCCTTGCATCAGGGTCCCCAGAGAGCCCCCCGTACATCAGGGTCCCCAGAGAGCCTTCCCCTTACAACAGGGTCCCCAGAGAGCCCCCCCTTACATCAGGGTCCCCCAGAGAGCCCCCCCCCTTACATCAGGGTCCCCAGAGAGCCCCCCCCTTACATCAGGGTCCCCAGAGAGCCCCCCCTTTACATCAGGGTCCCCAGAGAGCCCCCCCTTACATCAGGGTCCCCAGAGAGCCTTCCCCCTTACATCAGGGTCCCCAGAGAGCCCCCCCTTACATCAGAGTCCCCAGAGAGCCCCCCCCTTACATCAGAGTCCCCAGAGAGCCCCCCCTTGCATCAGGGTCCCCAGAGAGCCCCCCTCTTACATCAGGGTCCCCAGAGAGCCCCCCCTTACATCAGGGTCCCCAGAGAGCCCCCCCTTACATCAGGGTCCCCAGAGAGCCCCCCTTATTACATTAGGGTCCCCAGAGAACCCCCACTTACATCAGGGTCCCCAGAGAGCCCCCCCTTACATCAGGGTCCCCAGAGAGCCCCCCCCCTTACATCAGGGTCCCCAGAGAGCCCCCCCTTACATCAGGGTCCCCAGAGAGCCCCCCCCCTTACATCAGGGTCCCCAGAGAGCCCCCCCTTACATCAGGGTCCCCAGAGAGCCTCCCCCCTTACATCAGGGTCCCCAGAGAGCCCCCTCCTTACATCAGGGTCCCCAGAGAGCCCCCCCTTACATCAGAGTCCCAGGAGAGCCCCAGGCTTGCATCAGGGTCCCCAGGGAGCCCCCCCTTACATCAGGGTCCCCAGAGAACCCCCCCTTACATCAGGGTCCCCAGAGAGCCCCCCCTTACATCAGGGTCCCCAGAGAGCCCCCCCTTACATCAGGGTCCCCAGAGAGCCTCCCCCTTGCATCAGGGTCCCCAGAGAGCCCCCCTCCCACATCAGAGTCCCCAGTGAGCCTTAGTTTAGCATAAGGGTCTCCAGAGAGCCTCCCCCTTACATCAGGGTCTCCAGAGAGCCTCGTCCTTACACCAGGGTCCCCAGAGAGCCTCCCCCTTACATCAGGGTCCCCAGAGAGCCCCCCCTTACATCAGAATCCCCCTTACATCAGGGTCCCCAGAGAGCCATCTCTTACATCAGAGAGCCCCCCTTAAAACAGTGTCCACAGAGAGCCTCCCCCTTACATCAGGGTCCCCAGAGAGTCCCCCCACTTACATCAGAGTCCCCAGAGAGCCCCCCTTACATCAGGGTCCCCAGAGAGCCCCCCTTACATCAGGGTCCCCAGAGAGCCTTCTCCTTACATCAGGATCCACAGAGAGCCCCCCCTTACATCAGAGTCCCCAATCAGAGTCCCCAAAGAGCCCCCCCCCTTACATCAGGGTCCCCAGAGAGTCCCCCCCCCTTGCATCAGGGTCCCAGAGAGCCCCCCCTTACATCAGGGTCCCCAGAGAGCCCCCTCCTTACTTCAGGGTGTCCAGAGAGCCTTGCCCTTACATCAGATCTCCCCCTTACATCAGGGTCCCCAAAGCACTCCCCTCATACATCAAAGAGCCCCCCTTACAACAGGGTCCCCAGAGAGCCTCCTTACATCAGGGTCCCCAGAGAGCCCCCCCCCCCTTACATCAGGGTCACCAGTGAGCCTCCCCTTACATAAGGGTCCCCAGAGAGCTTCCCCCTTACATCAGGGTCCCCAGAGAGCATCCCCCTTACATCAGGGTCCCCAGAGAGCCCCCCCTTACATCAGGTCCCCAGAGAGCCCCCCTCCCTTACATCAGGGTCCCCAGAGAGCCCCCCCTTACATCAGAGTCCCCAGAGAGCCCCCTTACATCAGGGTCCCCAGAGAGCCCCCCTTACATCAGGTCCCCAGAGAGCCCCCCCCTTACATCAGAGTCCTATGTGAGCCTCAGTCTTGCATCAGGATCCACAGAGAGCCCCCTCCCCCTTACATCAGGGTCCCCAGAGAGCCATCCCTTTACATCAGAGAGCCCCCCTTACAACAGGGTCCCCAGAGAGCCTCCCCCTTACATCAGGGTCCCCAGAGAGCCCCCCCTTACATCAGGTCCCCAGAGAGCCCCCCCAACATCAGAGTCCCCAAAGAGCCCCCCTTACATCAGGGTCCCCAGAGAGCCCCCCCCTTACATCAGGGTCCCCAGAGAGCCCCCCCTTACATCAGGGTCCCCAGAGAGCCCCCCTTACATCAGGGTCCCCAGAGAGCCTCCCCTTACATCAGGTCCCCAGAGAGCCCCCCCTTACATCAGGGTCCCCAGAGAGCCTCTCCCCTTACATCAGGGTCCCCAGAGAGCCCCCCACTTACATTGGGGTCCCAGAGAGACCCTCTTAAATCAGTGTCCCCAGAGAACCTCCCCCTCATATCAGGATCCACAGAGAGCACCCCCCCCCCCTTACATCAGGTCCCCAGAGAGCCTCAGTCTTACATCAGGGTCCCCAGAGAGCCCTCCCCTTACCTCAGAGTCCCCCGAGAGCCTCCCCCTTACATCAGGGTCCCCAGAGAGCCTCCCCCTTACATCAAGGTCCCCAGAGAGAGTCCCCTTACATCAGATCTCCCCCTTACATCAGGGTCCCCAGAGAGCCATCCCCTTACATCAGGGTCCCCAGAGAGCCCCTCCTTACACCAGGTTCCCCAGAGAGCCCCACCCCCTGTATCAGGGTCCCCAGAGAGCCCCTCCGTACATCAGGGTCCCCAGAGTGCCATCCCCTTACATCAGGGTCCCCAGAGAGCCCCCCTTACATCAGGTCCCCAGAGAGCCCCCCTTACATAAGAGTCCCCAGAGAGCCTCCCCTTACATCAGGGTCCCCAGAGAGCCTCCCACTTACATCAGGGTCCCCAGAGAGCCCCCTTACATCAGGATCCAAAGAGAGCCCCCCCTAACATCAGAGTCCCCAGAGAGCCTCCCCCTTACATCAGGGTCCCCAGAAAGCCCCTCCTTACATCAGGGTCCCCAGAACCCCCCCCTTACATCAGGGTCCCCAGAGAGCCCAGCCCCCTGAGAACTCCCGGTAGTCCCGATGGCAAGTACATGCCTGAAAACAGGTGGTGAGGAGGGGACACAATGTCTCCCCGCCAAGTGTCCTCCGAAAAGCAACACCTTCTGAAAAGCAATCCACTGCGGATCCTGGTCTGGGCACACTGCTGTCCAGGTGATCAGGCTGGAGAGCCCCCCTTACATCAGAGCCCCCAGAGAGCCCCCCTGTACACCAGGGTTCCCAAAGAGCCTCCCCCTCACATCAGGGTCCCCAGAGAGCCTTCCCCACTTACATCAGGGTCCTCAGAGTGCCCCCCACTTACATCAGGGTCCCCAGAGAGACCCTCCTTACCCCAGAGTCCCCAGAGAGCCGCTCCTTACATCAGGGTCACCAGAGAGAGGCAGGCAGTGAGAGATGATGTCATCTCTCTGCTGCCCGCGGCTGCACAGTGAGGGCAGAACAGCGGTGATGCAGGGCAGGCGGTGAGAGATGATGTCATCTCTCTGCTCTCTGTCATCTCTCTGCTCTCTCACCCACCCGGCTTTCCCGTGCTGCTTGCCCACTCTCTGGCTCTCCCGTGCTGCCCGCCGCACGGCTGCAGAGAGGCCATGGCCCAGTAATGGGGCGCGGCCCTGTGGTTGGGGACCCCTGGGACTCGGGCAATGGGCCCCAGATTCTGGGCTATAGCCCCAAAAGCCACCCCCTAGCGACGCCACTGGCTGTGACTGAAACTGGCCCACTGATCCAGGAAACTCACGGTAGTCCCGATGGCAAGTACATGCCTGAAAACAGGTGGTGAGGAGGTGACACAATGTCTCCCCGCCGAGTGTCCTCTGAAAAGCCACACCCTCTAAAAAGCAATCCACTGCGGATCCTGGTCTGGGCACACTGCTGTCCAGGTGATCAGACATAGGGAAGTCTCCTATTAAGCCCCATACACACGGTCGGACAATCCGCGGACCAGGTCGGTCGGATCCTGTCCGTCATACTTTGTCTGATGTTGGTTTTGCGTACACACGGTCAGACAAAGTTGTCGGAAAATCCAATCATTCTGAACGTGGTGACAGTTGTTGCCTACGACGGGACTACGTAGAGGCTAGTAGCCAATAGCTTTGGTCTTGTAATGTGATCTGAGCATGCGTAGCACTTTGTCCGGTCGGACAACCGTACACACGATCGGATTTGGTGTGATCGGACCGTGTTGTCGGCAAATCTTTCCAGCAGGAGATAAGACTTTGTCCGTCGGACAATCCGACGTACACTATCCGATGGTGCATACACACGGTCTGATTTTTCAACAACATTGTCCGATCGGACAGAATCCATGAAAAAGTCCGACCGTGTGTATGGGGCTTTAGAGTGAATGGACTGAATAAAGCAGTATAAGCAACCATTTATTATATTACAGCTTATCACAGCTTACAAATTCTTTTTTTTTTCAGTTCACATACAGCTGTAGCCCACGCAGGGGCAAGACCAACGGGTCTTATTTTCATACAGCAACACAAAACATAAGAACTTTGGCTCAGGATTAACTTTGCTCAAACCTGGGATACCAGTATATAAAGTAAGGTGATTAGATCGGGACCGAGTGCGTGGTCAGAGACTATACTTTAACTAGAATAGGCTTGATCGCTACTTGTTGTAGTGGAGTCATCAAGCCAACATCACCAAACCTTATTAAATTTATTGGGGAAACCCCTGTTCGCATAGGTGGCCTTATACAAGGGTAGACTAGCATTTATCAGACCCTTCCAGAATTGGACAGAAGGAGGGGATGGATGCTTTCAATTCATTGTGATGGCTTAAGAGCGTAAAACAGTAAAAGGTTAATGAGTATTCTCCTGGCCATGGTCACTGACAGTTGTTCAACCAGTCCTAACAAACAATATCTTGGGTGGCATGGTATATGGAGCTTGGTTACACGTTTGATCACATGGACCTCTTGCCAGTATTGTATTGTCGGACAGCTCCAAAAGATACAGAAAAACTCTCCAGGTTGGTGCATACATCGCCAACAAGATGGGGAAAGTGCCGCAGGCATCCTGTGGAGCCTGTGAGGTGTATAGTATGCTCTGTGCAAATTTTATATTGAACCATCTTATCCCTGGCTGAGACCAGGGGGGAAAGGGGGAAATCCCAAATCTCCCTCCAGTCATCCTCATCCAGTCCCGGGATGTCCCCCACCCACTTCCTGCAGAGGGAGGACAACTCAGGACTAGGGATAGGAGAACGGTTCAGCCTGAGAATAAGTTGGGGCTGAACTTTGGTTGTTTGGCCGTTTGGCAAACAACGAACATTATGCGGTGTTCGTGGCTAATTCGAAAGCCGCGGGACACCGTTAAAGTCTATGGGACACTAACATGAAAACCAAAAGTGCTAATTTTAAAGGCTCATATGCAAGTTATTGTCATAAAAAGTGTTTGGGGACCTGGGTCCTGCCCCAAGTGACGTATCAATGCAAAAAAAAGTTTAAAAAACGGACGTTTTTTCGGGAGCAGTGATTTTATTAATGCTAAAAGTGAAACAATAAAAATGAAATATTCCTTTAAATATTGTGCCTGGGTTGTGTCTATAGTATGCCTGTAAAGTGGTGCAGTTTTCCCGTGTTTAGAACAGTACCACGGCAAAATTACATTTCTAAAGGAAAAAAGTCATTTAAAACTGATCGCGGCTGTAATGAATTGTCGAGGCAATATAGATAAAACTCATTGAAAAAAAACGGCATGGGTTCCCTATACCAAAAATTAAAAAAAATTGCAAAATCCATACCAGGCCCTTCAGGTCTGGTATGGAAATTAAGGGGAAGCCTGCGCCAAATTAAAAAAAAAATGGCATAGGGGTCTCCCCAAAATCCACACCAGACCCTTATCCGAGCATGCAACCTGGCAGGTCGCAGGAAAAGAGGGGGGAATGAAAGAGCGCCCCCCCTCCTGAACCGTACCAGGACACATGCCCTCAACATGGGGAGGGTGCTTTGGGGTCTGACCCCAAAGCACCTTGTCCCCATATTGATGGGGACAAGGGCCTTATCCCCACAACCCTTGCCCGCTGGTTGTGGGGGTATGCGGGCGGGGGGGGCTTATCGGAATCTGGAAGCCCCCTTTAACAAGGGGACCCCCAGATCCCACCCCCCCCATGTGAATTGGTAACAGGGTACATTGCATCCCTATCATTTCACAAAAAAAAGTGTCAAAAATTGTAAAAAAAGACAAGAGACAGCTTATGACAAGTCCTTTATTAAAAAAAAAAAAAAAAAAAATGTCCAGCGATGTAAATTTGTGCCGCTGATGGACCGAAAAAAAAAAAAAAGCTGCAACAGTTCCGCCTCCATGGGAGGCTCCCGCCGAGTGATGCTTCTTCTTGGTGACAGCTGTTTTATAGCTGAGGGTGGGGCCACCCGGTGACATAAACAGGGAAGCCGTATGGATTTTGGGGGGACCCCTATGCCATTTTTCTTTTAATTTGGTGCAGGGTTCCCCCTTATTTCCATACCAGACCTGAAGGGCCTGGTATGGATTTTGGGGGGATCCTCACACAATTTTTTTTTACATTTTTGGTTAGGGGTTCACCTTAATATTCATACCAGACCCGAAGGGCCTGGTAATGTACTGGGGGGGGGGGGGGCATGCCGTTTCTTTCAATAAGTTTTATCCATATTGCCGAGACCCGACAATTCATTACAGCCACGAGCAGTTTTAAGTGACAATTTTTCTTTTAGAAATGTCATTTTGCTGTGGTACTGTTCTAAACAAAGGAAAAATGTACCACTTTACAGACATACTATAGACACCCCCAGGCATGATATTTAAAAGAATATTTCATTTTTATTGTTTCACTTTCAGCATTAAAAAAAATCACTGCTCCCGAAAAAACTGGCGTTTTAAAACATTTTTTTTTGCATTTATACATGTCCCCTGGGGCAGGACCCAGGTCCCCAAACACTTTTTATGGTAATAACTTGCATATAAGCCTTTAAAATTAGCACTTTTGATTTTTCATGTTGGTGTCCCATAGACTTTAATGGTGTTTGTGTGTTTATCCGTGTTTTGTGCCTGTTTGCATGTTCTGGTGCGAACTGAACGGGGGGGGTGTTCGGCTCATCCTTACTCAGGACTAGCAGCCAGGAGTAGGTAGCCATAAAGCTGACACGTGGGCTTCCCCAAGTCCTTCACCCGGAGGGTAGATTCCAATTCCGAGTATGATAGAATTACCGGTTGACACCGAAATTAAAGGCACGAGCCATCTGGTGGTATTTAAAATATGCATGTGCAGGTAGATTAAATTTTGATTGTAGAGTATTGAAAGAAGACAACTCAGTGTTAGTGATGATATGTTCCAGCTTTACAATTTTGTGTTTGGCCCAAGCATGTGGGTCTGTGGGAGGTTGGGATTCAGCCACAATGGTGTATGTGGAGAGAGAGAATTCAGCTGGGGCATCTGCAGAGCTTCACTCATTTTCCATACTTGTATGGTGGTGCACATAGAAGGAGTGAGATGGTGTGGGGACTTTTTCCCCTTAAAACAACAGCCCCTGGAAGGCCCCCAGAGAGTTGACAATTGCTGCCTACAGCACTATAGCAGAATTGGTTAGATAAGGCTGAAGCCACCAATGAATGGTCACTGGCTGGGTAGCCAAAAAATATTTATAACAGTCGGGAAGAGCCAATCCCCCCCCCCTATCCACAGGTCTAGTCAAAGTGGTATATTTGTATTTGGGGGATTTTGATCCCCAGATAAAGGATGTGAAAAGTTGTTTAATGGAATTAAAGTTTTTTTTAAAGCCACTGAGGAGAGTTTCTATAATAAGTACGTGAATTTGGGGGCGGACTTCATTTTTAGGAGGTTAATATGTCCAATTAGGGAGAGGGATAGATTGCTCAATGCTTTCAGTCTAGTCTTAACTTCAGCCAGCACAGGATCCAGGTTGAGTTTCACAAAGTCCCTACTATGTCTGAATATCATGATTCCCAGATAGTTAAAGTGGTCAACCCACTGCAGTGGGAGAGAGGGGGGTAAGGAAGATCCAGCCTCCTCGTCTACCGAAAACACCTGGGACTTGTGCCAATTCACCTGTAAAACCCGTGAAGGTTGAGAAGGTGTTCATAATTCTATAGGCACCCTGCAGAGAGGCCCTAGCATCATTTAAGAAAAGCAGTAAGTCATCAGCGTAGAGAGCCACTCTCTCCTCCAGCTACCCCTCCTGAAGGCCGAAAATCTCGGGTGAGATTCTGAGGGCTTCAGCAATAGGTTCCATGGCTAGGGCAAAGAGGGCCGGGGAGAGAAGGCATACCTGTCTAGTACCCCTCTGCAGGGGAAAGGCAGATAGCAAGCCATTAAGCCTTATGCTTGCCAGGGGGCCAGTGTAGAGCGTACGTACCCATTCAATAAATTTTAGTAGGAATCCCATTCTCCTCATCACCTCCCATAGATAAGCCCATTCCACAGTATCGAATGCCTTTTCCATGTCTAGGGTGGCAATCTTTCTAGTACCCTGGTTTGTGTGGGGGGCATGGATATTGGAGAATAATCTGCGTATGTTAATATCTGTGGACCTACCGGGCATAAAGCCTGTTTGATCCGGGTCTGTGAGGGATTTTATAACTTTGTTTAGTCTGGTGGCTAACAACTTTGTAAGGATCTTCAGATCCCAATTGAGAAGTGCAATTGGTCAGTAGGAGGCGCACAGCTTGGGATCTTTAATGGGCTTAGATATGAAGATAATGTGGGCTTCCTTCATGGAGGGGGGTAAAGAGCCTGCTAGTAAACAGGATTTGAACAACTTGGAGCAAGTAATTCAGTGTGGGCTCTATAGAATTCAATGGGTAAGCCATCAGGGTCAGGGGCCTTACCCCGCCGGGAAAGACTATATGGCAAGTGTAATCTCTTCCGGGGTGAAGTCTGCGACCAGAAGATTCCTCTCGGAATCAGAGAGCCAGCCTAACGCCAGGGTATACAAAACAGAGGTCATGTGTATAGAGTTGAAAGCATCTGGCAAGGAGGAAGTGTACAGTGTAGTTTAGAATCTAGTGAATTCAGTCAGGATGTCATCCTGTGAGACGGCCGTCATGCCATCTGCTGTGACAATTTTGGAGACAACTGCAAGGGGTCTATCTTGTTGTGCTAGTACTGAATCGATGGGGCTTCGGCCCATAATTCCTGAACATAATACATTTGCTTTATTCAACCCCGCTCGCCCAAGTTCGCCTAATGGGTAGATACTTGGAACCCTTCCCTATTAGCAGGGGCACCAGGCAGGGATGAGAGCTCTCCCCCCTCCTTTTTGCAATGGCCATAGAAACTTTGGCCATAGCAATCAGATCGAGTCATGACATCAAGGGGGTACTCTGCGGGAACCAGGAACACAAGTGCATGCTATATGTAGACGATCTTCTCCTCTTTCTCACCTCCCCACTGACATCTATGCCTACGGTCTATAAAATACTGCAAAACTTTAGCAAGATCTCCAGGTTGCGGGTTAACATGTCTAAATTGATAGTTCTAAATATATCTGCTCCCCCGGACCTGCTCAAACAACTTACACACATCTTTGCCTTCTCATGGGCACCTACCGCAATACCGTATCTTGGCATCAAACTCACCCCTGATATCAACAATCTCTTCCAAGCGAATTACCCCCCGATGATACATAAATGTATGGGGGACCTGGAGACGTGGTCTAAGTGTGGCCTATCCTGGCTGGGCAGAGTTCATGCGGTTAAGATGACTCTGCTCCCCCGCTTACTGTATTTATTTTGCTCCCTCCCGATCCCAATAAAGAAACAATTCTTTACTAAATTCCAGTCCTCTCTAGTGCACTTCATCTAGGGTAACAAAGGCTACAGACTCCCCACAAGGATTCTAATTAGACAAAAATCACAAGGTGGGGTGGGCCTGCCAAATTATGGTGGTATTACCAAGCCGCTCAACTGTCCCAAATATCCATAGTTTTCTCTGGGGGCCTGATTGGGTATCCATTGTAACCTGGGGGACAGGTGGCAGGTACAAAGCTCCCTGGGATAAGCTGTTATTTAGGCACAGATACCAAATCCACTAGTTGTAGTGAAAACAGTGCTGGGTTTATTGGTGTTAAATACAAGTCCATACATAGGTGCTGCACAGTCTTCCAGCAAACATATCAGAACAGAAATAACAAAACAAAAGTCCTAGCCGTGTCTCGGCTCTAACTATACCATACACAGGCCCTCCCTACCAGGCTGAGCAAGCCTACCGCTTGTTAGTTTCTGTATAGAGTTTTAAAGCGTTTTACCAACCTTTAGCTCCTCACAAACCATCAATGTCTGTGTGTCCCAGGCAGAGAGCAAAGGCTGTCTGCTCAGGTGAGCTTAAATTAGCCTGGGGAAGAGGACTAAGATCCGAACTGGATCATGTATCAGAGACCTCTGAATGCGTATGAGAGGAGCCTGGGAGATGTATAAACCTTGAAAAAGACTTCTCCTGGCTCTCTCTGGGACGCTCTGCTACACCATGGAAAAGACAAACCATTCCATTAAATATAATAGTTTACCTCCTTTGGTGTGAAATCCAGACCCGCTATCATGTCACCTACCCTCTCCCACTTTGTAGCTCTGTGCTCCACTCTCTACACACAAAACTCGCTGATCTCGCCCATGAAGCCATTATCGCACATCTTCCATAACACAAGATTCCCACCGGGTATGAATATTAAATCCTTCCAGAGGTGGACAGACAAGGGCCTTTACCGCATAGGCCATTTTTTCTCCCAGGCAGGCCCTATTACCTTAACTCATTGCAGGACGAAATTAGAAATGCCCAACTCTGAACTGTTCCGATTCTCCCAAATATCCCATTTCCTACACGCCTCTGCTTCAACCTGATGTAAGGGGGACTCTGATGAGGGTTCTGATGTAAGAGGGACTCTGATGGAGGCCCTCATGTAAGGGGGGGGGGGGCTGTGATTGGGACCCTAATGTAAAGGGTACTCTTATGTAAGTCCTAGGCATAGAGATAGGGACAAAGGCAAACTATTCCCCAATGTACGGGAGAAGACAAAGAAATAACAATGGAGGAGATGATCCTGATGTTCTAGAGTAAGCAGAAGAGGCACCCGGTGACTTGTAAGTGGCGATGGTGTTGAACACAGTGCCCGACACCCTTATAAAGTGGCTGCTTACCGAAAAGCCAAGGTAAGAAGGCTCAGCTAATAGGTTGGACGACCAAAGGATGCGGTTCTTCCTGTTACTTTAGGGCGACAATGGATGCTCCAAATAGCATGGGTATAAGGAGACACTTGTTCACATGGGGTCCATATGGGAAGTAGAGAAAAGAAAGGAGCCCATAGTGTGAATCCGATAAAACAATTTATTAAAACAAAGTAAGAAGCACTTGCCCTCCCAGACCAGTTTCGACAAATGTGTCTTTCTCAATGGTTCCCCAATAACTCCATTGTTATTTCTTTGTCTTCTCCCGTACATTGGGGAATAGTTTGCCTTTGTCCCTATCTCTATGCCTAGGACTTTGTGCTACTAGAGACTGTCAACCCAAGGGGACATTGGTGTTTCTGTGGATAGTACAAGTCTTTATTGTTTAGGACAATATCTTGTATAGTATTTCATACTGAGTATATGGTTATTAATGTATGTTCCCCTTTTTTTGGCGCAGCTTCCTTCCCACTTGTGTGTATCCCACTTTGAGCAGCAGCCTTATTTGTTTTATCATTGATTATTAGGTATAGCGCGGTTTTTATTTATTTTGCATACTCTTATGTAAGGGGGGACTCTTATGGGGACTTTGATATAAGGGGAATTCTGAAGAAGACTGTGATGTAACGGGAGAGTCTGATGGAGACCCCAATGTAAGGGGGGGGGGCTGATATAAGGGAGCTCTGATGGGGACCCTGCCGAGAATTCTGATGTATGGGGGACTTTGCTGGGGACTCTGATATAAGAAGAGGCTCTGATGAGGACCTTAATTTACGGGGAATCTGATATAAGGGGCACTTAGTAAACTGTAATGTAAGGGCAGACTCTAATAGGGACCCTGATGTAAGTGGGGGGCTCTAATGGAAACCCTAATGTAAAGGGGAACAATGATGTAACGGGGGGACCTGATGAGGGCCGGGATGTAAGGGGGGACTTTGATGGGCACCCTGATGTAAGGAAGAAAACTGATGGGGACCCTGATGTAAGGAAGGACTCAGATGAGGGCCCTAATGTAAAGGTAGACTATGAGGAGAACCCTGATGTAAGGGGAGACTTTGATGGAGGCCCTAATGTAAGGGGGACCCTTATGTAAGGGGGGACTCTGATGAGGACCTTGAGGTAAAGGGGCCTCTGAAGGAGACCTTGATGTAAGGGGAGACTCTGATGGAGACCCCAATGTAAGAGGGGACACTGATATAAGGGGGCTCTGATGGGGACCCTGATGAAAATCCTGATGTAAGGGGGACTCTTCTGGGGACTCTGATGTAAGGGGGACACTGATATAAGGGGGGCTCTGATGGGGACCCTGAAGTAAGAGGGTGCTCTGATGAAGACCTTAATGTAAGGGGGACTCTGATATAAGGGGACTTAGAAGACTGTAATTTAAGTGCAGACTCTGATAGGGACCCTGATGTAAGTGGGGGCTCTGATGGAGACCCTAATGTAAGGGGGGGCAGTGATGTAAGGGAGGCTCTGATGGGTACTCTGAAGTAAGGGGGGACTCTGATGAGGGTGTGATGTAAGGGGGGACTCTGATAAGGGCTGTGATTTAAGGGGGGACTTTGATGGGGACCCTGATGTAAGGAAGGACTCTGATGAGGAGCCTGCTGTAAGGGGGACTCTGATGAGGGCTCTAATATAAAGGGAGACTCTGAGGAGAACCCTGGTGTAAGGGGAGACTTTGATGGAGGCCCTGATGTAAGGAGGGCTGTGATTGGGACTCTAATGTAAGGGGGAACAATGATGTAACAGGGGGACTCTGATGAGGGCCCTGATGTAAGGGGGGACTTTGATGGGGACCCTGATGTAAGGGAGGCTCTGATGGGTACTCTGAAGTAAGGGGGGACTGTGATGACTGCCCTGATTTAAGGGGGGACTCTGATGAGGGCTGTGATGTAAGGGGGGACTTTGATGTAAGGAAGGACTCTAAAGAGGACCCTGATGTAAGGGGGACTCTAATGAGAGCTCTAATATAAAGGGAGACTCTGAGGAGATCCCTGATGTAAGGGGAGACTTTGATGGAGGCCCTGATGTAAGGAGGGCTGTGATTGGGACTCTAATGTAAGGGGAACCCTTATGTAAGAGGGGAATCCTGATGTAAGGGAAACTCTTATGGGGACTCTGATATAAGGGGAACTCTGAAGGAGACTGTGATGTAACAGGAGACTCTGATGGGGACCCTGATGTAAGAGGAGACTCTGATGTAAGTGGTGGACTCTGATGGGAGTCCTGATGTAAGGGAGATTCTGACAGAGACTCTGATGGGGACCCTGTTGTAAAGAGTGACACTGATGAGGACCTTGAGGTAAGGGGGACTCTGAAGGAGACCACGATGTAAGGCAAGATTCTGATGGGCTCCGTTGGGGACACTGAAGAGAATCCTGATGTAAGGGAGACTCTGATGGGGACCCTGATGTAAGGGGGAACACTGATATAAGAGCCCTTTCACATTGGCACCGCTTTGCCGCCGCGTCAGCGGTAAAGTGCCGCTAAAACTAGTGGCGCTTTACCGTCATTTTAGCTTAGCTTTTCACCCACTAGTGGGGCACTTTTGACCCCTCGCTAGCAGCCGAAGAAAGGGTTAAATGCGCCCGAAAAGTGCCTTTGCAGGCGCTTTGGCAGCTCCAAAGATGCTGCTAGCAGGACTTTTTCTAATGTCCAGCAAGCGCGCCCCTCCAGTGTGAAAGCCCTCAGGCTCTCACAATGGGGCTGCAGGGGAGGTGTTTTTCAGGCACTATTTTTAGCCCTTTAGCGCCTGAAAAACGCCTCCAGTGTGAAAGGGGTCTAAGGTGGGCTCTGATAGGGACCCTGACGTAAGAGAGGGCTCTGATGAGGATCTTTTTGTAAGGGGGACTCTGATATAAGGGAAACTTTGAAGGAGACCGTGATCTGGGGGGGGGGACTCTGATGGCCCCCCACCCCAAAGCACCTTGTCCCCATGTTGATGAGGACAAGGGCCTCTTCCCGACAACCCTGGCCGTTGGTTGTCGGGGTCTGCGGGCGGGGGGCTTATCAGAATCCGGGAGCCCCCTTTAATAAGGGGGCCCCCAGATCCCGGGCCCCCCACCCTATGTGAATGAGTATGGGGTACGATGTACTCCTACCCATTCACCTAATGTGTAAAGTGTACATTAAAAAAAACACACAATTTTTAAAAAATATTTTATTGCACAGCTCCGGGGGTCTTCTTCCGTCTTGGGGGGTCTTCTCGCCGGACTCCTCCGCTATTTTACCTAGCTCTTTTACCGAGCAGAGGAGCCCATCTTTCTTCATCTTCGTCGCCGTCGTCTGGGGGTCTCGATCCGCCTTCGGGGGTCTTCCGGGGTCTTCTGGGGTCTCTTCTGTTTTTGCCGCTGTCGTCGCCTTCTGCGCCGCCGCCTTCTTCTTCTTCTTCCGATGTTGACTCGTCGCTGTCTCTGGCCGGAATGGCAGAGCCGCGCGGTGTTGTGACTTATATAGGGACAATGGGCGGGGGTCACATGCTCATGTCACATGGTGACCCCACCCCCCTATGATGTCACAGTCCCGGGGGATCATATGTGGGCGGGGTCACCATGTGACATGAGCATGTGACCCCCGCCCATTGTCCCTATATAAGTCACAACACAGCGCGGCTCTGCCATTCCGGCCAGAGACAGCGACGAGTCAACATCGGAAGAAGAAGAAGAAGGCGGCGGCGCAGAAGGCGACGACAGCGGCAAGAACAGAAGAGACCCCGGAAGACCCCGGAAGACCCCCGAAGGCGGATCGAGACCCCCAGATGACGGCGACGAAAAAGAAGTAAGCCGGGCTCCTCCGCTCGGTAAAAGAGCTAGGTAAAATAGCGGAGGAGTCCGGCGAGAAGACCCCCCAAGACGGAAGAAGACCCCCGGAGCAGTGCAATAAAATATTTTTAAAAAATTGTGTGTTTTTTTTATTTACACTTTACACCTTAGGTGAATGGGTAGGGGTACATCGTACCCCATACTCATCCACATAGGGTGGGGGGCCGGGATCTGGGGGCCCCCTTATTTTTTTGGAAAATTCTTTTTATTCACAGTTTTTTAAACAACAGTAAACAACCATAACAGAAACCCACATAAATTCCCCCCTCCCCCCTCCCCGTTGTGCAATGTCCCAATTATAACAGGAATGTAAACACAGTCACGTGCCCTCCGGGCTACTCAAATCATATTACAGTACATGCTCAGGTAAAACAATAAACACAATCACCTAGTAGCTATACCGCCTGTCTCGTCGTTTCAAGCAGTGCATGTTTCTTTTGTGTAATATTTAACCCATTACTGGGGGCCCCCTTATTAAAGGGGGCTCCCGGATTCCGATAAGCCCCCCGCCCGCAGACCCCGACAACCAACGGCCAGCGTTGTCGGGAAGAGGCCCTTGTCCTCATCAACATGGGGACAAGGTGCTTTGGGGGGGGGGGCCGCAGGGCGCCCCCTTCCCCAAAGCACCCACCCCCCATGTTGAGGGCATGCGGCCTGGTACGGTTCAGGAGGGGGGGGGGGCGCTCGCTCGTCCCCACCCCCTTTCCTGACCTGCCAGGCTGCATGCTCGGATAAGGGTCTGGTATGGATTATGGGGGGACCCCCACGCCGTTTTTTTTCGGCGTAGGGGGTACCCTTAAAAACCATACCAGACCTAAGGGCCTGGTATGCCTCTGGAGGGGGAATCCATGCCGTTTTTTTTTTTTTTTAATTGGGCGTGGACTTCCCCCTCAGAGGTAGTACAATGACTTGCGAATTTCTGTTCAGAACGCAAGCCAGGTGCGAATCAGATGCGTGCCCATAGAAGATAATGGGCCTGAATTCGCACCTGATTTGCCCCGCACCGCACCAAAGTCGGTGGCGGTTTTTCTGCAATGCGCAGTGCGCATGTACCGGACATATGTGAACGTGCCCCATTGAAAACAATGGGTTTTCAAATGTCCTGCAAATTTGCAGTGTTTTCCACCGCTGCAAATTCGCAATAGTGTGAACCCAGGCTGAAGGTGACCGTGATGTAAAGGGGGACAATGATGTAAGGGAGACTCTGATGGAGACCCTGATGTAAGAAAGGACTTTATATAAAAAAACATTTTTTTCAGCCTGTGAATATTAGTCAAATATTCTATGCAACCCTCATACTGCAAAGTTTGGTGACCTTCCCTAGAATGGAGATGACATAGGAGATTGCCTTGCGTTCTTTCACTCTGGCCTGTTTTCAGGCCTCTCTGGCCTCTGTGTATCTCTCTCTTCCTTATGAGGCACCGGGGCTGATTTGTGGAGAAGAGCTGCCAAGCTGCATTTGTTAGTGTGACAAGCGAACGCTGCATGTTTTCAGGCACTTTCATAGAAATGTGTTCAAATAACAATAATCTCCAGAGGCGCAGGAGTAATAATAGTTTTTTTATGCACCACGGTCCTACCAACAATTACTGTGTAATGTGTTTCACGGTCCTTGCAAGCTATTTCATCCCTGCATGCCTCTACTGTGCGTAGAAAAATGTGTCATCGGCAAATCCGTACCACAGCATTACCGCGAAAACATTTTAACCACATATATACTCTAACAAAGATCCCAAAAGCATAACTCCATGCAGAGTCCAATATTCTACAGGCTATGACTACACTTTCTTTACCTACATCCCCAATCCATCCGTCAAAGGTCAGTCCACTTATTACTAACATTGTTAACTTTTTCTGATCATAACTATAAAGTGGACCTGGCTTCCAATATATGTTAAAGAAGGAGTCCACCCGAAAAAAAAATATTAAAAGCCAGCAGCTAGAAATACTATAGCTGCTTTTAATAAATGGACACTTACCTTTCCTGGAGTCCAGCGATGTCGGCAGCCGAGGCCGAGCAATCGCTCTGCTCTCGCCTGCTTTCGGTGCCATTCTCGGTGAGGGAATCAGGAAGTGCAGTGTTGCGGCTTCTCTTCCCGGTTCCCTACTTCACATGCGCGAGTCGCGCAGCGCAATGAGAATGCTCTGCGCTGTCTCTGGGATCTGTGTGTGTCCCAGCGCCGTGGGACAGGAAGATTCATAGACTCCAGAGGCCCTGATGGTCTGGGGTGGGGATCCATCCTTTTCCGAGCCTCGGAACTGGCTAGTTCGAGGCGCAGTAACTGAAGGAGGATTCTAAAGTGTCCGGTGTCCTCTCAGGATTGGAGAGGCCCAGCAACTCGACAAGCGATCAGGGGAGGACTCTTTGGAGGAGGGCCACACTCGAGGCTGGCTGCTCGATAAGGGCCTGGAAGCTGAGATGTATGGACACTAGTTGAATCCGCATTTCCTAGGTATTCGCCGGATCTGCTGAAAGATACTGGTACCATAGGAAAAGTTCCTAACCTATCCTTCAGTTGCAACCAAGTCTGTGGCAGAGACTTTGCTAATTCCGAATCACTTGTTGGCTGCTAGATCTACAAACAAGGGTTTATCCAACAGTGAAGTGTCCAGTTGCGAGTGGCTACTCCCTGGATCATCTAGAGAGACATTTATCTAAATGTCAGCAGTTCTAAAGTGCCTGAGCTCTATCACCTGTGCCCTCTATTCCCAACTGAGAGACTGTGTTCTGTTTCAACGTATTATGCAAATAAAAATCCTCAAAAGGACTTTGAGTGTCAGTCTCCTAAATTACTGGGTATCAACCCTGGGAACCCCTAGACAAGGATGACTAGCTGCAAGGAGGAGGTAACCGGTAAGCCCAGAAAAACATAGCCACCCCGCAGGGGTTATGGCGCTACAATAGCTATATACAAATACCTTCATGGTGATTGTGGCGTAGTAAAAAAAAATTCAGTTTCAGGTAGCTTAAAAAGACAAGGCCACCTAATGAAATTGGAGGAGAAGCGGTTTAACCTTGAGTTGCATAGAGGGTTCCTTACTGTGAAAGTAAGGATGTGGAACTCCCTTCCACAAATGGTGGTGTCAGCAGGAAGTGTTGATAGTTTCAAAAAAAAAATCTTAAATGAGCATCATAGTGAATGCAATATACAGGGATATGGGAGACGGTATTGACAGAAACACACACATATATACACACCCACACAGGCTGAACTGCATGGACTGGTGTCTTTATTCAAACTTACCAACTATTTAACTATGATTGTTATATCTTCTCATTAACATAGCATAACTTACAAAGGTAACCAGACATTTTTTTTTTTTTTTAAAGTGCTTTTTACTGGCTTAAAAATCCTTACACGCTCTCCCTGCTTTGTAATGTGTAGGAGGGGGCCTGTGGAGTAATGTTTAACATAATTAACCCTGCCTGTACTATGTTCACAGTTCATTATCAAATGTAAACAAGATTTTAACACTCTTTTTTCTAACAAAAGGTAACACATTTAGAAACTGCCCTCGTGAATTTTATATTAAAGCGGAGGTCCGCTGACATTTTTTTTTAAAAAGTCAGCAGCTACAAATACTGCAGCTTCTGACTTTTAAAATATGGACACTTATGCGGCGTACACACGCTCGGACTTTCCGGCGGGATTGTCCGCCGGACCTAGTCCAGCGGACAAACTGCCGGACTTCCCAGCAGAGTTCCGCCGGACTTTCTGACCGTGTGGACTTGCCCACACACGCCCGGACTTTTCCGGCGGACGATCCGCCAGCGTTTTGGCCAAAGTCCACAGGACTTTTGAAATGAACGGACTTGCCGACACACGATCGGAAAGTCCATTCATTTAGAACGTGACTCCAGGTAGACGGGACTAGCGAAGGCAGTGAATGCCGCCGCGCTAGCCCCGTCTCCTGGTATGGATTTAAAGGGGAATCCCTACACCGAAAAAACGGTGTGTGGGTCCCCCCCAGATCCATCTCAGACCCTTATCCGAGCACGCAGCCCGGCTCAGGAAAAGGGGTGGGGACGAGCGAGCGCCCCCTCCTGAGCCGTACCAGGCCACGTGTCCTCAACATGGGGGGTGCCCTGGGGAAAGGCCACGGAGGATGCTGGGACTGTGACATCATATGGGGGCGGGGTCACCATGTGACATGAGCCGTTGGCCCCGCCCCTTGTCCCTATATAAGTCACAACACCGTGTGTCTCTGCCATTACGGCCCGAGAGAGTGACGAGTCAACAGAAGAAGAAGAAGAAGAAGGAAGAAGAAGGAAGAAGAAGACGAAGAAGAAGAAGGCGGCGACAGCGGCAAGAAGAACCGAGGAGCGGGACAAGACCCCCAGACGACGACGAAGGAGAAAGCCGGGCTCCTCTGTTCAGTAAAAGAGCGGAAGATAGCGGAGGAGTCCGGCGAGAAGACCCCCCAAGTCCGGCAAGAAGACCCCCGGAGCTGTGCAATAAGATATTTTTAAAAATTGTGTCGTTTTTTTTATTTACACTTTTTTCCTTAGGTGAATGGGTAGGGGTACATCGTACCCCATACTCATTCACATAGGGTGGGGGGCAGGTATCTGGGGGCCCCCTTATTAAAGGGGGCTTCCGGATTCCGATAAGCCCCCCGCCCGCAGACCCCGACAACCAACAGCCAGGGTTGTCGGGAAGAGGCCCTTGTCCTCATCAACATGGGGACATGGTGCTTTGGGGTGGGGGGGGGGCCGCAGGGCCCCCCTTTCCCCAGGGCACCCCCCATGTTGAGGGCACACGGCCTGGTATGGCTCAGGAGGGGGGGGCGCTCGCTCGTCCCCACCCCCTTTCCTGGCCGGCTGGGCTGCGTGCTCGGATAAGGGTCTGAGATGGATTTGGGGGGGGACCCCCACACCGTTTGTTCAGCTTAGGGATTCCCCTTTAAATCCATACCAGGTGACAGGGCTAGCGCGGCGGCATTCACTGCCTTTGCTAGTCCCGTCTACCTGGAGTCACGTTCTAAATGAACGGACTTTCCTCTGTGTGCGAGGCAAGTCCGTTCATTTAAAAAGTCCCGCAGACTAGCACACAGGCCGCGGGATTGTCTGCCGGACTGCCGAGTCCAGCAGACAACTTTAAGTCTGAACTTAAAACTTAGTCCGCCGGACTTTTGGGAGGAAAAATTCAGCCGGCGCCCACACATGGGCGGGATGTCCGGCGGACTCTAGTCTGGCGGACATTCCCGCGGGAAAGTCCGCTCGTGTGTACGCGGCCTTACCTGTCCAGGGCGCCCGCGATGTCGGCACCCAAAGCCGATCTGTCGCTCGGCTCTCGGGTGCTACCGCTGCCATCTTCGGGAAGGGAATCAGGGAGTGAAGCCTTGCGGCTTCACTTCCCGTTTCCCTACTTCACATGCGCGAGTTGCGCTGCGCAATCCGGATGGTCCCTGCTGTCTGTTTTACTGGCAACCAGTAAAAAACAGGCAATTTTCTCCTGCCAGTAAATGCCAGTAACAGTAAAAGGTTGCCAGTAAAAAATATGGCTGTGACACTCGGCTTGGTCCGGAGCCAGCTGAGACCATCCAAAGTGCCTTCTACAGTGTGATCGGGCGGCTCTGGTGGAGGTGGTGCCTGAGCATGTCGTGTGATGTCATGGTGCAATGGAGCCAAGCAGAGCGGGCAGAGCCTCGTGTGCAGGTCTGCGGTATGGGAGCAAGGCAGGCTGGAACCAGGACCGTCAGTGCTGTTTAGACTGGAGTGGACTCGAGGGACCACTTGCCTTGGAGAGAGACTGTCACTGTGATTCAGAAGGGGACATGTTGTGTCAGTGAGATGTCATAATCATCTGTGCTGCTGCACACTGCTGTCAGTGTCACTGTGAGAGTCAATTTTATGTGTGTGTGCCGCCCATTGTAATTTCTTGCCCTCCTGTCTCCTGTTCCTGAGCTACTTACTAAATCAAAAATAAAATAAGAAATATGTTTTTTGCCTTATTATCTACCTTAAATCATATTGCTAATTGCATATTGTATTTGTTTGTAGCCTAAATACTCAAATTTGCACCTAAAACTGTAATTTTTTAACTTTTGGAAATGCCAGTAAAAACTTGGCTGTGGCAGTAAATCGTGGGTGTTTTGTCAGTAAATTTAAAACTGGTAGGTTGGCAACACTGCCTGAGGGCTCAATGTGTGAAAGAACCCTCCAGTACAACAGACAGGAAATAGGAAATGCCTTCCCCCTTAAATTATATATACAATAGAATATATATTATTATTATAGAATGGGTAGTCTCTTCAAATGATTACCAACACTCCTAGAAGTTGACAACTCTGGTTTGTGGTTTACATTTGCTTTCCCTCCATCCAAACATATTCTCTTACAATCACACAATATGCTCATTAAGTGGCTGGCTGTCAGGGGTTTGATGCAGCACATCAATTTAAAACATTTATCAGAACATTTTTCTTCTGTAATCTCCATCTGATCCTTCTTGAAACCTGAGTTGAAAGAAATAGCTGTCATTTTTAACTTCCCCTGAAAATACTAGTTTCCTGGCCGTCTGCTAATCTAATGGCCTTAAGGCCTGATTCACATATATGCATTTTTAGTGCTTTTTGCATTTTGCAGATTTGCACTACAGTCCATTTAACATGGTTTCCTATAAAACACGTTCTGTAGTACAAATGTGCAAAATGGAAAAAACACTAAAAATGCATAGGTGTAAATCAGGCCTAATGCCCCGTACACACGGTCGGACATTTCGACCACAAAATCCGTCAGATTTTTTCCAACGGATTTTGGCCAAAACTTGTGTTGCATACACACGGTTGGACAAAGTTGTCGGAAAATCTGATAGTTCCGAGCGAGGTAACGTACAAAGCGTACGACGGGACTACGTAGAGGGCAGTAGCCAATAGCTGTTGTCCCCAAATTTATTCTGAGAATGCGTGGCACATTGTGCGTCGGAATTCTATACACACGATCGGAAAAAGTCAGATCGGATTTTGTTGTCGGAAAATTAAAGGTCCTGCTCTCAATTTTTTTCTGTCGGAAATTACGACGGAAAAAGTCCGCTAGAGCCCACACACGATCGGATTTTCCTACAACATGATCCGATCAGACTTTTCCAGTCGGAATTTCCGACCGTGTTATTTTTTTAGACATAAATGCGGCTTTTTCATGCTAAATGTTATAATACATTTTTTAATATGTTCCTTTGTATATGTTTTTATGTTCGCATACATGCTCTTCTAATGTCCAGAGCCACTTCGATCATGCCCAGAGCCGCTTATATACTTTGGCTTCGTTTGTATAATGACCCGCCCGTGTTTGTATAATGTCCCGCCCATGGTTCCTCCCCTTTCCTCTATTTATGGCCCCTGTGTGGTATACGTATTATGTCTGTTGAGAAAGGAGCGCGACTTGTAATTCCATCCCAGTGCGCACGCTCGCGAAACACGTCCACGTTAGATGACGCCACCCTCCTGAGCCAGCCGAATCGAGTGCCTCAAGCCTCATTCTGAGGCTGCCTTCTGGAGCAGGCGTATACATCTTTCAGCTACCAGCAGCAAGGACTACATGGCACAGCACCCGGGAGCATCACTTTGACTTATGTATAACATGTCTCTCAATTTCTACTTTATGTGAGTGCATTTTATTATGAGATTAAAGCTGTTTTTGTTCAAATTACTGCACCTAGAGGCGCCTCTCCACTTGTTTTTTTTTATAAGAAGATTGCCAAGACCCTAAAACCGAGCTGCAGCATGGTGGCTAAGATCATACAGTGGTTTAACAGGTCAGGTTCCACTCAGAACAGGCCTCGCCATGGTCAACCAAACAAAGTTGAATGCACGTGCTAAGCGTCATATGCAGAGGTTGTCTTTGGGAAATAGACGTATGAGTGCTGCCAGTATTGCTCAAGAGGTTGAAGGGGTGGGGGGGTCAGCCTTTCAGTGCTCAGACCATACACCGCACACTGCATCAAATTGGTCTGCATTGCTGTCATCCCAGAAGGAAGCCTCTTCTAAAGATGATGCACAAGAAAGTCTGCAAACAGTTTGCTGAAGACAAGCAGACTAAGGACATGGATTACTGGAACCATGTCCTGTGGTCTGATGAAACCAAGATAAACTTATTTGGTTCAGATGGTGTCAAGCAAGTGTGGTGGCAACCAGGTGAGGAGTACAAAGAAAAATGCGTCTTGCCTAAAGTCAAGTATGGTGGAGGAAGTGTCATGGTCTGGGGCTGCATGAGTTCTGCCGGCACTGGGGAGCTACAGTTCATTGCGGAAACCATGAATGCCAACATGTACTGTGACATACTGAAGCAGAGCATGATCCCCCCCCCCCCCTTCGGAGACTGGGCCAACATAATAACCCCAAACACACCTCCAAGATGACCACTGCCTTGCTAAAGAAGCTGAGGGTAAAGGTGATGAACTGGCCAAGCATGTCTCCAGACCTAAACCCTATTGAGCATCTGTGGGGCATCCTCAAACGGAAGGTGGAGAAGCACAAGGTCTCTAACATCCACCAGCTCTCTGAGGTCATCACGGAGGAGTGGTAGAGGACTCCAGTGGCAACCTGTGAAGCTCTGGTGAATTCCATGCCCAAGAGGGTTAAAGCGGTTGTATACCCTTAATTTTAACTTGCACCTACAGGTAAGCCTAGATTAAGGCTTACCTGTAGGTACAAGAAATATCTCCTAAACCTGCACGGTTTAGGAGATATTTGCAAAGAACGTTTTACAACGTTGTCTACGGCGCATGCGCACCGTAGACAACGGTGCATTTACAGGGTTAATCCCCATTCACAACTACGGCTCGCTGCAGTTGAAGTGTCCCGCGCGCATGCGCGGAGCAACGTCTTCGCTGCTCGGGCCAATCACAGCGCAGCAGCGGCGCTGTGATTGGCCGGAGCGGCGATACCCGGAAGGGTATCTGTGGAGAGATGGATGCGGCTGGAGGGGGAGAAGAGGACGGCGTCGGGGGCCCCGATCTAAGGTAAGTGATGCATAATGAGCTAGTATGCTAGTCATACTAGCTCATTATGACTTTGTCTTGCAGGTAGTTTAAAAAAAAACCCGACCAAAAACGGGTATACAACCACTTTAAAGGGGTTGTAAAGGTAAACGTCTTTTCACCTTAATGCATTCACCCCCCGTTTTACTTACCTGACCCCTCAAAAGTCCCACGCTCGCCCACGACATCCTCTTCGCTGCTCAACCTGGCCATTGATTGGTTACAGTGGATGGATTGAAAGCAGCACAGCCATTGGCTCGCACTGCTGTTAATCACATCCAATGACGCGGCACGCAGGGGGGCGGGGCCGAGTGATACAGTGAGCGGCTATGGCCGCCGGCTGTATCACGGAAGCGTGCCTGCAAGCACTCCACACCATGCGAGGGAGCTCGCATGATGGTGTTGAGTCCTTGCGGGGGGAGCCGAGACAGCCGCCGAGGGACCCCAGAAGACCAAAAAATGTTTATCTTTAGTGATCCTTTAAGGCAGTGCTGGAAAATAATGGTGGCCACAGAAAATATTGACACTTTGGGCCCAATTTGGACATTTTCACTTAGGGGTGTACTGTTTGTTTGTTTAGACTTAAATGGCTGCGTGTTGAGTTATTTTGAGGGAACAGCAAATTTACACTGTTATACAAGCTGTACTCTCACTACTTTACATTGTAGCAAAGTGTAATTTCTTCAGTGTTGTCACATGAAAAGTTATAATAAAATATTTACAAAAATGTGAGGGGTATTTTTGTGAGATACTGTACATGAGTGCTTTTTGACACTTAACTTTGGTGGTCAATATCATGCGGTAAGAGGCTGTATGTGCTGGTTGGAGGTGGAGGATAACTTTTTTTTTTTTTGACACCACTGCATGTTTTTTTGAGCACACTCAAAGTGGTTTTAACTGCCTATCTACTAGATATCTTCCAAGAACTGCTTTGGAGGACTTTCTTGTTAATCTATTGATAAACTTGTTTATTTTTATATATTTTTTATCTACTTTGTTTTAATATATAGCACTGCACTTTATCTATAAGCATTAGACATGGGAGCCTTTTAAAAAATTTGTTTTGTTTCGTTCCGTTCCGTATAAAAAAAAATTCGTAATTCGTGTACGAAATGTAATTCGGATTCGTACGAAATACGAATTTCGTACGAATCGTTAATATCGTTACGAATCGTTACTCTACGAATAATAACGAATTATCCGAAAACTTATTAACATTACATAACACAAGTCTATGGTTCACCAATCACTCAGAGGAAGTATGAAATACGAAATTTCGTTTACGAATACGAAATTTCGTATTTCGTACTTCCTCTGAGTGATTGGTGAACAATAGACAATAGACTTGTGTTATGTAACGTTAATAAGTTTTCGGATAATTCGTTATTATTCGTAGAGTGTCGATATTCGTTATACTGAATCTCGAATTCATTCGAATCATTCGTTATATCCGCTATAATTTCTTTCATATTAGTTGAAATTCGTCATTTGGTAGTTTGGATTTGGATAATTTGGATCCGAAATTTGTAAACGATATTTCGTATTTCGTACAGAATTCGTATTCGTAAAAATTCGTAATTCGGATTCGTACGAATGTACGAATTTCTGATTCGTACGAAAATAATCGCACATGTCTAATAAGCATAATGCAAAAAAAAGCCTCTGTTACGCCTAGCTATGCTTGAAATAAATGTGAATAGAGACTTAGTCCGATTGTCAAACTTTATTCAGTACGGGCACTCTTTGTAAAATCTTGAGGCACCCCAGTCTAAAATGTAAAAAACTTTATTTATCAGTGGGAAACCCGATCCTGGGACAATAAACAATTGCCTTAATGAAAATCATTTTACATTAGAGGTTCCCCTATCATGTCAGAGGTTTGGGGTTCCTCCATCATGTCAGAGATGAGAGTTTCCCCCCATCACATCAGAGAATTCACCATCATATCAAAGGTCCCCCCATCACGCCAGAGGTTCCTCAATCACGCCAGAGCCCCCCCTCCCCCATTCACCAGAGCCCCCTAAGCACACAGTCCTCTCTTTACAGAGCCCTACCCTTTGGCTCTAGCAGTGTAGCAGAGGGAAGTAGGTGGAGAAGGTCTGGAGGTGGTGGGCTTCTCTCTTCTCTTGATTGCTGGGAGTGCCCCTGTGCATGCTGCATGCCCTGGATCAGAGTCGTGTGTTGCCATGGTGGGCGTGAGCCAGCCGCCACCACCATAATAATGAATGATGCCATGCGTCCTGGCACTAGAGTGTCATTGGTTGGTATGGTGCTGTAGGCTGGCCTGCCCACACCATGGCAACTCATGATGCTGATCCAGGGCAAACTGGGTCCCATGCTTGTGGTAACCCACGGGGAACGCAGGCAGCACCCCAGTTTAGAAACATTAAGACATTTCATAAAGAAGGTCAGGACCGGCAGAATTCATTATACTCAGCACGAGTCTCCTTTTAAAAATTAGGATATATACCACAAGCAGTATAACTCCCACGTCTTGGGAAACATGGAGTTAAAGGAATCAGATGGTTTCTGACAAGAAAAAAAAAATATGAAAGTCAGTTTAAATGGTATCCGTCTAAGAATGCACAAAGCTCACGGAAGAATAATTTCCTGGCCCAATGCAGCAAGTGGCACAGCAATAACAGCAATGAAGAGATAGAGGATAATGTGATATGTATTCTGCAGATCAGCACTGGAAGTCAGGCTTACAAAACAATGATCAGAACACAGAGGTGTGCTATCTGCTCATCAGGGTCAGCTCCAAAGGCAATACCTCAGATTCCTCATAATAAGAGCCTCACATGTGTTCAATGATAGCACATTTTAATAACAAAATTGATTCAGATCTTTTATGGTGTAAAACTTTACTTTTCACAAGTTTGATTTATTTATTTTTAAAGCCTAACTCCAGGTTTACAGCAGTGTGTTCATGCAACGGTACAGGGACTTCCTGTCCCACTCCCCTAACAAAATCGAGTCTGAATTGAGTGCTGCTCATCCATTCACAGGAAGCTTTGTACAGTATTTTATGAATGAATACAAAGTTTTTCTCTGACTGGCTGAGTTGGAGAGACGGACGGATGGCGTTGCAACCACTTCAGCCACTTAGAAGCCTTGTAACCATTCATAAAATACAAAGATTCCTGTGAATGGCTGAGCAGCTCTCATCCCTACTTGATTTTGTTCCAGGAACGAGGCAGAAATACCCCAAACTACTGCCCCAACACAGTGCTGTATACTGTATGTAGCTGATGCTACATATAGTTTATACAGAGCTCACAGGAAGAGCATCTGTTAGTAAAGGAAATAGTTCAGCGTGGCCCAAACAAAATACTTTTTGTATTACTATGTATTTACTATGCTTAATGTAAACCTCTTCACCACAACCACTTTCGTAGTTCGTAAAGTGTTTGCACCCCCAAAAAAAACGTTGCCATTCATCCACCATGGTGGGAGCTAGCACATGTGGACACAATGTGTGCATGTTCCAAATTTCAGACAGTTTTTAAGTTGCAAATGTGTTCAGAAGCAGGCACAAATGTGTGTTAATTACTTGGTGCGTTGTCATATTTTTCCTAAAACATCAATGATGTTCTTCAATTTTTGTTGAACATCATTGATGTTTTGCTTTATGTAATCTAGTTCTCGATTGCAGACCATTATCTCTCCGATGAGTACGTGGGCACTCTCTGTGGTAAAGTGCGATTTTTCTTCCACAACATCCACGTCACCTAAAAACCACAAAGAAACAAAATGGGGTGTTGGAAATGAGGCAGCCATACATGGATTAGCTTACCAGTAGCTGTGTTCTCCCACACTCACTGTTGTGGTGACAATTTCTCCAAGTTCGATGATCTCTCCTTCCTCCTCCTCCTCCTCCTCTGCTTCTGCTCTTTCCCCTTTTTTGGGAGGTGTTGGTTTGGGGGTTTCCTCAGACGGCCCAAGTTTTCGCTCCCCTATGATTGAATGTCCAAAAGGAAGATTTAGCAACACAAACTATTGAGGGCAGAAATAGGAAAATGACAAACATTGCTTGAAAGTGACGGACACTATTTTAGTTTGGCCAGTTACAAATGTCAACTACATGAATGTAGTCACTTTGTAAAGGTGCTAAACTGACTAGCTTTTTGGTAGAAGTTTGTGTGATGGAGACCCCCCTCTAGTATCCACTGGAGCACATGTGTGGAAAAGGCTAATAAAAAGGGGTTTGGGTGTCCCAGCACTAGTGCTCTCGAGTCCAGATGGGTAAACAGCTACTGGGTGACCTCTCCTTTACATTGAATAAATTGGCTTTACATTCTGGATGACATTTCTAGGGAGAACAAACTTCCTTTCCCCCAAAAAAACACCAAACATCGTATTATAAGTGGCCGCACGATCGAGGTTGCGTACGATCGAATGGAAACACACACGACCATGACAGTGGCAGAAAAGATCGAGGCTGAGTACGATCGAATGCACAGACGAACATGAAAGTGGCCATTTTGGAATGTACAACTTTGTAAAAATCAAACCACATGGAGCAGTATGCAAGCAAGAAATCAAACACAAAACACAACTACTTACTTTTTTGAAGAATTCTCTTGATCTTTCTGTACTGATCGGCCTCCCTCAGTTTCAGGTCTGACCAGCGTTTCCTAGTTGCTCCTTGGATCGTTGTACCCCAAAATGATTGGACAGCCTTCTCACAACTTTAGACATGATCTTGGCCTTGCGGACATTGGGGTTGAGGTAAGGCCCATACTTCCCATCATAGTCGCTCCTCTTTAATATGTCCACCATCTCCAACATTTCTCCAAATGACAAATTGGAGGCCTTGAATTTCAGGCTCCGGGATCGGGACGTTTGTGCCTCCGGACTTTCCTCGTCCACCTCCTCGTTGGGGGATATTTGGGGCGCACCTGCTGTGTCCCCGCCATGTGCTCTACCCACTGCGCCGTAAAGAGAAGGGGTGGGGAATAGACGAGAAAGATCGTCAGGGGCGGGCGGATGTTTGACGCATGCGCACTGTATATAAAACGTCACACGCCTGTGTCGTAGCCACGATCTGGGAGACGAGGGGAGAGAAAGCTCACGCACGAGACGATCGCTACAAACGAAGGTACAATTGAACGTTGGTACATAACTAGCCTAGACTGATTAGAACTTGAGGCTTCTTTATGGAGAAGATTAGGAGAGTTTAGGCTGACATTATTTTATATTGTTTTGTGTGGCGTTGTGTCTTGCAGAGGTGATGGAGGCGTTCTACAACGTGAGCTTTCTCCCACACTTCATTGATAAATACCGGCAATTCCCCCTCTTATGGCAGGCAAAACACAGGGATTATAGCAACAGACCAAAGAGGTACGCAGCCCTGCTGAAACTGGTGGCATTTGTAAAGCCTACCCTGCCCAGTCACTAGATGAGAATTGTGTGTGTTTGATGAACAAATAACTGAAACTATGTCCCTTTTTCATACACAGGAAGACCTCAGCCAGGAGGTGGCTGTGGAAGGTGGCAGTCAGGAGGAGGCAGGGGGTAGTGGCAGCCAACAGGGGGGTAGGCGTAGGAGCCTGACTGTCTCCCAAGTCTCTCCCCTCCGCCTTCCCTACAGAAGGGCGAAAAAAACATGGGGGAGGTGGGAGAGTCAGCGCTCCAGCTGATAAAAGATGCCTCAGCCTCCCCTCTATGCCACACCCACCTACGAGGAGGCCTTTGCCTCCTTGGTTTACAAGTAAATTACGGGTATGGAGGCGGGGCAACGCAGCATGTGTGAGGAGGTCATCCTCAAAATACTAAATGAGGGGATGGCTTGGGGAGATGACTCCCCTCACACATGTTTGCGAGAGTGACCTTGCTCCGCCTCCTCCTCCTCCTTCTGCCACCCCACCAGCACCAGCACCAGCACCACGGCGTGGAAGGAAGCGTACAAGGAAGACAAAGAGAGTGATGACCTTGATTCAGTCTGGTGTCTGAGAGAAGATGGAGCCTCTCGTAGTTTCAGGACCAGATTGCGCGGTAGTGCCCCCAATTGTTTAAGTATGTAAAATAATGAGGAGCAGCTAAAAGATGTCATTCTTGTTGCATTGTAAAGAAAAAGAGAATGCGCTGCATTAAAGACATTTTAACATTGCAGCGTGACGAATGTGCTGTGTCGATTAGGAAAGGTAGTTTTACCTGACCGAGCGCTTCCGTCAGAATTTCTTCTGAGCATGCGTAGCACTTTGTCCGTCGGACAAGCGTACACACGCTCGGATTTGGTGTGATCGGACCGGGTTGACGGGAAATCTTTCCAGCAGGAGATAAGACTTTGTCCGTCGGACAAACCGACGAACACTGTCCGATGGTGCATACACACGGTCTGATTTTTCAACAACCTTGTCCGATCGGACCAAATTGATGAAAAAGTCCGACCGTGTGTATGGGGCTTTAGAATTAATGCAAAAACTCCAAACCTTCCTTATATTTCAAGTACCGTATATACTCGAGTATAAGCCGACCCGAATATAAGCCGAGGCACCTAATTTTACCACAAACAACTGCGAAAACTTATTGACTCGAGTATAAGCCTAGGGTGAGAAATGCGCAGCTACTGTAAGTGGAAAAGAGGGTCAACAATGCCATTTGCAGCCTCACTGTGCCCATTTGCAGCCATAGGTCCCCCAAACTTCAAACTTGGTAGTTAAGGGTTCCTAAATGCCCCCTAGCTGCAGCCAATTTGGGGTCTCTGGACCCAAAGGGTCCCAAAATGACATTGCTGCAGATGGACACAGTTGACTGACTTTGGGGCCCTGTATCTCGGGGTCACTTGGTGCTGGGAACCCCATCTTTGGATATGTTGGTTTGAATACCAAATTTGAAGTTCCTAGCACCAAGTGTCCCCGAGACATGGGGCTCCAAAGTCGGGTCAGAAAATGTAATTTTCTTCTGCAGAAAAGTGCTTGACTCAAGTATAAGCCGGGGGGGGGGGGGGGGGGGCACTTTCAGCACACAAAAATGTGCTGAAAAACTCGGCTTATACTCGAGTATATACGGTATAACTTATTTTCAGTTTTGGACAGTGTAGTGTAGAAGTATTAGAACCCCTGTCAGGTTTTTATTGCTGTCTGTGCCTTTATTATATTCCCCCTCTCTATTTGTCCTGTTTACCATTACCCCCAAGAATGAAAGTGAAAGCAAATCCCAAATTTTGGGTTGTCACCAGAAAGAATAGAGGAGAAATCTTCCAATGGGTACACTGGCATTCAATACTTCTCTTATGGTAGAGCCGATAAGAGGAGAATCTTTCCCATCTTCCTGCATGCACACAGAGCGATTATGCTAATGCTCACAATGTGATTAGGATGTGCCCAGGCACACCCTTTGTGCACGCCTATGACAGGAAGTGAAGGAAAATCTCCCCAATGGGACACAGTAAGTATGGAGCACTCTTTAGCTCATATCTACAGCCCTTTCACACCTGTCTGCATGCATTTGTGTGTGCATTAACATGCACACTACAATATGCCATGGATGTGCCTTTAAAATGAATTTGCAACAGGGGCGTACCTAGAGCATTTGGCACCCGGGGCGGATCCAATATCTGGCCCCCCCCCCCATTAAAATGTAAAGATACCCCACTGTGCCCCCTGCATACCTCTGCATCCTTCAATATCTCTTTGTCACTTGGCTTTAGAACCACTTAAAAAAATAAAAATAAAGTTAAAAGAGAAGTTCAGAATTTGAAAAAAAAACACCAAACATTTATACTCATCTAGGTGGATGCAGCATCGATCCAATTCTGCATCTGTCCCCTGCTGTAGTGTGAACTGAGTGATCAAACACCGCTGATCGCTCAGTTCTCCCCCACTGCTCTGAGCAGAGAGCCATGGCTGTCAGTCACCGGCTCTCTGCTCTCCCCTCCAGCACTTATTGGAGTGCGGGGCTGTGGAAGGGGCAGGAGTGGCTGGCTCAGGCTCTCGGCAGATCACTGAGAGACTTAGCCAGGTGCCAGTCTGGACGGATGCTGACCATATGGTCGGGATCATTTCACGGCCTGGACTGGCTCTGTGATGTCAGCCGACAGCGGGCTTCAGCCCTCTGGCGTCTGAAAATGGATCACAGGGGTGAAGAACCAACTGTAGCTTTGGCCATACTTCTGCTTTAAAAAAAAAAAGAAGTAAATACACCCCTCTATTACTATTGGAACACTAAGCAATCTATTGCTTTGATTTGTCAATGAACAAGTATTTTAATGCAAGCGTTCGTGGAAACACAGAGAATGAAATCGAGGTGCTTTAAGTCAATTAAAGGCAGCAGAGCAATCAAGAACGCCACTTATGGCGAGATAATGGAAGTACTTAATTCATCGACCTATGTGGCTTCTTACCAAACCGTGAAACATCTGCTAATAAGATCATTAGTTAATGCGTGGTATCTATACGCCATACGGATAGTACTGTTTCCAGGAAATGTGATCTAAATCATGCTAGGGAAAGACACCAAAGAGGAAAATAAGGATCTTTAGTTGAAAAAAAAAAAAAGGACACTCTGCTATTATGCCTTTTTGCTATGAAAATCTGAAAGTGTTCGAACATACTGAGTCTGACGAATGAACACTAGACAAATTCTAATCTTTCTTAAAGTGGACACCTAAACTCCAAAATAAAGATTACAGGCAGTACCTCGGCAACGTACCTTTTGTCTGGAATTGTTCTTGAAATATAGCAGTCCAATTACTGGTGTGTGAGTGCCTTGGCACTCTTGTGCTTGCAATCTCACAGCTGTATAATTGAAAGATCCAAGGTGCTGTACCTTTAACTGCTAGTCTCAGCAGATTTTAAAGCGTAGTTCCACCGAATTCCTTCTGTATAATCCAGGTATTTGCTCCCACTTCCGGGCATAGATCACCGCAGGTTCCGCGGCGATCTACGCCATGTCCGGCCCCTCCTCCGACCCCCCCACTGTCTTCTGGGAGAAACACAGGTCCCAGAAGACAGCAGGGACCAGTGAGGACGCGCTGCGCAACTCATGCATGCGCAGTAGGGAACCAGGCTGTGAAGCTGCAAGGCTTCACTTCCTAATTCCCTTACCAAAGATGGTGGCGCCTCCACCCGAGAGCCAAGGGACAGATCGGCTTCGGGTGAGGACATCGCGGGCGCCCTGGACAGGTAAGTGTCCATATTTTAAAAGTCAGCAGCTGCAGTATTTGTAGCTGCTGCCTTTGAAAAAAAAAAAAATTTGGGGCAGAATTCCACTTTAAGTGACATTTGGTGATGTCACTACTGTGCTGCTCACTGTTCTCCTTGCTGGAGGCTGACATGAAGAAGAAAAACCCTGCCTCCACCAAGATGGCCACCTCCATACAGAGCAGATCAAGGCACAGTGAGTCAGTAATGAGGGAAAGAACAGCTGCAAGGAGACCTGCAATCTTGGTGACTAGTACTTTGCCTAATCCTCGCCTTCTTTTGGCACAGCTTCCCGAGTTTCTTTTTATATGCAACCATTAAACAATGTTACCAGTCCCTGGGTGGAGCTACAGCGGTGACGTCATCATGCCCGCCGGGGTACTGATTGTGATTATCTGTGTTATGTGTCATTTTCTTTCCTGTCTATTGCAAGTAGTTTTAACCTTATAAAATGTTGGATTTTACAAACTACTACACCATGCGATCCTTCTTTGCCTTTGTTTTACATTGTTTCATATGTGGATTGCTTTGGTTGATTGGTAGTTTTTCACTTGAGTCCTGGATCACACTATCCATCCATCCCAGTGGGTTATCTCCCAAAAGCGCAGCCAGACCTCCACATTGAGATCTTACCTGCTGTTAAGTGGCTCATCAGTGAGGGTGAGCACCCGGGTGAAGAGTGTTGTTCACTTACACTGGATGACTGGAATTAGGAGTTATATGAATTTGCCTATGGACTTTTTGCACTGAGAACTTTTCTGTTCCCTCTGGACTTTTTTTTTTTTTATAGCTTGCACATATTAATTATTGATTTATATGTTTAAAAACGTGTTTTATTAATTTACTTGATGATTTTCTGATATTGGTATATTTATGCATTTTCACTTTATTTGGATAGCGCAACACAATTTTGGTTATACTGGTCACTTATATACAGAATATTTTTATGTGGATATTTAGTGAGTGCGGCTACCACTGAGAGATTATGTAAACTGCTTTGTCCTGTCACGGCTCCACCGATCCCCAGCGGCTTCCATGTTAACCCGGTCTTCTTCTTTTGAATCTTTAGCCCCTTGATTGGTCGGTCTGCAGTGATGTCACTCCCCCATGCGCACGGGAGTCACTTCGCCACGGCATGTAGAGCGTGCCGTAAATGCCATCTGAACTGTGCAGGTGCGGCTCAGATCAAATTACTGCTGACAGGCATGGGGGACATTTATGACAGAAGAGACCTCTAGTGTCTCTTCTGTTATAAAAACCCTGCCTGTTAGTGGATTTTGGCATGCGCCATTTACTACCACTTTAAGGCCCCTTTCACACTGGGGCGGGAGCGACGGTAAAGCAGCGCTATATTTAGCGCTGCTTTACCGTCGTTTTAGCCGTGGTATTTGGCCGCTAGCGGTGCGGTTTTAACCCCCGCTAGCGGCCAAAAATGGGTTAAAATCCCCCGCAATGTGCAGCCGTAGCGGCACTTTGCGGCAGTATTGCCGCAGTATTACAGCGGTGACCCATTGAAATCAATGGGTAGGAGCGGTATAGGAGCGGTGAATACACCGCTCCTTCACCGCTCCAAAGATGCTGCTAGCAGGACTTTTTTGACCGTCCTGCTAGCGCACCGCTCCAGTGTGAAAGCCCTCCAACTTTCACACTGGAGTGAATGGGGCCGGATTTTTTCAGGCGCTGTACAGGCGCTATTTTTAGCGCTGTACCGCCTGAAAAAAGCCCCAGTGTGAAAGGGGCCTAAAGGGTGCCATTGACATAAGTGTATCGGAGACCTTATGTCTTGCACCTCTACAGAAAATAAACATAAGTATAATTTGAATCTCTGGGCTTTTGTACTTTCTACATCAACTGATAGCAAAGAGCCTATGATTAAGAATATGTTGGTGATTTTACTTATCTTTACAGTAAAAAACCCATGGATAACACAGAAAGGTGGACAAATAACACTCAACATAAATATACAAAAGAATTAAATGTAATTTTCAAACAAGGCAAACAATTCATGACATTATGAGACACAGATTTAGATAAATATTTCCCTAAATATCAAAAGAGATTCATGTAAAAGTAGAGAATTGGATCAACAATATCACCCATTTAAAGCCCTTATTACTGTATGTGTTAAAATGATTTGATATAATAAGAGAACGGGACAGATTTCTACACTTGAAATTCAATGTAATCAAAAAAAAGGACAGAAGTGCTTAGGGACCACAACTGTTAACCTGTAGATGCTTCCTGGGCAAACATAAATAAAAGAACTGTGCATGAGATCAGACTTGCATATATATGCAGTTCAGTTTTGGGCACCAGGGGGGGATATGAGGAAAGATTAGAGGAACTGAATTTATTCACTCTTGATAAGAGGAGATTAAGGGGGATATGATCAACATGTACAAATATATAAGGGGTCCATATAGTAAACTTTGTGTTGAGTTATTCACTTTACAGTCAACACAGAAGACAAGGGGGCACTCTTTACCTCTAGAGGAAAAGAGATTTCATCTCCAAATACGGAAAGGTTTCTTCACAGTAAGAGCTGTGAAAATGTGGAATAGACTCCCTCCAGAGGTGGTTCTGGCCAGCTCAGTAGATTGCTTTAAGAAAGGCCTGGATACTTTCCTAAATGTACATAATATAACTGGGTACTGACATTTATAGGTAAAGTTGATCCGGGGAAAATCCGATTGCCTCTCGGGGGTCAGGAAGGAATTTTTCCCCTGCTTTAGCAAATTGGATCATGCTCTGATGGGGTTTTTCGCCTTCCTCTGGATCAACTCTGGGTATAGAATGGGGTATATTGGATTGTATGTAATTTTTTATTTTATTTTTTGTGGTTGAACTGGATGGACTTGTGTCTTTTTTCAACCTGACTAACTATGCAACTATGTAAAACAGGAAAAATACACTGTCTTTTGCGGAAACACTAATCAGTCCAAAATGTATTTATTTGATTTTCCAAGTATTCTGATGGAATTAATTCCTATTAAGCACAGATATTTTATGCGGGCTCCAGCTTTGAGATTATTTCACTGGAGCGTTCTATTCTCCTTCAACCTGGCGCTTTCAGTATTGAAAAATTAAAAAAATTAAATAAAAAATGGAAGTGCGACTCTCCTTGTGAAGTCTGGTGGGTGGAGCTGGGAACACAGAAATCTTGCAATGCTAAGGACAAATAAAAAGTCTGGGGGTGAGATAATCTTTCTGTAACAAGGCAACAGAAACACAATTAACCACTTCAGCCCCGGACCAATTGGCAGCCAAAGGACCAGGCCCCTTTTTGCGATTCGGCACTGCGTCGCTTTAACTGACAATTGCGCGGTCGTGCGACGTGGTTCCAAAACAAAATTGGCGTCCTTTTTTTCCCACAAATAGAGCTTTCTTTTGGTGGTATTTGATCGCCCCTGCGTTTTTTATTTTTTGTGCTATAAACAAAAATAGAGCGACAATTTTGAAAAAAATTCAATATTTTTTGCTTTTTGCTATAATAAATATCCCCAAAAAATATATAAAAAAACATTTTTTCCTCAGTTTAGGCCGATACGTATTCTTTACATATTTTTGGTAAAAAAAAAAAACGCAATTAGCGATTATTGATTGGTTTGCGCAAAAATTATACAAAATAGGGGATAGTTTTATAGCATTTTTATTAATATTTTTTTTTTTTTTTACTAGTAATGGTGGCGATTAGCGATTTTTATTGTGACTGCGACATTATGGCGGACACATCGGACATTTTTGACACATTTTTGGGACCATTGTCATTTATACAGCAATCAATGCTATTTAAATGCATTAATTCTTGTATAAATGACAGTTGTAGTGAAAGAGTTAACCACTAGGGGGAGGGGAGGGGTTATGGGTTCTGACGTGTGTGTGTGTTTTTTTACATTAGGGGGCAGGGCTGACGTCTGACGTCATTGATCGGCTTTCCTGATGACCGGGAACAGCCAATCAATGACAGGCAGAGTAGGAAGCGCGGGGAGAGGTTTGTTTACACAAACCTCTCCCCGTTCTTCAGCTCCGTAACCCGATCGCGGGACACCAGCAGCGATCGGGTCCGCTGGTCCCGCGGCCGGGGTCACGGAGCTCCCGACGGGTCGCGAGCGTGCCGCCGGCAGCGGCGCGCGCGCGACCCACGGGCAGGCATTTAAAGGGCCACGTACAGGTACGTGGTTTTGCCTGCCCGTGCCATTCTGTAGACGTATATCTACATGAGGCGGTCGGGAAGCGGTTAAATGACTACAGCTTGCAGTATGAGCTGGTATGAGACAATAAAAGGGGTTTCCTTCTTAGAGAAAAAAGTAGAAGACACTTGCCCTTTTAAAGTGGTTGAAAGTCAGAAAGTTTTTTTTATCTTAATGCATTTTATGCATTTAGATAAAAAAAAATTCTTTGTACAGCAGCCCCCCTAATACTTACCTAAGGTCCATCTACATCCAGCGATGTTGCAGGAGAGTCTGGGCTGCCCGGGACTCTCCCTACTCATTGGCTGAGATGGCGACGCCGTATCATTGGCTCCTGTTGCTGTCAAAGTCAGTGAGCCAATGAGGAGAAAGAGGAGGTGGGGCCAAAACAGTGCTCTGTGTCTGAATGGACACACAGAGCAGCGACTCGGGTGCCTCTATAGCAAACTGCTTGCTGTGGGGGCACTCGGCAGGGGCGCCAGCGAGGGACCCAAGAAAAAGAGGATTGGGGCTGCTCTGTGCAAATCCACTGCACGGAGCAGGTAAGTATAACATGTTTGTTATTTTTAAAGAAAAAAAAAAAAAGGAGACTTTAGTATCACTTTAAGTTTTGGATGTTAAAATCTCCTGCCAGTTTTTTTTTCTTATGGTATCATGTTGGGAAGATTTTCCTGCCTTGGAGGAATTAAACGGAGAGTAAAAACTGAGAGGAAAATGTCTCCTAAGTGAGGAGAAATCCCTCTTAAGATGGCCATAGATGGACCTGGTTTTTCGATCAGCGAGCTGGCTGACCAAAAAAAAGAAAAGGGACCAGATTTCCCAATCCACACCTTCAAGGAGGATGAAGGAGTCCTCCCCGCTACACCACTTTATTCTGACAGTGGGGACTCCTCTACTGTCAGAACAGAATACTGTATACTGATCGAGCGCTAATGGAACGAAAATATACCAACAGTCCCATTCAAGAGGAGTGAGTCATTAGATTGACTCTTCTCAAACGGGAATGGCCATAGATGGATCGAATTTTGTCTGGTCCTTGTTAGAATGGTCAAATTAGGATCCATCTATGGCCAGCTTTGAACATTAGAAAATGTCCCATCGTTTGCTTTTCCGGTGGCGGTTTTCCATCACTTTCAAGCCCTCTGATAGTGGAAAGTGGGACAAATAGAGAGGCTGAATCTTAGCAGCTAAGAAATAGACAGAGAAAGGGAACCGCCGCTCCAGAATAGCCCTCCAGGCCGGATGCTCGAGCTATGAGTAAGCACTAATTCTAGTGCGAAACGCGTCAGTATTTTTGTACCCTTTTCCTTTGCTGTGGACTATTTGATGTTATGTGACCCACGATTTCCAATAAAAATACAGGATTTTAAGTCTTTTTCCGATGTGCGGCTATCCAGAGTTTTTCCTGCTTGCCAGCTAAGACATAGACAGTAGAAAAAAACTGGAAGATGTAGGGAGAACAAGAGGGCCACACCAATGGTTTAGGAGCCCAAGAGTATTTATTTCATCAGAGGTCCATAGACAACAAATCAATGTGTTTCAGAGGCCATAAAGTTCCCCCTTCATCAGGGCCTTAAACTGCTGGTTTCAATTACCGTAAATGCTGGACTTGTGTGAGTTAATAGGGGGTTGATTCAACTCAGGAATAAGCTGGCTCCCTTAACTTCATGCTTCAGCAGATGGTTGTAGAGGAAGAGCTTCTTCTGGACTTTGGACTTCTGGGATGAAAAAAATACTCTTGGACCCCTAACCGTTCAGTGTAGCACTCTTATTCATCTTATACTTTCTAGTGTTTGTACCTTTGAGGCCGTTATGTGTTAGAGAGCTGCCTAACCAGAGTCACTGTACTCTACAGCAGTGGTTCTCAACCTCAGTCCTCAAGTACCCCCAACAGGCCATGTTTTGGGAACTTCCCTTAGATAAAATAGCTCTTATCAATACCATGTCATTGATATTGACTTAAAGCAGCTGTACAAAGTAAAGGTCCATTGGGGGTACTTGGGGACTGAGGTGGCAAACCACTGCTCTACAGCTTGGACTTATCTTCACTTTGAAGAACTACATTGAGCAGCACTAATACAGCACCACCCATATTTATTTTTCAAACAGTAAAAACCTGACAGGGCTTCTAACCTATCCCCACTGTGTCCAAAATGTAAAAAATGTGTTTGGTCTTTTAAAAAATGGTCTTGATTGTCTTAGCTTTGAATAGATATTATCGATAAAAGATAATAACAAGTCCCAGTTTTTGCAACAGAACATGTTTCCAAATAACAAATTAATTCCTGGGGCCGCGATGGGCTCAGCACACAGTGGAATCAGCTTATTTTTTTTTTTTTTACTTCATACAGCAAGGTTTTCAGATCTGTGTAATGGTTTATGACTAGCCCCAAGCTATAGATGATTCGCAGTACCCAGTACTACATAACCCAACCAGAAGGGTGTCGTAGGGTGGAATGGCCCCCCGTGTATCCCGCCAAGGGGGAGGGTGGCGTTGGTTTGCTGACCCCCCCCCCCCCCAAAAAAAAATATTGAGCACCAGCCGCCACTGGTGTGCACACATTTTATTTAATCTCCTAAGCCCCAAAAAGATGTAAATTTGGTAGTTGTAAGGTAAAGTTTGGCCTGAATACTTGGCTGCAACTGTGGAATTCCTTGCCCCACTTAAAGTATAACTAAAGGCAAGCCTTTTTTATTCCATTTTGGATAGAGTAAGTGAGGGTTAAAACCCCATCCTTTTTTTTTGCCATCTGTGTCCTTCTATTGGCACTCCTCGCTTCACTCTCTGGATCCTTCACTCCTCATTCTTCTTGGGCTGAAACACTGACCCTCTCCTTGCCTATGCCACTGCCTGCCAGCTGCAGCAACTGAAATTCAAAAATATAAATATAACAGACAAAAAAACACTTAAAGAGTTGCTCCAGTCTGGAAAAAAAAAATGTAAATGTCAGCAGCTACAAACACTGTAGCTGCTGACTTTTAATATAAGGACACTTACCTGTCCAGGGATCCCACCATGTCACCCCCCGAGCCAACTCCTTAATCAGCTTCAGATGGAGGCGCCAGCATTGTAAGTAAGGGAAACCGTCAGCAAAGCCTTCAGGCCTCACAGCAGGTTTGCTACTGCGCATGTGCAAGTCGCGCTGCCCTTTCTGAATGGTCTTGCTGTCTTCTGGGAACTTTGTGTGTCCCAGAAGGCAGCGGGAGAAGAAAGAGGGGCCAGAAATGCATGTAGATCGCTGATTTTAAAACGGAATTGGGAGCGGGTACCTGTCAAAATCAGGGACCTGCCCCCCCCCCCCCCCTAAAAAGTGCCCAATGTGGCAGTGGGGGAACTCTGCTTTAATTTATTTGATCATTTGAGGGGTTGTGATGTCATTCGCTCCTCATCTCAGCTTAGTTCAAACAGAGAAAGCCTTGTATTCATTGTAAAAATAAAAGACTTCCTGAATGGCAGAGGGGTCCATGGAGCGACACCCTGTGTTCAATATACAGATGACAAGTTGCTCAGGCAGCACTTAAAAGAGCTCAGAACTGACTATATGTAGCACAAGCTACTACAGTGAATTTATGCATCTTCAGTGGCCCTTCGGATGTGAGATGAAGGTTCAGATGTAACCAAACTAAAAAAACATTTCTGGAGTTCAGCTTTAATATAAAGCTAAAGCTATGAAATTAAATCTTGCTGGGTGGTTAAATGAAAAGTAATAGGATTGAGATGCTCATGTTTACTGAAGAAAGTGCTGCTCCATGTTTCCATCAGTGCTGATCACATATCAGAAGGCCTATATATATTGTATATAGATCTACAGTATAAGAAAATGTAATAATTTGCATCAAACTGAATGATTTATAAGAGTTCCAACAGTTACCGATTCTTTTTAAAAATCCAGGAACATTTAGGAATAAATTGAAAACCTGTATATCTGTGGATGTTTGTCCCTAACAAAACTAAGTTGAATAAATAATATATGATATATATAAAAAAAGAAGTCTTGAAGGCACTGTATGGGTGAGTTCAACTGGTTTAAAAGCCTGAGTCTTTCCTTCTCGTTGGCCGTGATGGAGACATGATGATGTCATCGGAATCGTCAGACTGTACCTCTTCGATGGTTTGTCGCACCTTCCCTGAAATTATGAAAATTAAAGGAATTTTAAGCTATAGTAGGATATCTTTAAATTATAGCTTCACTTTCCCTAAAAGGAATTCAATTGTACTTTTACTCTAGCCACTGAAACAATGCCAACGTGAAGTGTTACCCACTGTCTGCAGCTTGCTGACTCCAGTAATTGTTGCACAACTCTGAAAATCTACTTACATATTCTTAAAAGTGGTTCTAAAACATTCTATGCATTAAAGGTAGAAAACCTTCTGTGCTAAAGGATCCCCCCAGCCTCCCCCTTATACTCACCTGAGCCTGATCTCAAACCAGCATTGTGTACAAGAGCAGTGGCTCTATCGGCTCTCTCCCTCCTCATTGGGCAGATTGGTAGCAGCAGGAGTCATTGGTTCCCGCTGCTGTCAATCAAATCCTGTGAGGAGGGAGCGGGGAGTGGGGCCGAGCTGCCCTGTCTGTATCTATACATGAAGACAGCGTGACTTAGAACCGAGCCCGCATGAGTGCCCCCATAGAAAGTTTATGCTGTCTAACAGTATCGCATAACGGTAACAGTAACGCAAACTGTTAGACAGGATAATTAAGTTGGTTGCAGACTGGTTGGTAAGTTGAGCTGGGAATTTTCTTTGATTTTGTTTGCAATGCGTCGCCCTTGCATGTGTTCCTTGCTGCAAAGGCCAGTTATAGGTGGGGGCAGTGGCCATTTGTTTGTACTGTTGAAATACAAGGGAGGGGATGCACTAGACACCTTCACTGTCATTGTGCTATATGCTGGGTGTCCAGTGTGTCCCTATGCCCTTAAGGAGGGGTGGGCTCCCTCCAGGCTCATCTGCCATCTGCCTATCCATTATAACGCATGTGCTTCCAATGTAGAGGCTCTTAAAATTTAGTTAGGACTGCACATATTTTGGTGCTGTGAAGCGGCTCTGCAGCTTATGCATTTATTTGCAAATGTGTGCAAACTAAACCCCGGTTTTAACACATACTGTTATGCTGCGTACACACGGTTGGAATTCTCGTCGGAAAAAGCTCTGATGGTTTTCCCGTCGGAATTCCGACTGAATTTCGCTCAAACTGTCTTGCCTACACATGGTCACACCAAATTCCGACGGTCAATAACACCACGGCATAAAACACGTTCGATTGCACTATAAAAGGGAAGTTTAATGCTTCTGAGCATGCGTCAAATTGTTTCCGAGCATGCGTCTGAATTTTGCGTGTCGGAATTGCATACACACGATCGGAAAATCCAATAGAAAGGTTTTCCGTCGGAAAAATTAAGAACAGGTTCTCAATCCAAAGTCCGTCGGAAATTCCAACAGAAAAAGACCGATGGGAATACACACGGTCGGAAAATCCGATAAAAAACTCCCATTGGACTGTTTCCATCAGAAATTCCGACCGTGTGTACGCCGGATTAGACAGAATAATTTGGTTAGTAGTAGACTGGTCGGTAAATTGAGCTGAAAATTTTCTTTGGTTTTGTCAGGACAGTAAGCGCTCATTTACAGTTGCGTTTTGGGGGGACCGTAAAACCCCATTGTTTTAATAATACAAACACCCAATAGTTCATTATGGCCCACGACTGGTTACTAAATCACTAAAGTGGCCCTTGCTCTTCAAAAGGTTACTCACCCCTGTATTACCCCTGAGTGGGCTCCCTCCAGGCATACCTGCCCTTAATCTATCCATTACTATCTACGTATGTGCTCCTGCTATGGAGGCTCTCAAAATATAGAAAGTTATGACTGCAGATAATACTGGGATGTCTTGTCTCTGCCTCTGCAGCTTAAGCATGTATTTGAAATTGTGAAAACTAAACTCCTGTTTTTAACGTGCAAACACATATATTTTTTGTCTCACTGGAGGTTGGGTTGGCCCATATGGAGAGCTGCATTAGTATATGAATAATGGAAAAATACTGAACAATCCATAAAGTTCCATGGTGGATGATAATTGGATCAGATAGTTCAAAGTTCTGTGGGTCTCAGTGGCTGCCAGTTCTGAGAAGAGCTAAAAAGAACTCTGGGCAATAAAACACTTTTATTATAAAAACAAACTCACAAGATGGAGAAGTAGAAACGCTTTGTATAGCAGGTTGTCATCTGCTTAGGAGCTGGAGTCTGTGCAGTTGTGAGTGTGGGACCGATGGTGCTGGTGGCTCCCAGCGCTTCCTGTAAATTCTACCTCCCCTTCACAGGAGAAAACTGATAAGAACAACCTGCAAAACATTGTGTTTGTCTCGGCCAGCCATTCCACACATGGGTCCAATAACGCCACTGGTTTATATTTGTAATGCTTCGCAGTCCACTAGATGCCATAATAGTCCCCCAGATCAAGTTTCTACAACAGCCCCCACCATTATTGAACTGGGAACATCCACCCACTCAGCCAGTCACTCCAGCCCCAACGTTTCTCAGATTCCATGATTGTCAGTTAGATCAAGATTCCATTACAGCCTTCACCACTGTTGAACTGGGCATTTCTACTCACTCAGAAAGTGATATATGTCCCCAAAACACCCCAGGTCTTAATTATTTTTTTAGTCAAAACCCCCCCTGTCCGGCCCAAAAAGGAAAACTTGCAGACGACGCAGGAGAGGGGGAATCCGACACAAAAAGAAAAGTCTGCAGACTATAAAAGTCTTTACCCTCTCGGATCACATTCTTTACCAACCCGAAATTTCCTTATTATGTCAGGGTCTCACGTTTGCCCCCTCCGCCACTCCCAACCCTTTCACACTTTTTATAGATCTAAACAGAGTTCATCAGAAATGAAATTGTCAAAGGATACTACAACACTAAGCTGCTATACTCTCTCTATTTTCTGTTCTTTAACACATACTGTTAGACATGAGAATTTGGTTTGTTGCAGGCTGGCTGGTAAGTTGAGCTGGGAATTATTTTTTTAGTTCTTGTTTGACATGTGTCACCCTTCCACGTGTTCCTTGCTGTTAAGGCCAGTTATAGGTGGTGGCAGTTGCTGTTTTTTTGTGCTCACCCCTGTATTACACCTTATGCCTCTATCTACCCTTATGCCCCGTACACACGGTCGGATTTTCCGACGGAAAATGTCCTATCGGACCATGTTGTTGGAAATTCCGCCTGTGTGTGTGCTCCATCGGACTTTTTCCGTTGGAATTTCCCCCGGAAAAAGTTTGAGATCCTGCTCTAAAATTTTCCGACAACAAAGTCCTATCGGACTTTTTCCGATCGTGTGTAGCGAATTCCGACGGACAAAGTGCCACGCATGCTCAGATCACATTACAAGACCAAAGCTATTGGCTACTAGCCTCTACGTAGTCCCGTCGTAGGCAACGAACGTCACCACATTCAGGATGATCAGATTTTCTGACAACTTTGTCCGACCATGTCAATGCAACACCAGTGTCGGACAAAATCCGTTGGAAAAAATCCGATGGATTTTGTGGTCGGAAACTCCGACCGTGTGTACGGGGCATTAGATTTATCAAGCATTTTACCCTTGCGGTGCAGGGGGCTTCAGTGCAAGGGTATTTTTTTTTTTAGGTATTCCAGGTTCATCTCTACTTTAAGTCTGGTCAGGGTTCTATTTTAAGTGCTGTGACAGCGAGTCTTCTACCTGAATTCAGCTTTGATAATGAATGACGAGAGGGTGGTCTCTTAGCAGCGATGTCATCTTCCTCTTCAGACGCCAGCTCCTCAATATACTCTTCAAATACCTCTTCACTGCTGTCACTGTCTGTAAGAACAAGAAAAAAAAAAATGGTTTTGTGCTTTTTCTTGTAACATTAGTATCTTAAACACACATGAGGCAAATTAATAAAGCGGATGGAATACTGGAACTTCTTATAGATCTTTCTCCATAGTAATAAAGCACATTCGCTAACAGTAACAGTGTTTGTAAGATCACGTTTCATTTACCGCTGTTTAGGAGCACATCTGGATTTCCCATTCCTCAACTGGAAATCCAGAAAATGTTTATGTATATATAAGTTACAGCCACAAGCCCCCATCTGTTCCTAACTCTCAGCATTTTCAACTACTACTATGGAGGACCCACCGTTCTCACTCATGCTCACCCAATGTTGCACACAATCAAAGCCAATACGTATTTTAGCCAAAAATCCTCATTAAACATTTATTATGCCCCAGACTGATGTTATACCCAAGGTGAATCTACAGTGTGACTGCAAGTACATATACAGTATATACAGATGAATCTTCCCAACTGAAGGCACAGAGATTCACCAAATATAAAACAGAATAACTACCGCATATACTCGGAGTATAAGCTGAGATTTTCAACCCTTTTTTTTGGGCTGAAAGTGCCCCCTCGGCTTATACTCGAGTCACCGCCGTCTGCCTACATGATCAGTGTGTCATGCAGACAGACGGTGGCCTTGGCAGTGTTGAAACGCCACGCCTCCTTGTCTGTGATAGGCGGAACACTATTTCCCAGCAGTCAGTGTTCCTCCTATCACGGACATCCTCTCATCCTCGTCCGCGGTATGAGGATGAGTGGATGTCCGTGATAGGTGGAACACCGACTGCTGGGAAATTGAGTGTCCTGCCTATCACAGACAAAGAGGAGGCGCGGCTTTTGAATACTGTTATGGCGGCCGTATGTAATTATTGCACGCTGATCGGGAGGGACAAGGAGGCTGCAGAGGGACAAGGAGGCTGCAAAGGGACAAGGAGGCTGCAAAGGGACAAGGAGGCTGCAAAGGGACAAGGAGGCTGCAGAGGGACAAGGAGGCTGCAGAGGGACAAGGAGGCTGCAGAGGGACACCGAGGCTGCAGAGGGACACCGAGGCTGCAGAGGGACACCGAGGCTGCAGAACGGCACACGGGGGCATACACAGGTAGGCTGTGACCCTCTTTTCCACTTACAGTAGCTGCTGCATTTCTCACCCTCAGCTTATACTCGGGTCAATACGTTTTCCCAGTTTTTTTGTGGTAAATTAGCTTATATTCAGGTCGACCTATACTCAAGTATATACGGTATCCTCCTGGGATTGAGCCACAAACAGTCTTCCTTCCCCAGAACAGCAAGGCTCATTAAGGGATTCTACCAACAACTTCGATAATTCTATGCTTTTCAATAGAAACTGTTGCATTCATCCCCCCAAGTCATTTCTGAAATTAAAAGCTGGCTAAACTTTCCCAAACAATGCTGTGTGAAGCCAGGAATAGCCTTGACCGGCAGTTTGCCTTATAATATAATTGTAGCAAACAGAAATTAATAAATAGATGCTGTTGGAGATGGCCAATTTAACCACTTGAAAAAAAACACAATAACTGTTGCGCTAAGGTATTCCAGCAGGCAAAGCTGTGTCATCAAGGGTTATGAGGGAAGGGTTATGAGGGAATGATTTTGATGTCAGGATCCGACCAATAAGCAGCAGAGAGTCAATATATACATAAAATGATGTTAGGAATGACTCATGATAGGGGTAGTGGGTTTTTAAAGGAAGTCCATAGCCTGGGTGATTACCACAGTGAAGGCAGCACGCTGAAGAGTAGAAGAACCTCTGGGAAGAATACAAGAAAAACAGGAAAACAGACAAGCAGCACCAATCTAAGTGCAGCAGTATTGTAACATATTTAATTTAGTAGTAATGCACTCACTCGAAACAGGATAAAAGCAGGCACATCTTTGGTGAATGACAGATAGACACCGGGGATCCAAAACGATCACCAGGTAGCACTGTATTGTCTTACTCTGCGGCACCAGTGGTGTCCGGTGTTCCAGACTAGAGCGTACAGGGCGCAGGAGGAAGCCGCCATTCAGGAAGTCCCTAGTCTCAGTGGGAGCACGTCATAGCTTCCTCCCACTGAGACCAGGGACTTCCTGAATGACGGCTTCCTCCTGCGCCCTGTACGCTCTAGCCCGAAACACCACTGGCGCTGCCGAGCAAGACAATACAGTGTTGCCTGGATGATCGTTTTGGATCCCTGATGTCCATCTGACATTTATCAAAATACGCCTGCTTTTATCCTGTTTCGAGTGAGTACATTACTACTAAACTAAATATGTTACAATATTGCTGCACTTAGATTGGCACAGCTTGCCTGTTTTTCTTGTAATTTAACCACTTGCCTACTGGGCATTTTCACCCCCTTCCTGACCAGGCCAATTTTCAGCTTTAAGTGCTATCACACTGTACCCAAATGGATCTGTATCATTTTTTTTTTTCAATCTCGATCCATCGATGTGCACAACAGCAGCGGCTCTCTCCCTCCTCACATTGGCTCCCGCCGCTGTCAGTCAAATTCTGTGACAAGGGAGCAGAGGGGCATGGCCATGCTGCCCTATCTATGTCTATAGACGCAGACAGGGTGCCTTGGGAGCAAGACTGCACAAGTTCCTCTATAGAAAATGGCTTTCTATGGGGGCACTGACCGAAGAGGAGGAGCCAGGAGCACCGGCAGGGGAGCCCCGAAGAGGAGGTTCGGGGCTGCTCTGCGCAATACAAGTGCACAGAGAAAGTAAGAATAACATGTTTATTTTTTGAATTTTAAAAAATAGAAGCTTTACTATCACTTTAATGTAAACTCGGCCCTTGGGTAGGCAAAGTACAGGTCCCCTTGAAAATGGACTTCTGCACAGAATAAACCTAGTAAAAAAAATCTTGGGAACTCAGCACATAACCTGGGGTGTTCTATTCTGCAGATACTGTCTTCAGTTCCTCAGGTCCAGCTCTGCTCTACACACCTCATTAATGGTCCTTTTTGTAACTGGTAAGGCGATGGGAAACTTTACGTTCAAGCAGGGTTCTAAAACTTAAAGGGTGGGAACCATCAGTGATTTTATTTAAATTAGTGCAGATATTTAAATAGAACCAACAATTTACATATTGTACGTTCAAGTCAGTCATTGTCCTCAAGGAGCTTACAATCTAAGGTCCTTACCTCATGTGCATACACACACATACTGAGGCCAATTTAGACAGGAGACAATTAACTTATCAGTATGTCATTAGAGTGTGGGAGGAAACCAAAGTACCTGGAGAAAACTCATAAAGGCACAGCGAGAACATGCAAACTCCATGCAAGCAGTGTCCTGATTGGGATTCCAACCAAGAAAAGTACAAAGAAAAGTGTTTCCCCCGAAAATAAGACCGTGTCTTATATTAATTTTGGCAACAAAAGACACAGTAGGGCTTATTTTTGGGGTAGGTATTATGTAATGTGCTGTCTTCGAAGGTATTTGGCACAATTAAAATACAGAAACACACACATTGTATTATAGGATATTACAACTACTTTAAACTAGGGCTTATTTTCGGTGTAGGGCTTATATTGCAGGCCTCCTGGAAAATCACAGTAGGTCTTATTTTCGGGTAAAAAATGTAGTGTTGCAAGGCAGAAATGCTTACCACTAAGCCACTGTGCTTAGTTTGAGTTTCTATTGGAGCCATATCTCAAAAATACAAGACCTACATGCAGCACCTTATCTATTCCCTTGTTTGCTGCTAAGAATATGATTATCCTTGGGAAAGTAGAGACATAAGCCAATAAAATTTTACCAAACAAATATTGGGCGTTTTGATTGGAAGGTTTCCTGGATCCCGGAGATCTTGCGTTTTCTCTGGAAGAGTTCCTAATTGGGCTCTCTCTGCCTTTCATGTCACTGGGTCTAAGACAGAATAAAATGTACAGGTAGTTACATTAATAATTAGGACAAAAAAAGGTTTTCATTGAGTTTGACAATACAACCTGCATTTTTTCTCTGCATCTGAAACCTAATGGAAAAACATCTTATGGATTTTGATGAATGGGATTAGTATAGGTTGATGCCTCAGGAGATATTCCAGCATACTAGATAATTCCTTGTGACACATTTGTATTCATTCTATATTAAAAAGCAAAGACGGAATAACGATTGAACATGTCGGAAGTAACTGTCAAAAAGATACTTGGCAGAGCAAGTCTTTGCAAGCAGGCATATCCCATAATCTTCTGTGAGGGGCTTAAAGGGAAAAGCCGTACTTACAGAAGTATGAAGGTTTTTAGTGACCTCTTCTTTTTTTAAATTATAGTTGCTGGTTATTATGTTTTTTTTTTTTTTCAATAGTTTCCAAAAAAACTGACCCCGGAATTAACCAGGAGTCCTGATTATACTCTGATTATACTCTGAATGTATTTGCTGCATGATTAATTCCGAGTCAGTGACTCAAAGTATTGAGGCTATATACAGCCAGACATATCCTATAAGCACAGGTTTCTTTTAAAGACCACCTACGAATGAATGATTGGCGTTTTTTCTTTATCATGCCCCTTTCTGGTTGGTTGTCAACTTGGCTCTAGCCAGGAGTTAAGGATGTCCTAGCCCCCATACACACGTCAGAAATTCCGACCACAAAATCCGTCAGATTTTTTCCAACGGATTTTATCCGACACTGGTGTTGCATACACACGGTCGGACAAAGTTGTCGGAAAATCCGATCATTCTGAACGTGGTGTCGTTCGTTGCGTACGACGGAACTACGTAGAGGCTAGTAGCCAATAGCTTTGGTCTCCTAATTTTAACTGAACATGCGTGGCACTTTGTCCGTCGGAATTCTCTACTCACGATCGGAAAAAGTCCTTTGTCGGAAAATTTGAGAGCAGGATCTCAAAAGTCCGATGGAGCACACACACTGGCGGATTTTCCGACAACATGGTCTGATCGGACATTTTCCGTCAGAATTTCCTACCCTTTAAATACATACCAGGTGACGGGGCTAGTGCAGCAGCATTCACTGCCTTCGCTAGTCCCGTCTACCTGGAGTCACGTTCTAAATGAACAGACTTTTCTCCGTGTGCGAGGACTAGCACACAGACCACGGGATTGTCCGCCGGACTGCCGAGTCCAGCGGACAATTTTAAGTCTGAACTTAAAACTTAGTCCGCCGGACTTTTGGGAGCCGGAATGGATAGTCAGACAAGCCAAAACGTCAGGGAGCCAGAGAACAGAGTAGTAGAACAGCAAGCAGGATCTGGAGCCAGAAGGAATGTCAGCCAAGCAAGTCTTTAACAGGAACACAGGAGAGCATCTCTAGGGATGTGACCAAGGCGAAGGCAGGGATCATCTGGACTGGATGGCTTAAGTAGGCAGGACTGACGAGCAGGATATCATCAACAGGTGAGTAACTGTGGCGATATAGGAGCTGGCAATTAGCCTACAGCTGATTAGCCAGCTCAGAGAAGGAAGGGCTGAGCCCAGCCCTGACAGGCATGCATTTGTATTCAGCCCGCTTTACTCTGGTACCCCTAACTAAAATCTAGTGGAACCAATTGCCTTCAGAAGTCACCTATTTAGTAAATAAGAGTCCACCTGTGTATAATTTAATCTCAGTATAACTACAGCTGTTCTGTGAAGCCCTCAGAGGTTTTTTAGAGAACCTTGTTGAACAAACAGCATCATGGAGGCCAAGAAACACACCAGACAGGTCAGGGATAAAGTGGAGAAGTTTAAAGCAGAGTTAGGTTATAAGAAAATATCCCAAGCTTTGAAAATCATGGAGCACTGTTCAATACATAATCCGAAAATGGAAAGAGTATGGCACAACAGCAAACCTATGAAGACATGGCTGTCCACCTAAACTGACAGGCCGGGCAAAGAAGTGGGAGAATCTGTCCACAGGACAACTATTATTCGTACATGCCACAAGTCTGGCCTTTATGGAAGAGTGGCAAGAAGAAAGCCACTGTTCAAAGAAAGCCATAAGAAGTCCCGTTTTCAGTTTTCGAGAAGCCATGTGGGGGACACAGCAAACATGTGGAAGAAGATGCTCTGGTCACATGGGACCAAAATTGAACTGTTTGGCCTTAAGGCCAAACGCTGAAACACTGTGGCAGAAAACTAACACTGCACATCACACTGAACCCCCACTGTGAAACATGGTGGTGGCAGCATCATGTTATGGGGATGCTTTTCTTAAGCAGGGAAGCTGATCAGAGTTGATGGGAAGATGGATGGAGCAAATACAGGACAATCTTAGAAGAAAACCTGTTAGAGTCTGCAAAAGACTTGAGACTGGGACAGAGGTTCACCTTCCAGCAGGGCAATGACCCTAAACATACAGCCAGAGCTGCAATGCAATAGTTTAGATCAAAGCATATTTATGTGTTAGAATTGTCCAATCTATCACTTACCTGGTAGCAGAGCCTGATAGGATGAGGGAGGCCTCTCTTACACCTCTGACTCGGGGCCCCTGATAGTGTAGACAGGAGGCACAAGAGTCGCACGAGTGCCAGAAAGTCTTGCTAGCAGCAGGGCAGATGTCCTTGCTGGGCAGGTGAAGTCGTCAGATGGCTTCAGCAGGTAGACAGGTAGGCAGGCAGCTGGTGCTGGTGACAGCAGGCAGGGTGGCAGGGTTAGAGCAGGCTGGGTCATACACAGACTTGAAGAATTGGGTGCACGTCACAGACAGGAATGTAGTCACGAAGCAAGCCAGGTCTGGAACCGATCAGTGGAACTGGAGCCAAAGGAGCAGACAGAAGAATGGTCACTGGACAAGCCGAGGTCAATGCAGGTGGAGATCAGGGAATGGTAAAGACAAGTCAGGCTGATAACTGGAAGCAGGATACAGGTTCACAGGATGCCAGATACACAGGAGGCCGAAGACAAGGCAGCATTGAATCTGAGCACTTGCTGGGTTTAAATAGTCTGTTTGGCACCAGCGTCTGCCACAGGTGCACGCAAGCGTCGGCGCACACAGGGATGCGCGGCGGCTTGTGTTTGCGCGCATTTTCGTGAATGCGCATATCTATTAGCCAGTGCACAATTCTTACAAGCATGAAAGGGAATCATTTTTTCCTTGTGCCCAATAGTTCTTCCAGAGGGATTATTCTGTTTGCTTGCATGTGCATCCTGACACGGTCAAAGTCCAGACCTAAATCCAATTGAGGATCTGTGGCAAGACTTGAAAATTGCTGTTCACAGATGCTCTCCATCCAATCTGACAGAGCTCGAGCTATTTTGCAAAGAAGAATGGGCAAAAATGTCATTCTCTAGATGTGCCAAGCTGGTAGAGAAATCCCCAAAAAGACTTGCAGCTGTAATTGCAGCGAAAGGTGGTTCTACAAAGTATTGACTCAGGGGGCTGAATACAAATGCACGCCACACTTTTCACATATTTATTTGAAAAAAATGTTGAAAAACAATCATTTTCCTTCCACTTCACAATTATGTGCCACTTTGTGTTGGTCTATCACATAAAATCCCAATAAAATACATTTAAGTTTTTGGTTGTAACATGAAAAAAATTTGAAAAATGTCAAGGGGTGTGAATACTTTTTCAAGGCACTGTATCATATAGATATTTTCTATAACTATGAGCAGATGCAATGAGGTAAACAGCTTCTGTTACAGATTCTGTGAGCTGATTGGCTGACCGTGCACAGCTGCACCAGATTTTAAACCCTCCAGTTTCAGTAAATCAGCCCCCAAGAGACTTCTACAGACACAAGTTCAAAAAAAGAAACTGGTTACAAAAATTCAGAAAAAAAAAGAGGACTTAAATTAAATACACTTTTAATGGGGTCACCCCACAGTGCAAAGGTTAAACACTTGTTAACTGTAGGGCAGTGATCTCCAAACTATCGCCCAGGGGCTGGATGTGGCCCTTTTCTTGCTTTTATTGGCCCTTGGGGCACTATCTCATCCACTGATATCAATGATGGGACACAATTCCTCCCAATGACACCAACGATAGGGCACAATTCCTGCCAATGACACTAACAATGGGGCACAGTTCCTCCCAATGACACCAATAATGGGGCACAGTTCCTCTCACTGACATTAACCACTTCAGCGCTATGAGTAAGCACTCTTGGTAGTGTGAAATGCATTAGCTATTTTCTTGCTTTGCTGTGACCTATTTTTGTGTGATTCCATATTTTACCAATAAAGGCTTTTGAATTTTTCTTGGAGTGCGGCCGTTCAGAGTCCTTAATTTGCATCTTCATTAACCACTTCAGCCCCGGACCAATTGGCAGCCAAAGGACCAGGCCCCTTTTTGCGATTCGGCACTGCGTCGCTTTAACTGACAATTGCGCGGTCGTGCGACGTGGCTCCCAAACAAAATTGGTGTCCTTTTTTTCCCACAAATAGAGCTTTCTTTTGGTGGTATTTGATCGCCCCTGCGGTTTTTATTTTTTGCGCTATAAACAAAAATAGAGCGACAATTTTGAAAAAAAAAAATTCAATATTTTTTGCTTTTCGCTATAATAAATATCCCCAAAAAATATATAAAAATTTTATTTTTTCCCTCAGTTTAGGCCGATACGTATTCTTCTACATATTTTTGGTAAAAAATATCGCAATTAGCGATTATTGATTGGTTTGCGCAAAAGTTATAGCGTTTACAAAATAGGGGATAGTTTTATAGCATTTTTTATTAATATTTTTTTTTTTTACTAGTAATGGCGGAGATCAGCGATTTTTATTGTGACTGCGACATTATGGCGGACACATCGGGCATTTTTGACACATTTTTGGGACCATTGTCATTTATACAGCAATCAATGCTATTTAAAATGCATTGATTCCTGTATAAATGACACTGGCAGTGAAAGAGTTAACCACTAGGGGGAGGGGAGGGGTTATGGGCTGTGACGTGTGTATTTTTTTACCATTAGGGGGCGGGGCTGATGTCTGACGTCATTGATCGGCTTTCTCTATGACAGGGAACAGCCAATCAATGACAGGCAGAGTAGGAAGCACGGGGAGAGGTTTGTTTACACAGACCTCTCCCCGTTCTTCAGCTCTGTGACCCGATCGCAGGACACCAGCGGCGATGGGGTCCGCTGTTCCCGCGGCCGGGGTCACGGAGCTCCCGGCTAGGCTCTTAAAGGACCACGTACCGGTACGTGGTTCTGCCTAGCCGTGCCATTCTGCCGACGTACATTGGCATTAGGCGGTCGGGAAGCAGGTTAAAGATGAGGCATTGATTAATCCTGTTGATGCTGGGACATTTTCTACTCCCGATGGCCACGGTCCGACCCCCCCTTAAGGTATGAAGGACAATAAATTGGCACTTTGTTTAGAAAGTTTGGACAGGGCCAGATTAAGAACATCATGGGCCTGGTGCTGAGGATTTTGGTGGGGCCTTTTATAAACAATAAATGAATAAATATAAATGCAAACAATTTTTTGTTATAACAAATTAAATTAAAGAGAGAGAGGGAGGACGAGAGAGAAAGGGGATGAAAGAGGTGTTAGAGGCGCGGCTTTTGAATACTGTTATGGCGGCCGTATGTAATTATTGCACGCTGATCGGTGCAAATGCGAGGGACAAGGAGGCTGCAGAGGGACAAGGAGGCTGCAAAGGGACAAGGAGGCTGCAGAGGGACACCGAGGCTGCAGAGGGACACCGAGGCTGCAGAATGGCACACAGGGGCATGCACAGGACACAGGTAGGCTCTCTTTTCCACTTACAGTAGCTGCTGCATTTCTCACCCTCAGCTTATACTCGGGTCAATAAGTTTTCCCAGTTTTTTTGTGGTAAATTAGCTTATATTCAGGTCGACCTATACTCAAGTATATACGGTATCCTCCTGGGATTGAGCCACAAACAGTCTTCCTTCCCCAGAACAGCAAGACTCATTAAGGGATTCTACCAACAACTTTAATAATTCTATGCTTTTCAATAGAAACTGTTGCATTCATCCCCCCAAGTCATTTCTGCAATTAAAAGCTGGCTAAACTTTCCCAAACAATGCTGTGTGAAGCCAGAAATAGCCTTGACCGGCAGTTTGCCTTATAATATAATTGTAGCAAACAGAAATGAATAAATAGATGCTGTTGGAGATGGCCAATTTAACCACTTGAAAAAAAACACAATAACTGTTGCGCTAAGGTATTCCAGCAGGCAAAGCTGTGTCATCAGGGGTTAGGAGGGAATGATTTTGATGTCAGGATCCTGAACATGTAGTCCAAAGTTCTGACCAATGAGCAGCAGAGTCAATATATACATAAAATGTTAGGAATGACTCATGATAGGGGTAGAGGGTTTTTAAAGGAAGTCCATAGCCTGGGTAATTACCACAGGGGAGTATAGCTGGCACAGGGAAGGCAACAAGCTGAAGAGTAGAAGAACCTCTGGGAAGAATACAAGAAAAACAGTAAAAAAAGACAAGCAGCGCCAATCTAAGTGCAGCAATATTGTAACATATTTAATTTAGTAGAAATGCACTCGCTCGAAACAGGATAAAAGCAGGCACATCTTGGTGAATGTCAGATGGACACCGGGGATCCAAAACGATCATCCAGGCAGCGCGGTATTGCCTTGCTCGGCGGCGCCAGTGGTCCTGTGTTCCGGTTTAGAGCGTACAGGGCGCAGGAGGAAGCCACCATTCAGGAAGTCCCTAGTCTCAGTGGGAGCACGTCATAGCTTCCTCCCACTGAGACCAGGGACTTCCTGAATGACGGCTTCCTCCTGCGCCCTGTACGCTCTAGCCCGAAACACCACTGGCGCTGCCGAGCAAGACAATACAGCGCTGCCTGGATGATCGTTTTAGATCCCTGATGTCCATCTGACATTTATCAAAATATGCCTGCTTTGATCCTGTTTCGAGTGAGTACATTACTACTAAATTAAATATGTTACAATATTGCTGCACTTAGATTGGCGCTGCTTGCCTGTTTTTCTTGTAATTTAACTACTTGCCTACTGGGCATTTTCACCCCCTTCCTGACCAGGCCAATTTTCAGCTTTAAGTACTATCGCACTTTGAATGACAATTGCGCGGTCATGCAACACTGTACCCAAATGGATCTGTATCATTTATTTTTTCAATCTCAATCCATCGATGTGCACAACAGCAGCGGCTCTCTCCCTCCTCACATTGGCTCCCGCCGCTGTCAGTCAAATTCTGTGACAAGGGAGCGGAGGGGCATGGCCAAGCTGCCCTATCTATGTCTATAGACGCAGACAGGGTGCCTTGGGAGCAAGCCTGCACAAGTTCCTCCATAGAAAGTGGCTTTCTATGGGGGCACTGACCGAAGAGGAGGAGCCAGGAGCACCGGCAGGGGAGCCGCGAAGAGGAGGTTCGGGGCTGCTCTGCGCAATACAAGTGCGCAGAGAAAGTAAGAATAACATGCTTATTTTTTTAATTTTAAAAAATAGAAGCTTTACTATCACTTTAATGTAAACTCGGCCCTTGGGTAGGCAAAGTACAGGTCCCCTTGAAAATGGACTTCTGCACAGAATAAACCTAGTAAACAAATCCTGGGAACTCAGCACATAACCTGGAGTGTTCTATTCTGCAGATACTGTCTTCAGTTCCTCAGGTCCAGCTCTGCTCTACACACCTCATTAATGGTCCTTTATTGTAACTGGTGGCTTCACTAACCAATACTGAAACATGACTAAAGAGGTGATGGGAAACTTGACGTTCAAGCAGGGTTCTAAAACTTGAAGGGTGGGAACCATCAGTGATTTTATTTAAATTAGTGCAGATATTTAAATAGAACCAACAATTTACATATTGTACATTTTTTTTTTTTAAACAGATTTTATTTAGCATAAACAGAAATACATAGAAACATAGTAACTGTGTTAGCGCGGACGCAGCCGCCTTTAAAAGCAAGGAAATAGTAACATACAGTAAATAAACCTGAAAACATGGCGTAGCATTAAGGGTTACTACAGAGTGAGGTATCACTACGGAGGTTGAGAAAAGGCAAAGAAAGAGAAAATCCCAAACAACCAGGGTGATAAGTAGTCTCGTCAATGCATGAGTAAATAATGGGTAAATAATGGTATTGGTGTTGCATAAATGTGAGCGTTGGTACAAGTAGGTGTAAGCAGGGGATTCTCGACTGACACTTATGTACAGTTAGAGGTATAGTGATGCATTCGGTGTAGATAATTTGAATTGGAAACTGAATGTCAGCTGGAGGTTATCAGAATTAGCGTGATAACAAAGGGATGTTGAATATGAGAGAGAGTGTCATGGAAAAAGTGGGGAAAGATAAAAGACAGAGCGGGGGGAGAGTGAAAACAGGGAGGGGGACGGTGGGTTGCCGACTGCCACAGCTCTCGAACCGTGTTCATGAGATGAGCTGTTGGTATTCAGTTGTTGAAATGAAATGGTGCCAACATGCCCAGGTATTGGTGAATTTTACATATTGTACATTTAAGTCAGTCCTTGTCCTCAAGGAGCTTACAATCTAAGGTCCTTACCTCATGTGCATACACACACATACTGAGGCCAATTTAGACAGGAGACAATTAACTTATCAGTATGTCATTAGAGTGTGGGAGGAAACCAAAGTACCTGGAGAAAACTCATAAAGGCACAGCGAGAACATGCAAACTCCATGCAAGCAGTGTCCTGAATGGGATTCCAACCAAGAAAAGTACAAAGAAAAGTGTTTCCCCGAAAATAAGACTAATATTAATTTTGGCAACAAAAGACACAGTAGGGCTTATTTTTGGGGTTGGTCTTATGTAATGTGCTGTCTTCGAAGGTATTTGGCACAATTAAAATACAGAAACACACACATTGTACATTATATAATACCTAATAGATTGTATTATAGGATATTACAACTACTTTAAACTAGGGCTTATTTTCGGGGTAGGGCTTATATTTCAGCCCTCCTGGAAAATCACAGTAGGTCTTATTTTCGGGGAAACACGGTAGTTTTGCAAGGCAGAAATGCTTACCGCTAAGCCACTGTGCTTAGTTTGAGTTTCTACTGGAGCCGTATCTCAAAGATACAAGACCTACATGCAGCACCTTATCTATTCCGTTGTTTGCTGCTAAGAATATGATTATCCTTGGGAAAGTAGAGACATAAGCCAATAATATTTTACCAAACAAATATTGGGCGTTTTGATTGGAAGGTTTCCTGGATCCCGGAGATCTTGCGTTTTCTCTGGAAGAGTTCCTAATTGGGCTCTCTCTGCCTTTCATGTCACTGGGTCTAAGACAGAATAAAATGTACAGGTAGTTACATTAATAATTAGGACAAAAAAAGGTTTTCATTGAGTTTGACAATACAAGATGCATTCTTTCTCTGCATCTGAAACCTAATGGAAAAATATCTTATGGATTTTGATGAATGGGATTAGTATAGATTGATGCCTCAGGAGATATTCCAGCATACTAGATAATTCCTTGTGACACATTTGTATTCATTCTATATTAAAAAGCAAAGACGGAATAACGATTGAACATGTCGGAAGCAACTGTCAAAAAGATACTTGGCAGAGCAAGTCTTTGCAAGCAAGCATATCCCATAATCTTCTGTGAGGGGCTTAAAGGGAAAAGTCTTACTTACAGAAGTATGAAGGTTTTTAGTGACCTCTTCTTTTTTTTAAATGATAGTTGCTGGTTATTATGTTTTTTTTTTTTTTCAATAGTTTCCAAAAAAAAAACTGACCCGGAATTAACCAGGAGTTCTGATTATACTCTGAATGTATTTGCTGCACGATTAATTCCGAGTCAGTGACTCAATCACAGTGAATCAATATAGCCTCAGTATTGAGGCTATACATAGCCAGACATATCCTATAAGCACAGGTTTCTTTTAACCACCTCAATACTGGGCACTTTCGCCCCCTTCCTTCCCAGACCAATTTTCAGCTTCCAGCGCTCTCGCACTTTCACTGACAATTGTGCGGTCATGCTACGCTGTACCCAAATTAAATTTTTATAATTTTGTTCGCACAAATAGAGCTTTCTTTTGGTGGTATTTATTCCCGACTCCATTTTTATTATTTTTTTTTGCTATATAAGCAAAAACAAATAGCAGAAATTTGGAAAAAAAAACAATTTTCTTTATTCTATTTTAAAAGAAATCCAATAAAATCCAATTTTGTCATAAATTTAAGCCAAAATTTATTCTGCTACATGTTTTTGGTAAAAAAAAATCCTGTTAAGTGTATAATAATTGGTTTGCGTGATCACGGACAGATGTACACAAATGATCATTGGGACATGTGATTTTACTGTTATATATGTGGGGGACATGTGTTTTGGGGATCATTACTATGTGGGGACATGTGTGTTTACTGTGTGTTTTACATTTCTAGTGACATGTGTGTTTACACTACACTGGTGATCAGTGAGTAAAAAGCTGTAAAAAACAGCTAATACTCACTGATCACCAGGCGGCTGCAGAGATCCGCTCTCCTCTCCTCAGCGATCACTTCCGTGTGAGGAGAGGAGAGACGATCGCCTAGCAACCCGCTGTTTGTTTACATCACATGACGGCCGTGATTGGACACGGCCGTCATGTGATCAGGAGGGCCAATCACGGAGCCCTCCTGCCTGCCGATCTAAGATGCGCCGTGTCCGGGTGACACGAGCGCATCGGGATCGTGCCGGTGTGCCCGTTCCTGAACGTCCACTCAGAAGGAGAGATAGCCCACCTGGCCGTTTATGTGCAGTGGCCGGGTGGGAAGTGGTTAAAGATCTCCTAGGATTGAATGATTGGTGTTTTTTCTTTATCATGCCCCTTTCTGGTTGGTTGTCAACTTGGCTCTAGCCAGGAGTTAAGGATGTCATACACAGCTTGAATCTTAGTCAATTCATGCTGAATTAGCCCCAATGGGTGCACCACCTGACTCAACAGAAGTTGATTGAACAGACTCGCATACAAACAGATCAATGGAAGGACATCTGAAAAACAATCATTTCCAATGTGTCCTATTCACACCAAAATGCTGCACATGCATTTCAACAGACGTCAAAATATATGCCATATCATATGGGTATACACCTAGTACAGTGCCTTGAAAAAGTATTCACACCCCTTGAAATTTTCCTAATTTTGTCATGTTACAACCAAAAATATAAATGGGTTTTATTGGGATTTTATGTGATAGACCAACACAAAGTGGCACATAATTGTGAAGTGGAGGGAAAATGATAAATGGTTTTCCAAATGTTTTACAAATAAGTGTGGCGTGCATTTGTATTCAGTCCTCTTTACTTGGATACCCCTAACTAAAATCTAGTGGAACCAATTGCCTTCAAAAGGCACCTAATTAGTAAATAGAGTCCATCTGTGTGTAATTTAATCTCAGTACAAATACAGCTGTTCTTCGAAGTCCTCAGAAGCTTGTTAGAGAACCTTAGTGAACAAACAGCATCATGAAGGCCAAGGAACACACCAGACAGGTCAGGGATTAAGTTGTGGAGAGTTTAAAACAGGGTTAGGTTATAAAAAAAATCCCAAGCTTTGAACATCTCACGGAGCTCTGTTCAATCCATCATCCGAAAATGGAATAAGTATGGCACAACTCCAAAGTACCAAGACATGGCCGTCCACCTAAATTGACAAGCCAGGCAAGCAGAACATTAATCAGAGAAGCAGCCAAGAGGCCCATGGTAACTCTGGAGGAGCTGCAGAGATCCACAGCTCAGGTGGGAGAATCTGTCCACAGGACAACTATTAGTCGTGTACTCCACAAATCTGTCCTTTATGGAAGAGTGGCAAGAAGGAAGCCATTGTTGAAAGAAAGCCATAAGAAGTCCCATTTGCAGTTTGCAGCAAAGCCATGTGGGGGACACAGCAAGTGTGGAATATGGTGCTCTGGTCACACGAGACCAAAATATAAATTTGTGGCCTAAAAGCAAAATGCTATGTGTGGTGGAAAAATAACACTGCACATCACCCTGAACACACCATCCCCACCGTGAAACATGGTGGTGGCAGCATCATGTTGTGGAGATGCTTTTCTTCAGCAGGGACAGGGAAGCTGGTCAGAGTTGATGTGAAGATGGATGGAGCCAAATACAGGGTAATCTTAGAAGAAAACCTGTTAGAGTCTGCAAAAGACTTAAGACTGGGGCGGAGGTTCACCTTCCAGCAGGACAATGACCCTAAACATACAGCCAGAGCTACAATGGAATGGTTCAGATCAAAGCATATTCATGTGTTAGAATGGCCAAGTCAAAGTCCAGACCTAAATCAAACTAAGAATCTGTGGCAAGACTTGAAAATTGCTGTTCAAAGACGCTCTCCATCCAATCTGACAGAGCTTGAGCTATTTTGCAAAGAAGAATGGGCAATAATTTCACTCTCTAGATGTGCAAAACTGGTAGAGACATCTACTTCACAACTATGTGCCACTTTGTGTTGGTCTGTCACATAAAATCCTAATAAAATACATTTATGTTTTTGGTTGCAACATGACAAAATGTGGAAAATTTCAAGGGGTATGAATACTTTTTCAAGGCATTGTATGCATCACAGGATTATAAGACGTTTATATATAGGAAAGTATCTATGTATAATGCTAGTTATAAATGGAAACAATTTAGGTGTAAATGATTTAGCTCATGTCAGATGTTTCATTCTTGTCTACCAGTGATATCCTGCATTTATTCTACACTGTCAGATGACAGAAGGAAGACACGCAGACAGGAGAAGCAGACACGGCGATAATGAACAGATCCCATCCTGTGCTGCCACAACTTGCAGAGATGAACAGTGAATGGATAAAGCGCCCATTGTGTATGCTCAGTTGCGGGTAAGAGATGTACCTTGATCTCTGGCCCAGCACTTTTGTGCGCGTCAGATGTGCTCTGAATGTGGACTGCAGGAGAGTCACATGATCCTCTTCTTCCATGCCGGGGTCTTGGAAAAGTTTACCGTCAGATCCAGTGCTGTCCTGCAACAAAACCACGGATAGGACCAGAAGATTAAAAGACTGGTAACTGAAGCAAGATCTCAAATATTTTCACTAACTCCAATGATATTGTGAGAAGCGAGTGTATTGTGCAAATAATCACCTTCGTGTCTCTGTGCTGTCAATTTAAAAATGGACCTTTCAATAACTTTACAAGTCTGTATGAATACATTCCTGACATGTCACAATATACAGAAACCTATTGTGTGTTCTTATTACACATCTTATACGCATGATTTTAAATGTTTAATCATGTATAATTTTTATGAAGTCATATTACATAATTTTATATTGGACCATTTTTTAGGTATATTTATTGGGGAGTTTTTTATGTGCCTATACATGCGCTAATTTAGCAATAAAAAATGTATATGGTATGTATGTAACAATCACCTCTCTAATATTGCCAGTGGTTGGTATATGGATGCAGAATTTGTACAAAGAAGATACCATACACTATAAGATGGTCGGCCGATTTTTGACATATAAATCGGCCACAAACAGATTCATTATGGGATCTCTGCCGGTCCCTGCATATAACTGATGGGACTGCTAAATGATGTACCCAATAGAAGGTATAATGGGGGTTTAAACCATTGAGTACCAGCATCCATATACCACCACACAATATTACACTAGCCCAGTGAAATGCAGTGTATGAGTGTTGTATAGTGTGATGCCTGACCAGCTTCATGCTGACCCATTATACATCATTCCGGTGATAGAACACACACTTGCACCTAATACACTCTGGGCCGGTAATATAACTGTTATAATAAAATGTATATTGAGCCTATATTTATCTTATATTTATATCTGTTTTAATGCTGACAGTTAAATAGGAATGTAAGAGATTTACAAGCATAAGCTTAACCGCTAGCCCCGATTGGGCGTATTGAATGCCCTTCATTGAATGCTGTGTCTGGATTGGGTATTCCTATAGCAAGACACAGATATAAGCTCACTTCCGCCAGCGAGGTCACGCCCTCAGACGAAGTCCGGAAGTGACGAAACGCGTCAGTGCGCTCCAGCTGAACCAGCGCAACCAGGAAGTGTTTTGGCATTTTCTATACATCGGTTTTTGGCGCTTGTTCCGGCGGACGGAACGCAACAACAGGCAGAGTGCAATAATTCTTATCACGCTTTATATTACATTTATGTGGTACGCATATGTTTTACTGGGGGGAAAGGTGTTGTTTCAAATAAAGTCTATCAAACTGTACTGCGCTATCTGCACCGTTTTTTCCCCTTATATGCTGTGGTTTGGAGATATACTGCTCTGACACCTAGAGGCGGCTAAGAGGTGGACGTGCTGAGGAGATGGCTGATTGCAGGGATTATTATTGAAAGGCTCTTTTATTTCCAGGTTCTGGTGAGTGCATCCCCAAAGGGGAGTTTGATCTGCATGTGGTGACAAATGTGATAATACCCTCAGGTGGAAGTTTCACTACTTATCACGAGAGACTGTAGAAATTATTCTTGCACATCTTCAGACTGTGTTTGGTTATCATGGTGTTCTATTATGACTTTTAAAGTATATTTATTAGAATATAAAAGACATTAAGCGTTGCTGCAATATTTAAAGGAACAGTATCATGTTTTATTGATGTGACACTTTTACCTAGATTTTAATATTGCCTTATTACCGATTTCTGTTTTACCATATAGTAGCTGCTTTTATAAGAATAATAGTCATTTATTATTTTTATATATTTATTCAGAAACCAAAAAAAAAAATAAAAACATGAAAAACAAAAAAACTACCATTTACCATTAAAAAGTATTCCTTGATGTCATGTGCTGTCTGGGAAGCAGAGCTGGAGTGAGGATTGGGAACATAGCGGTTACCAAAGGTTCTTTGTCCATCAATGTCCAGGAGAGTGGGTACAAAACGGAGATCAAGTTGGTACGAAACCTCATCCCTCTTATAAAAAATCTTTATTACAGCCTTGAACATCTGCTGACGATGTAAGCATGCTACATACAGTATCTCACAAAAGTGAGTACACCCCTCACATTTTTTTTACATATTTTATTATATCTTTTCATGTGACAACACTGAAGAAATTACACTTTGCTACAATGTAAAGTAGTGAGTGTACAGCTTGTAGAACAGTGTAAATTTCTCCTCAAAATAACTCAACACACAGCCATTAATGTCTAAACCGCTGGCAACAAAATTGAGTACACCCCTAAGTGAAAATGTCCAAATTGGCCCAAAGTGTCAATATTTTGTGTGGCCACCATTATTTTCCAGCACTGCCTTAACCCTCTTGGGCATGGAGTTCACCAGAGCTTCACAGGTTGTCACTGGTGTCCTCTTCCACTCCTCCATGATGACATCACAGAGCTGGTGGATGTTAGAGACCTTGTGCTCCTCCACCTTCCGTTTGATGATGCCCCACAGATGCTCAATAGGGTTTAGGTCTGGAGACATGCTTGGCCATTCCATCACCTTTACCCTCAGCTTCTTTAGCAAGGCAGTGGTCATCTTGGAGGTGTGTTTGGGTCTTTATCATGTTGGAATACTGCCCTGCGGCCCAGTTTCTGAAGGGAGGGGATCATGCTCTGCTTCAGTATGTCACAGTACATGTTGGCATTCATGGTTCCCTCAATGAACTGTAGCTCCCCCGTGCCGGCAGCACTGATGCAGCCCCAGACAATGACACTCCCACCACCATGCTTGACTGTAGGCAAGACACACTTGTGTTTGTACCCCTCAACTGGTTGCCACCACACACACTTGACACCATCTGAGCCCATAAAGCTTATCTTGGTCTCATCAGACCACAGGACATGGTTCCAGTAATCCATGTTCTTAGTCTGCTTGTCTTCAGCAAACTGTTTGCGGCCTTTCTTGTGAATCATCTTTAGAAGAGGCTTCCTTCTGGGACGACAGACATGAATGAATGACTTGTATAGCGCTACAACTGCAAACTGAATTGCCTCAAGGCGCTTGATCCGTCCTGTGCTTCCTGCTTCTTAGAAGAGGTGGGTCTTGAGTTTTTTTCTGAAGGCCCAATGGTTTTCTTCCATGCTGATGTTAGTGGGTAGAGACATGCAGTGGGTTAGTGGGTAGAGACATGCAGACCAATTTGATGCAGTGTGCGGCGTATGGTCTGAGCACTGACAGGCTGACCCCCCACCCCTTCAACCTCTGCAGCAATGCTGGCAGCACTCATACGTCTATTTCCCAAAGACAACCTCTGGATATGAGGCTGAGCTTGTGCACTTAACTTCTTTGATCGACCATGGCGAGGCCTGTTCTGAGTGGAACCTGTCCTGTTAAACCACTGTATGGTCTTGGCCACCGTGCTGCAGCTCAGTTTCAGGGTCTTGCCAATCTTATAGCCTAGGCCATATGTAGAGCAACAATACTTATTTTTCAGATCCTCTGAGAGTTCTTTGCCATGAGGTGCCATGTTGAACTCCAAGTGACCAGTATGAGAAAGTGAGAGCGATAACACCAAATTAAACACACCTGCTCCCCATTCACACCTGAGACGTTGTAACACTAACGAGTCACATGACACCAGGGAGAGAAAATGGCTATAGGGGCCCAATTTGGACATTTTCACTTAGGGGTGTACTCACTTTTGTTACCAGTGGTTTAGTCATTAATGGCTGTGTGTTGAGTTATATTGAGGGGACAGCAAATTTACACTGTTATACAAGCTGTACACTCACTACTTTACATTGTAGCAAAGTGTAATTTCTTCAGTGTTGTCACATGAAAAGATAGAATAAAATATTTACAAAAATGTGGAGGGTGTACTCACTTTTGTGAGATACTGTATATGGTGGACCTGCCCGACTATACAACAATTCTGGGAAACATTCAATGAGGTTATAGCCAGAGTGATTACATGTGACCTAGACTTTATACCTGCGCAATACTTGTTACACCATACAGCTTTATCTTCTAAACAGTATTTTAGGGCACTAGCCATGCATATGGTCAATGCAGCCAGAATGTGTGTGCCAGTCCAATGGACATATAACCAGGTATCCACAATTGCTGAATGGTACTCCTACCTAGATAAAATAGCTAGTATGGAAGAACTGGTTTACACTACCCAAGACAGGATGCACAAATACATGGGCATGCTGGTTATTCTTCAAAACAAGAATTCTTAGTTTGGTAACATGTGCAATATATGAAGTTTGACCTAGTAGGTGAAACAAGTTATGCCCTGTACACACGACCGGTTTTGCCGTCGGAATATACTCTGAAGGTTTTTTTGACAGAATTCCGACCAAGCTGTCTTGCATACACACAGTCACAAATTCCGACCGTCCAGAACGCGTTGATGTACAACACGTACGGCGGGACTAGAAAACGGAAGTTCAATAGCCAGTAGCCAATAGCTTACGTCTCGTACTTGCTTCAGAGCATGCGTGATTTTTGGTGCGTTGGAACAGCATACAGACGAGCGTTTTTTTTCGCTCGTAATTTTTTCCGTTGAAAAAATTTTGAACATGTTCTCTATCTAAGTCCGTCTGAATTTTCGATGGAAAAAGTCAGATGGGGCATACACACGGTCGGAATATCCAATGAAAAGCTCCCATCTTACTTTTTCTGTCGGAATGTCCGACCGTGTGTACACGGCATTAGAAGTGGGCAGCTTCCCCATCCTTACAGTGTCTACTATATGTGCTCCCCTTTCACACAGAGGTTGCACCAGGGGCTGATCTACGCAAGACATCTGAATATAGCCAGGAATTGCACAGGCTCCAGGATTACATGATTTCTTTTTCTCTGGCACTGTATCTAAGGCTGGGTTCACACTGTTGTGCTTCAGTAACGCATGCATTGAATGGGCTGCCATAACACATTGCACATTACCATGCAAAGAAATGCAACAATGTGAACCCAGGTCCAGGAGGTAATTGCTGACCCTAGATGATGCCTGAACAAAAATGGCTCTGTCTTTATAAAAGAAAAGCAGATCTGAAAACACTATTAAAGGGGAGTACACTGATCTGTGTGAAAGGTAATAAGTGCTATACTTGCACATTATTCTGCAGGCATGCATTTAGCATGGAAAAAATATCTGATGCCAGGTCCAACTTAGGTTCTGAGCTCAGGATCAGTATATAAAGCCCATGAAAAGATCTATATGTAAGAGGGGAAGCTGATCTGCTGGGACCCCCAATTTCAAATCCAAATACACAAACATTTGTCATGGTTATGCAACTTTTGCATCTAAAAAATAAAATGAAGCCTTTTAAAACCCTCCCTACCAGTGTTGCCAACCTACCAGATTGAAATTTACTGACACAACACCCAAAATTTCCTGGCACAGCCAAGTTTTTACTGGCATTTCCAAAAGTTCCAAAATTGCAGTTTTAAGTGCAGATTTTAGTATTTAGGCTACAAACAAGTACAATATGCAATTAGCATCGTGATTTAAAGGTAGATATTAGGGCAAAAAACATATTTCTTATTTTATTTTCGATATAGTAAGTAAGTAGCTTAGGTACAGGACTCAGGAGGGCAATAAATTAGAATAAAGACCTGAAACAATTACGTGTAATGTGATCTAATTGATAACCATAAAAGTCCAATAGGTAAGTAAAAAGCCTGAAGCAATTTCAAGTGGTATGATCTAATTGATAACCATAAAAGTCCAGTATGAAAAAATAAATCCATGTGACGTCATCGCGTTCCACGTTTGAGCGGGTGTACGATTTGCCGGCCGGCACATGTTTTTATCTTCTATTCCTGCCTATTTATTTTCGCTTTGATGTAAGTAGGAGTGTTTTTTACTGAATACATTTTTTACTCTGATATCACACTATGGGTGCATCCTTCTCTTTTCCACATGTTCATATTGGCCATTAAGAGATTATTGGTTCGGTATCACTGGAGATTGCCCTCAGTACCATCGGTCCCAAGGAAGATTGTTAGCGTATTATCCGTCCCTGGTTGACCTTATGAAGGAGATCGCATTCGGGGTCCATCTGGCTGTGATTTACCCTGTTATCAACTTATGGGCTTATTTGAGCTTCCCTTCTGGTAAGCACATTCTACTAATGGTGGTGGATCACGACAGTCACTATTTATTGGTTGTTCACCTTGTCACCTTTGGATTTATTTTTTCATACTGGACTTTTATGGCTATCAATTAGATCATACCACTTGAAATTGCTTCAGGCTTTTTACTTACCTATTGGACTTTTATGGTTATCAATTAGATCACATTACACGTAATTGTTTCAGGTCTTTATTATTATTTTTTATTTTCACATTCATATTTTTATAAAAATATTTTTTTTATTATTTGGGTTACCAGCGCGGCTTTTTGTATTATCCTGTTTATCCATTGTGTATATCTCGCAATTTTTTAGCTGCCGCTTTATGTTTTATTGTTTATTTTTTATTTTTCACTTATGCTTATATGTCGATGTCACTCATTTGATTAATATCAGTGAGGTTTATGTTTTTTGAGTTAGGGAGGAGCGCGGTGTTTATTTGCTTTTCTCAATAAATTAGAATAGGAAGGCACACACACACATGAAGTTGACTCTCGCAGTGACAATGGGGGTTATTTACAAAAGGCAAATCCACTTTGCACTGCAAGTGCACTAGGAAGTGCAATTGCTCTAAATCTGAGGGGTAGAGCTGAAATGAGTGGAAGCTCTGCTGATTTTATCATCCAATCATGTGCAAGCTAAAATGGTGTTTTTTATTTTCCTTGCATGTCCCCCTCAGATCTGCAGCGACTTTACTTCTAAGTGCACCAAGTGCAGACCCACCCACAAGGCTCTGGCCGCTTTGCTTGGCTCCCTTGCACCATAACATCACATGACATGCTTGGGCACACTGTAGCAGGCGCTCGGATGGTCTCGGCCGGCTCTATACCAAGCCTAACATCACATACATATTTTTTACTGGCAACTTTTACTGACATTTACTGGCAGGAGAAAATTGACTGTTTTTTACTGGCTGCCAGTAAAAATACTGACGGTTGGCAACACTGCTCCCTACGCCTTGGGTCCACTCTGCACTTTCTTGCTGTTTAGAAAGTTCACCACCACCCACATCTGCCTATTAGCCGATTCATACACTTCTCAGGCCGTACACAGCCCATGAGTCTGTATTTCAGAATAATAGCAGCGATAGTGTGCGGTGATGAGGATCACTTCTTTCTTTCAAAACAGAAGAAGTGATTCTTATTGGTCAGTGCAGTCACGTGACCACGCTGCACAATTACAACACGCCAATGCTGCCATTGTTCAGATACACAGCTTTCTGGGCTGTGTATGGAGCAGGAGGGGGATGAATCAGTAAATGGGTATCAGAGAACTTACTAAAGGGCAAGTGAGTGCAGCGGGGACCTGAAAAATAAGTGTTAATAGGTAACATTTACATTTTTGGATGCAAAGTAGAATTACCCTTTAAGAAATCAGTTTTTTTTTTTCAGGGAATGTGTACCTTTTTTTGTGGTATTCGCTCGCACTAGACGACGATGCCATATCCTCAGCCTGCTTGCAGTCTCCTAGGATAATGTCACACATACAGGAGGCTACAGGACCAGTCTCACTTCAAGCTGCCAATTTGCACATGTGCAGTAGGGGGCCAGCTGTGAGTCATCAGGAAGTGACAGTAGGCTCCCAAAGTCAAGATGGAAGCTTTGAGGTTGCGAACATGGGCAAATATATTTGGCAAACACAAATGTTGATTCTACTGCCTACTTAGTTGTGCGTCACAGTGATTGTAACTTGCGGAGTCTTATCAGACTGTGATCGCTTACTGTTCCATTCAATGCATGTATGTCAAAGAACTTGGGCTGGGTAAAATCACTGAGCTGTGACAAATTGTTTTATTGCATCAGTTGTTCAGTTGGCCGTGCTGACTATACTTCCTGAAAAACACATAATGAATAGCATTTCATTTTCTAACCTGCTATACGAACATAAAAATGTGATACTGAGAAGCCTCTCGAATGGGCAGCTTATTGATGTATAGGGCCCAATCTAGAGGTGGCCTGGGCTGCCCGGATCTTTTGTAAGAGTCCAGGGCTTACTACGCATGCACCAATGGCGCGTTGCCGCAAGAGAAAATCCGTGCCAACTGAGCATGCGCCAAAAACGCCTCAGTGCGCCAACCCGCACCTGCGCAGAAGACTTGAAAAAGCAGGGAAATGCCTAGGAGACGCACAGGAAGTGACCTCAACCTGATGGAAAAGGCAGGAAAATGCCCAGGAGGCGCACAGGAAGTGACCTCAACCTGATGGAAAAAGCGGGAAAATGCCCAGAAAGTGCACAGGAAGTGACCTCAAACTTCCCTATATAAGCCCAGGCCCAGACACTGCCAAATTGCTGGATTATCTTCAGTCCCCCCCCCCCCCCCCCCCCCCCCCCCCCTTGTTCCTGTGCTAGTGTGTAATCTGTCTGAACTTGTTGTTACCTGGAAACCTACTTGACTACTCTTGATTGCTGCTTGCCATTGACCTCGGATTTGTATCTTGACCATTCTACTTCTTTGCCCCTTTTGTACTCAGCTGCCAGATTGGAACTGACCCCGGCTTGAATCTCGACCATTCTTCTTCTGATTAACCCTTTTATACTTCGTTGCCAAACTGGCCTTGACCTTGGCTCGGATCTCGGACTTGCACGGTGCTCCGCGCCCCTGGCCCCCCTGCCACTCGGTGTCCACCAAGTCTCCAGCTCCAGAGGCTTCAAGGACCCGAGGTGCAAAAGGGAGGCCTCCCCACTACTTCGGTCTCACATCGGGTACGTGGCCCACGTGACATCTTTGGAAGTACTTCCTGGTCTCACGCTTGATACAACTAGCACAATGGCACACCTCTCCAACCTCTATACCATGGTTACAATTTGAGAGAATTTCCGTTGTCCCATTATACCTTCAAGGTCTCCTCTGGTCACGCTCTATTTCTACAAAGGATATTGCACCACCTAACGGTATTGTGAGCCAATCCCTTTACCTTTGGTCTCACTATAAGGAGAAGTTTGGGTTACTCTCTAGTCCTTCACGCTTAGCCTCTTTTTTAGGCGAACCTGAGTTCCCCCCCAGCCTTCAATACAGGCCTGGAGTTTGCCAGCTGGACCTCACAAGGGCTAGTGACTCTAGACTCCCTATTGCAAGGCTACTCCATTTGCTCTTTTGAGCATCTTCAACAGAACCATGCCTTCCACCGTTCTGAATTTTACAAATACTTACAAATCTGTCACTTTTTATTCTAAAATTTTAACACAAGATGTGGAGTTGGCTAATCACCATTTGAAAATCTTTTCTGGAGCTGCACAGTTCTGAGGTCTTTATGGCAATGAACTACCACGATGGTGCTCCAAATAATGGGGGTACCTATAGCACGGACTTACCAGATGTGCATTGTATTTGCCGAACTCCTAGAGGTCTCACCCCCCCCCCCCCCCGTTAAAAGTTGACACATACACTTTTTAGTGCCATCCGATGGGCAATAGCCCTTAATTGGCAGTCCTCCTCTGTACCATGGTCACAAGTGCTTTTCCACATGGAGTCTATCAGATTGATGGAGAGGGTGCATCATACTCTCATGGACACATTTTTGAACATAAATGGGAATATTGTTCAGCTTACTAAGTATGTCACAAGTAGTCAAATATTTTATCTTGCAGATGCAATGTTGTTTCTTTAGTTATATATATTTTTTTCTAGTGTTCCGTTTTCTTTCAAAGTTATAATGAGAGATGTATATTTGTATAATCATTGTGTGTGGAAAGGAGCTGCGCTAAATGATAAAAAGCACCCAAGGAGGTGTATGTGCTATCTTACACACAAACAGAAGGTAAAAGTGAAAAACTAACCTGTGTGGATGGTGTTAGTCTCTTCTGTGTATGTGCAACAGAAGTTCTATCAGAACAGCCTCTGTTGGTATGACTAAAAAATATTTTAAATAAACACCCAGGTAGGGCTGTTCAGATTTATGGGAAATATGCATATATCACGAAAGACTCTGTGAGAGGCAACCTGTATTCGTGTGATTTTCTAGCAAAAGTGTTATATATGCAAAATGTATATATAGAAAAAAGATTTTTTCACAAAGTTAGTAGACACCCTACAGAGCATTTACTGACATGTAGTTATATATTGTGTAATATGGGTGAAAAAACTTTGTGAGAGTTGGTGAACACCCTAATAAATGCCCGGCAGGGCTGTTCAACTATTGAGAAAAAATAAACTTATATTGAAAGGGGCTCTTTAAAAGCAGCCTCTGTGTGACTTTTTTTGAAGGAGGGTAGTATGTAGAAAATAGGTGTGAACAAATTAGTGGGATTAATAAACACCCTATAAAACATTTAGTGACATACTATCATATATTCCGCGATATAGGTGTAAAAAAATTTCCTTTCTATAAAAAATTAATAAACACCCTACAGAGCATATAATATCATGAAATATAAAATTAAACCTAAAAATGGATACAAACTATATGCCGTGAGGCACAAAGTGAGTACAAACTGTAAAATTAATAAACACCTTACAGAACATGTAATAACATGAAATGTAAATTAAACCTAAAAATAAATGCAAACTATATGCCGTGAGACACAAAGTTGGTGCAAACTGTATACCGAGGGATACAGTCGGTGAACCTAAGTGACACAAATAGTTAAATAAAAAAAGAACGATAAAAAAAATAAAATTTACGTTCTGATAGTAAACACCCTGCTGAGCTACCAGTGTTTACACAAATGACAAGATATAGGTATAGTCCTCAGAGTATAAATTAACACAATCCCTATAGAGTTGAATTGTAACTGTTTCACCAAAAGTGCATAAATGGTTGCAAGTAAGATTTTGCTAAAAGAGTTGGTGCGTCTTGAAAAGCACAATAAAGCAAAAATAAGTTCCGTGCAATAAACAGTCTCTATAACAACTCCAGATGTGATTGGATAAAAGTGACTTGTATATCACCAAGAAGAAAAGTGAAGACCTCCACCATAGGGCAAACTTGTCTCCTTACCGGAACTAAATGGTCCCTTTTTTAAGGGGACCGTTTAGGCAGGTGGCTCTCAACCCTAGCCAGGGGTGGACTGTAGAGAACGTCTGTTATCCTGCCGATCTGGATGACTCGTCCTAAGTGGCTCCCAGCCCAGGATCCTTCTCTAATACCAGCTAGGGATCGATCTCAGTGACCAGTTTCAAGTTGGAACCCAGGGGAATCAAAGAGAACTCGCATAGTATAAAATCCAGGGGTATTTTTATTATGTAAAAGAAAGTAAACACTTACAGTGTAGCAATCAATAAAAGGCATGAAGCGAGCCGGCCGGTCTCGCAGATACAGCCCGTAGCAATGGGATCTCGTCGTACTGCGGTAGCGTCAGGACGTAGCTCCTCCTCCTAGGGAGGAGGAGCTACGTCCTGACGCTACCGCAGTACGACGTGATCCCATTGCTACGGGCTGTATCTGCGAGACCGGCCGGCTCGCTTCATGCCTTTTATTGATACAAACTATATGCCGTGAGACACAAAGTTGGTGCAAACTGTATACCGAGGGATACAGTCGGTGAACCTAAGTGACACAAATAGTTAAATAAAAAAAGAACGATAAGAAAATAAAATTTACGTTCTGATAGTAAACACCCTGCTGAGCTGCCAGTGTTTACACAAATGACAAGATACAGGTATAGTCCTCAGAGTATAAATTAACACAATCCCTATAGAGTAAGTTACCCTATAGAGTAAGTAAGTAGAGAAAGTAAACACTTACAGTGTAGCAATCAATAAAAGGCATGAAGCGAGCCGGCCGGTCTCACAGATACAGCCCGTAGCAATGGGATCTCGTCGTACTGCGGTAGCGTCAGGACGGGGCTGTATCTGCGAGACCGGCCGGCTCGCTTCATGCCTTTTATTGATTGCTACACTGTAAGTGTTTACTTTCTTTTACATAATAAAAATACCCCTGGATTTTATACTATGCGAGTTCTCTTTGATTCCCCTGGGTTCCAACTTGAAACTGGTCACTGAGATCGATCCCTAGCTGGTATTAGAGAAGGATCCTGGGCTGGGAGCCACTTAGGACGAGTCATCCAGATCGGCAGGATAACAGACGTTCTCTACAGTCCACCCCTGGCTAGGGTTGAGAGCCACCTGCCTAAATGGTCCCCTTAAAAAAGGGACCATTTAGTTCCGGTAAGGAGACAAGTTTGCCCTATGGTGGAGGTCTTCACTTTTCTTCTTGGTGATATACAAGTCACTTTTATCCAATCACATCTGGAGTTGTTATAGAGACTGTTTATTGCACGGAACTTATTTTTGCTTTATTGTGCTTTTCAAGACGCACCAACTCTTTTAGCAAAATCTTACTTGCAACCATTTATGCACTTTTGGTGAAACAGTTACAATTCAACTCTATAGGGATTGTGTTAATTTATACTCTGAGGACTATACCTGTATCTTGTCATTTGTGTAAACACTGGCAGCTCAGCAGGGTGTTTACTATCAGAACGTAAATTTTATTTTCTTATCGTTCTTTTTTTATTTAACTATTTGTGTCACTTAGGTTCACCGACTGTATCCCTCGGTATACAGTTTGCACCAACTTTGTGTCTCACGGCATATAGTTTGCATTTATTTTTAGGTTTAATTTATATTTCATGTTATTACATGTTCTGTAAGGTGTTTATTAATTTTACAGTTTGCACTAACTTTGTGTCTCACGGCATATAGTTTGTATCCATTTTTAGGTTTAATTTATATTTCACGATATTATATGCTCTGTAGGGTGTTTATTAATTTTTTATAGAAAGGAAATTTTTTTACACCTATATCGCGGAATATATGATAGTATGTCACTAAATGTTTTATAGGGTGTTTATTAATCCCACAAATTTGTTCACACCTATTTTCTACATACTACCCTCCTTCAAAAAAAGTCACACAGAGGCTGCTTTTAAAGAGCCCCTCTCAATATAAGTTTATTTTTTCTCAATAGTTGAACAGCCCTGCCGGGCGTTTATTAGGGTGTTCACCAACTCTCACAAAGTTTTTTCACCCATATTGCATAATATATAACAATATGTCAGTAAATGCTCTGTAGGGTGTCTACTAACTTTGTGAAAAAATCTTTTTTCTATATAAACATTTTGCATATATAACACTTTTGCTAGAAAATCACACGAATACAGGTTGCCTCTCACAGAGTCTTTCGTGATATATGCATATTTCCCATAAATCTGAACAGCCCTACCTGGGTGTTTATTTAAAATATTTTTTAGTCATACCAACAGAGGCTGTTCTGATAGAACTTCTGTTGCACATACACAGAAGAGACTAACACCATCCACACAGGTTAGTTTTTCACTTTTACCTTCTGTTTGTGTGTAAGATAGCACATACACCTCCTTGGGTGCTTTTTATCATTTAGCGCAGCTCCTTTCCACACACAATTCTGACCTATGTAGTATAACATTTTTGAGCAGCAGCTTTATATACCTGGATAGCGCAACTTTTTTTCTATACATTTGTATAATCATACCTTGTCTGTCGAATGTACTTACCGATCTCTCTGTACCTATATATTTTGTACTTGCCTAAATACTTCAAAAAAAGGTTTGTAAAAAAAAAAACAAAAAAAACTTGATACTGATTGCTCAGGGCAACATCTCTCTGATGTTTCTTTTCTTTCAGTTTTGAAAAACATCCCTTTTAGTATAGGAAGAACAGGCTGGCTGGTCCCAAAAGAAAAATGCATCTAAATCTAAATGTACTTTACACATACCATTTTACCAGATGGTCATATTAGGTACTGCAGTGCAACCACAAAATTAAAAGATTCTCTATGGAAAAAAAAACGGGCGACCCGACTGCTGACCGGGGGATTTTTGTCTCCAAAGTACGGCCCGCGGGCCACATCCGGCCCGCTGGGACGTTTTTCCCGGCCCGCAGGTTGAGTCGCCGATCCGTGATCCGAACGGGCCACCCCGTTCGGATCGGCACACCCCGCGATCCGCGGAGCGCTCCGCGGCCTCGGCCTTAGGAAAGGCCGCGGCTTCGGCCTAGCTCCGGAGCGGCGGCGGCCATCTTTGTACACCCGGCGGCCTTAGGAAAGGCCGCGGCTTCGGCCTAGCTCCGGAGCGGCGGCCATCTTGGTACACCCGGCCACTGTTTACAATGTGATCGCTCCGTCAAATTTGACGGAGCGATCACTTGTAAACATACCCTGCATTACCCAGCCAATATACTGCATTAACCCTGCATATACTCTGCATTAACCCTGCATATACTCTGCATTAACCCTGCATATACTCTGCATTAACCCTGCATATACTCTGCGATACTCTGCATTACCCAGCCAATACTCTGCGATACTCTGCATTACCCAGCCAATACTCTGCGATACTCTGCATTAACCCTGCATATACTCTGCATTACCCAGCCAATACTCTGCGATACTCTGCATTACCCAGCCAATACTCTGCGATACTCTGCATTACCCAGCCAATACTCTGCGATACTCTGCATTAACCCTGCATATACTCTGCATTACCCAGCCAATACTCTGCGATACTCTGCATTAACCCTGCATATACTCTGCATTACCCAGCCAATACTCTGCGATACTCTGCATTAACCCTGCATATACTCTGCGATACCCAGCCAATACTCTGCATTAACCCTGCGATACTCTGCATTAACCCTGCGATACCCAGCCAATACTCTGCGATACCCACCCAGCCAATACTCTGCGATACCCAGCCAATACTACAGTGGGGAGAGGATGTGGATATTACAGTGGGGGAGATGACGTGGATATTACAGTGGGGGAGATGACGTGGATATTACAGTGGGGACTATATGGTGGCGGAATTTTCACAGGTTTTTTGCAAATTCAATTATTTGCTGATCAGAAAAATGATCCGATCCGTGACTCCTGATCCGAGGATCGATCCGATCCGTGAGTTTTTTGATCCGTTGCACCCCTAGCCCTGATAGTATGCAGCACAGGTCCCGCAGCCCGACGGAGCATGTCCAACCCGGCGCCTCACTAGTTGTTGATAGGACCTACTGCGCCTCCCGGGTCCCGCCCCTCTGTTAGCATCAGTGTCCTTTACGGCTGTGCTTTTGGCTACAACGTGCCTGTGTAACAGCCGGGCGGGAGTCGGGAGGTGCAGCAGAACAGCGCTGAAGCCGGACACAGATGTAAGAGGGACACAGATGTGACTGTTGGAGGTGATGGGGACACAAATGTGCGGCGGGGGCTAGTTTGAGAGACACAAAAGTGAAAGGGGAGCTCTAAGGGGGACACAGTTTTGCAGGGGGCTCTAAGGGGGACACAATTGTGCTGGGGTCTCTGATTGGGGCATAAATGTGGAAGGGGGCTCTAAGGGGGACACAATTGTGCTGGGGTCTCTGATTGGGGCATAAATGTGGAAGGGGGCTCTAAGGGGGACACAATTGTGCAGGGGGCTGTGATGGGGGGCATAAATGTGGAAGGGGGGCACTAAGGGGGACATAATTGTGCAGGGGTCTCTGATGGGGACACAAATATGGAAGGGGGGCTCTGATGGGAATACAAATATGAAAGGGGGCTCTGATGGGGACACAAATATGGAAGGGGGCTCTGATGGGGACACAAATATGGACGGGGGCTCTGATGGGGACACAAATATGGAAGGGGGCTCTGATGGGGACACAAATATGGAAGGGGGCTCTGATGGGGACACAAATATGGAAGGGGGCTCTGATGGGGACACAAATATGGAAGGGGCTCTGATGGGGACACAAACGTGTCAGGGGGCTCTGATGGGAATACAAATATGCAGGGGTTCTTATTCAGGCACAAATATTCGGGGGGGCTCTAAGGGGGACACAAATATGCAGAGGGGGCTCTGATGAGGATACAAATGTATGGAGGCGTGTGTGTGTTGACAGTAACACAGATGCAAGACCCTGTGAACACTGGAATTTTAGCCCCAGTGCATGAGGTTACATCGTTTAGGTGCGCCATCAAGCTCTACTGCCGGCAGCCTGTCAAATTCTATTTTATTCTACTGCCGATTCATTAAAAAAAAAAATTTATTTTTTCGGCCCGCGAATATGTGAAAAATGCACAATGTGGCCCCCGAAGTGAAAAGTTTGGAGACCCCTGCTCTATACCATGGTTACAATTTGAGAGGATTTCCGTTGTCCCATATTACCTTCAAGGTCTCCTCTGGTCACGTTCTATTTCTCCAAAAGGATATTGCACCACCTAACGGTATTGTGAGCCAATCCCTTTACCTTTGGTCTCACTAGAAGGAGAAGTTTAGGTTACTCTGTAGTCCTTCGCGCTTAGCCTCTTTTTTAGGCGAACCTAAGTTCCCCCCAGCCTTCAATACAGGCCTGGAGTTTGCCAGCTGGACCTCACAAGGGCTAGTGACTCTAGACTCCCCATTGCAAGGCTCCTCCATTTGCTCTTTTGAGCATCTTTACAGAACCATGCCTTCCACCGAATTTTACAAATACTTACAAATCCTTCACTTTTTTTTCTAAAATTTTAACACAAGATGTGGAGTTGGCTAATCACCATTTGAAAATCTTTGCGGGGAGGCTTCCAGAGATAAAGAGACCATCTCAATCTTATACAAATACCTTAATGATCATAATACTATAGCCAAATCAACGGCTACGCTGGGGTGGGAAGTAGAAAATGCCCAGGAGATCTCGGTAGAGGACTGGCATGACGTGGTCTACAATATGCATAAATGCACACGCTCTATCACTATCAAAGAGACTATAGTCAAGCTTCATACCTGCTGGTATTACACCCCTGTTAGGTTGCACAGAACTTACCCATTGGTACCCGACACATGATTCAGGGGTTGTCGAGACAGGGGTACTCTCCTTCACACATTCTGGAGCTGCACAGTTCTGAGGTCTTTATGGCAATGAACTACCACAATGGTGCTTTAAATAATGGGGGTACCTATAGCACGGACTTACCAGATGTGCATTGTATTTGCCGAACTCCCAGAGGTCTCACACCCCCCCCCCCCCCCCATTAAAAGTTGACACATACACTTTTTAGTGCCATCCGATGGGCAATAGCCCCTTATTGGCGGTCCCCCTCTGTACCATGATCACAAGTGCTTTTCCACGTGGAGTCTATCAGATTATCATACTCTAATGGACTCCATGCACATTTTTGAACGTAAACGGGAATATCGTTCAGCTTACCAAGTATATACTGTATTTGGGAGTTTCCTTCTTCCCATTTGTAATAGCTCAATATATTTGATGTCTCTTATTGTAATACATCTAGCACCAATGATTCTTTTATATAGATGCTTTTGACCTAAACATATGTCACAAGTAGTCAAATATTTTATCTCGCAGATGCAATGTTTCTTTAGTTGTATATTTTTTTTCTTGTGTTCCGTTTTCTTTCAAAGTTATGAGAGATGTACATTTGTATAATCATACCTTGTCTCTCGAATGTACTTACCGATCTCTCTGTACCTATATATTTTGTACTTGCCTAAATACTTCAAAAAAAGGTTTGTAAAAAAAAAAAAAAACTTGATACTGATTGCTCAGGGCAACATCTCTCTGATGTTTCTTTTCTTTCAGTTTTGAAAAACATCCCTTTTAGTATAGGAAGAACAGGCTGGCTGGTCCCAAAAGAAAAATGCATCTAAAGGATGTACTTTACACATACCATTTTACCAGATGGTCATATTAGGTACTGCAGTGCAACCGCAAAATTAAAAGATTCTCTATGGAAAAAAAACGGGCGACCCGACTGCTGACCGGGGGATTTTTTGCCGCGCCCCCGCCAAAAAAAAAAAAAAAATCACCAGCCGATACTGGTGATGAGCATCTCACTGCGGGAGGTGGGAAATGTTAATCTAGGAAAAGGCTCCAGTCTAGTACTGGAGGTATATTTGTTTTTAGACATCCCCTGTAATGAGGATACAGAAATGACACTTAAAAAACAATAACGATGATAAATAGCTTTCTTTACCTGTCTGCTCAGGCTATTTGTTCTTGGTGACTTTACACGAGGAGTCGAAGACGATAGCATTTTCTGCCTGGCTAGGTGACCTCGCAGAGCTGCCTGGAGAAACACGGTTGTCTAATGAAGAAAAAAATGAAACAAAAACAAGAGTGGGATAAGGAAAATCATCTATGTAACCAAACTGAGGGTTTAGAGAACATAGGCAAACATTTATGTTGGTAAATATAGGGAATACTCCTTTCAAACCCTAACTCCATGGGAAGATTTTTTTTCTGTCTGCAACCTCACTGGGGGAAGTTTTCCTAATTTCCTGTTATTGTGACACACCTGTACAATAAAAGGTTGGGGGAGCTGTCACTGGAACAGGAAGTCACAGACAGTAATAATATATTGTTAAAGGTTATGAAGCTGGGCATTCATAGCTCACATTTTGGCTGATTGCTGCTGAATCAGACAAAATACGAGTTTTTGGTCTGGCACTGTGCCAACAGGGTGCTGTGCCACCGGGCTTGACAAAAGTCAAATGAAAATAGAGCTGGGTGGGAAATTGTCTGCCACATAATGACTGCATCCAATTAGATGCAGCCACTTATTGGGTATTCAGCAGCCATGTGTTCCTGATGTAGTTGACAAGGAAAGAATCAAGCTCCATAGTAGGACTGGGTTCCAGACATCGAAACTGGGAAACAAGCAATTGTATAAGGAAGACCTGTCAGTCTAATTAAAAAGACTCAAGCTTCTACTCACCTGACCCCATAAGGGTGCCTAGAGATTGTCAACACAGACAACCACCTTGCCAAGGCAAGACTTACCAGGATAGATCCCTGAAACTGACTAGAAACAGCAACCTGCTAAAGAAGCGAATGACTCTCGTCCACACAAAAAACCCAGAAACCCCCCAAAGTCAGCATAACTAAATGGGGGCACCCTGACAACAGAATGAAGGAGATGGAGGTTATAATCGAACCATAAAACTAGTGAGACTGATTTCAACCTCGATGGAAACTGAGAAATCCTGTTGACTTCCCAGATCCAACAAAGCAGCATCATCCATTGGATGAGGAACCTTATCAGGGCAGCAAATATTTGTTTGAGTGAATCCAAAACATAAAAAAGGTGTAGAAAGGCCTACTTCAAAAGTCCGCAATTCAGCCAAGAAAGAGGAGCATAACTCCAGGTGGACAAGTCACAAAATGCCATTAAAGTATTCCCTATTCCTGTCAGAGCATACCCGCAGCAGAAGACTAGGTTGCTCTGCCCACAGACAACCCAGGGTGACATGGGGCCCTCCTCCAACATCCTTCACCTCATTTGAGATGCACCTTAGCATGTGAGCCTTTCCCCCATGTCCAGAACCTACCAGTTGGGAAGAACTGGCCTCCAAATAATTCTCCTTGGGTGGTTTAGTGTGGGTAGGATAAAGACACATGGTACTGTCAACAACTACCTATCCTGACGCAAAAAAGACTCTTGTTCCTCCTCAGTAGTGAAGACACATCAGTACCTAGAGAGTGTAAAGTGGTGTCCAGATCAGGAGACCTGACTAAAGAGAAATCCCATGATGTAGAAGAAAACACCTGTTCATAAAGACCATTGTATGACACCCGCCGTCCTCACAGTGCCCCTAACCGAGGGGAGCACAACAAAACAACAGAAAAATAATTTTTAAAAAAAGGAGGGAAACAAGAACATATAATAAAAAAAAAAAAAATAACTCTCTCTAGTCCCACTGGCAATCCCAGTATTAATAAGAGCATTCAGTTACTGGTAGGTCTCCTCCAATAGATCGATAGATAGATGTTGGTATGTATGTTTTTCCCTAATAAAGGTGGTATTAACCTGTTGGATCCATTGTGTCAGTTTAGGTGCATTTGCCGAGAGCCTCATTCGGGCAATCAGTTTTCTGGCTATATATATATATAGGAGTCTCGTGAGTGCAATGTACACCAAAGGGATGTACAGTCCCTCATTAAGGCTCCACAATAGGCATGTCAGTGGGTCCATTTCCAACTGCACCTGGAATGCTATTCATTTTGGCTATAATGGAGCTCCAGTACCTCACCAATTTAGGACATCTCCAGAGCATATGGATAAGATCTCCTGTGTGGACTTGACACTTTGGGCAGATAGGGTGTCCCTCCTGCCCCATTTGTGCAACTGCACTGGCATGCGAAACACACACGATGCAATATGAACAGATGGGATAGTCTCTGCGCTGCAGATACCGACACCAACGGTCCTACCTACAAAATCTGTTCCCATTGTTCTCCGTCAATAGGGCCGACATCTCTCTCCCACTTCTCCCTGCATGGTAAGAGGTCAGGGGCTTGTATATGCGATAGTAGATGGGTATAGAGTCTTGAGATGGCCCCTTTCTTCTCAGTTTCAACGAATATAGAATTCAGGAACACTGAGTCGTCAAGTTTCAGATTAGAGTATTTACCCTGTCTTCCCACTGCATGGTGTAGTTGAATATATTGAAAGTGGTGGCCTTTGAGTACAGAAAATTCTACTAATAGTTGAGAGTATGGCCTCAATCTGGATCCATCTAGAATCTGATGTATAAATCTAATCCCCACTCTTTCCCAAATTGGGTGCTTGGGAACCATGGCAAGGTCTGTGTAGATTCGATTGCGCCAAATGGGGGTTTGACGGATGTATCCTGTGACTCCAAGTGTACTCCTGATTCCCTTCTATATTTTCATTAGTAATTGAGTTGTGGGGCTCCCCCAAACTTTTGATACAAGGTTGGAAGTGCACAACTGTCAATAATGTCTTTGGATGTTGTAGTTAATAACAGCCTTCACCAGAAACACTTGAACTCAAATATCTGGAGGGCAGTTCACATACGTTTGCCCATATATTGTAGATGTAATGGTCAGGTGTTCTCATATTTTTTGGCCATATAGGGTTCTACAGTTAAATTTGCCCGCTTATGCAGCCCCATAGAAAGATATGTTCCATCCAGATTTTTGAATATTCAACCAAACCCATTTTAGCCTTGTACATCTTTAAGTGGTGGCTCATAAAAACAGACAATCATTGGAAAAGAAGGTCTAAAATGACATTTCTACCAGCTATCTGCCTGTGCATGTTAAAGAAGTGAATGTACAGTACTTTAAAAGTCCATTAGATCAAGTTTTCAGCGATACCAGCAACCTTTATGATCCAGATAGGTTAATTTAAAGAATGACATCTCAAATGACTAACATATGCTGGAAATGATGCTGTGCAGAAAATGAAGTGCGCCGAACAGGCTATAAAAGTCACGTTAAATCGAGACGGCAATGATATAATAATCAGCCAATCAGCTCCGCTGTCCTCCAGGCCATCTGTCTAGTATTTTCATTTAATAACATGACACTAGGTCAGGGAGCTCAGATAACACAGCTGTCTGTGCTGCTAGCTTTTAATAAAGCGCCATGTATTTATATTGTGCATTGGCAAATGATACTTACTTTTATAAGCTACACTGCTCAAATAGATTTCTATAACAAGCTTCTTAGCCCACTGAATATAGCTTGTAAATAGTTCCAGCCATTAAAGGGGACCTGTCATGTTGCTAAAAGAATATAGCAAACATTACAGCTTAAAGCAGGTGTAAACTCTGTTACCACCTATAATAAGGCTTACCTGTACGTACTGAAAATATCTCCTAAACTTGCACAGTTTAGGAGATATTCACTATATACGTACACTATATATTCACTATAGATGTATTCGGCACATATTGTATGGTGTGTGTGTGTATATATATATATATATATGTGAGTGTGTGAGTGTGTGTGAGTGTGTGTGAGTGTGTGTGAGAGTGAGTCACATATATACACACACTTATATATATATATTCACTATAGATGTCTTCGGCACATGCGCACTGAAGAAACGGCCCGCTCGTGCTGTTTCTTCAGTACCCGTACCACGACTGGCGACACCCTGCGAACATGTGCGGGAGTGACATCATCGCGGCTCCGGCCAATCACAGCGCCGGAGGCCACGAACCTGGAAGTAACTCCGATGAAAGATGACGGCCATGGGAGCGGACTGTGGGCAGCACTGCAGGGCAACGTTCTAACGTAAGTATTTCATAACGAGCTGGTATGAGATGCATACTAGCTCATTATGCCTTTGTCTTGCAGGTTTTTGTTTTTTTTCCCAGAGGTTTATAACCTCTTTAAGAGCATGCATATTTTTTGTAGGCCCATTCCTGTTCCCAGGAAGCCACGCCCTATGCATGCAGACGAGAACACTACAATTGGCCACTGAGCTGCACCCATTGGGTTCTGAAATGGAATACTAAGGCCCTTTTCATACGGACAGCAGTCTCTACTGCCCTGTGAAAAGCAATCTGGGTTGGGGACGATCCTGCCACCTTCTGGATGCGTTTTTTTTTTTGACTGTATTTTTTTTTTGTAGGATTTTGCATTGAAGTACTGTGCTGCGAGCCAACAGATTTGCATCCAGTTGCAGCGCAGTCCCATTGACATCAATGGGCGGTGGTGTCTGTCAAACTTGACAAGCTGCATTGTATTTGCTGCTGCCCCAGCATGTAGCCTTTTGGTGGGTGGTAAAAACGTTAATCATCTGCCTGTTACTGCCCCTTTGCCACCCATGTGAATACAGCCTAAAAAAAAAAAAAGACTCATGTTGTCGTGACGATTGTCACAGGACAGAAAGCGACTGGAAATTCATTATTTTACAGCTGTTAAAGGAAAATGAATAGGAAAAGGAAGTGTTCTAAAAGGGATTATTCTTCACTTTGGAGACATTTCCTCCCACTTCCTGTTTCCTCCACACCAGGGATAGGCCCTCCAGCTGCTGCAGAACTACAAGTCCCATCATGCCTCTGCTAGTCCTACTTGTGGCTGTCAGAGTTTTTCAATGTCTTATAAGTCAATGTTGCTCTATAAATGTCCAAAGCTAAAAAAAAAAAAAAAAAAAAATTACTGTATACTAAACCTGTGAGGACTTCAAGACAGCTCCAAGGCTGTCATCCTTATCCCAGCTTTACTACCCAATGTACACTATACTGTCAAAAGTATTGGGACACCTTACATGCACATGAACTTTAATGGCATCCCAGTCTTAGTCCGTAGGGTTCAATATTGAGTTGGCCCACTATTTGCAGCTATAACAGATTCAACTCTTCTGGGAAGGCTGTCCACAAGGTTTAGGAGTGTGTCTATGGGAATGTTTGACCATTCTTTCAGAAGCACATTTGTAAAGTCAGGCACTGATGTTGGACAAGAAGGCCTGGCTCGCAGGCTCTGTAAAGGCCAGTAAAGTTCCTCCACCCTAAACTCGCTCATCCATGTCTTCATGGACCTTGCTTTGTGCACTGATCCAAATCAGTTGGTGGAGGGGGAATTATGGTGTGGGGTTGTTTTTCAGGGGATGGGCTTGGCCCCTCTTAAGGCGTCAGCATACCAAAAAATTTTGGACAATTTCATGCTCCCAACTTTGTGGGAACAGTTCGGGAAATGGCCCCTTCCTGTTCCAACATGACTGCATGCCAGTGCACAAACAAGGTCCATAAAGACATGGATGAGCGAGTTTGGGGTGGAGGAACTTGACTGGCCTGCACAGAGTCCTGACCTCAACCTGATAGAACACATTTGGGATGAATTAGAGCGGAGACTGCGAGCCAGGCCTTCTCGTCCACATCAGTGCCTGACCTCACAAATGTGCTTCTGGAAGAATGGTCAAACATTCCCATAGACACACTCCTAAACCTTGTGGACAGCCTTTCCAGAAGAGTTGAAGCTGTTATACCTGCAAAAGGTGGGCCAACTCAATATTGAAGCCAACGAACTAAGACTGGGATGGCATTAAAGTTCATGTGTGTGTAAAAGTAGGCGTCCCAATACTTTTGATAATATAGTGTATTAACTGATCTAGAAACAAGCAGTGCCAACTTTTCATACTTTAAAAGGACTTATTTCATAATAAAATACAGCATCGCTACTTACATCTTCCAAGTCAGGACTCTCTTCTTTCTGTAAAAAAAAAAAAAAGATCTTAGTAAACATTTTGGATTCACCCAAGGTAAAATGCAACTTGTATCGATACACATGAACTGCCATATTGTTACTCATCTACAACAATGAACTGACATCCATGTTACAAGCAGCTGTAGAACACTGGTTCTAAAGAAAACCTGTCATGTCAAACACAAGGGCTGATATTGCTGAGCCCTTTGTGGAAATGATAGGTCTAGTCAGTGGCGGCTGGTGGGTTTTTCTTGGCCGGCACTCACCTGATCTATGTGGCGGGCTGTGGGGTCCTCCAGCAGGGTCCTTGCGGACGGCAGGGTATGCAGGCAGCGGCTCTGGTGTCCGTTCCTCCGCCTTTCTCTTGTGCCTAAGCACTAGGCATCCAATAGGATCACCTGACGCTTTGGCTAATCAGGAAACAGGCCTCACGACCTGCCTCCTGATTGGCGGGGAGGAACTTTAATGTGAAAATAGCGAAAAAATTTTCGCTATCATCACACAACTGGGTGGACTTGGAGCGCACATTTTTTTGAAGCCTATTAGAGCCTCTGGCTCTAATCCGGTGCTTAAAAAAAAACACCCACCCTGCATTAGAATCCATAGTCCGGTGCCCTGATATGTAGATCATGGGGCCGGAAACATGGATAGGGGAGGCGGCCCCAGTGCGCCCTCTATGGACGGGCCACTGCTGGGTCTGGGTATCTGACTTCCACATCTCTCAGTAGCTGACCTGGAAGAAGCATGCAGCCAGTAACGTTAGAGTAATTTATCTACAGGTTTGTTCCAAATCAGCATCTTAGAATGTATTGAGGCAATTGAATCAGTATGAGGGCCAGGAAAATAGAATTTTCAAAAAGGAGAGGAGAGCAATTACTGCTTCCATAGGTCCATCATTACAGGTTTTCCTTAAAGGGGTTGTAAAGGTTCGTGTTTTGTAATCCTATGCATTAAGGTGAAAAAAAAAAAAAAAAAACACCTGTCAGTGACCCCCCCCCCCCCCCCCCCCGTTTTACTTACCTGAGCCCTCGAACTTGTCCCACGGGGTGGGGCTGTCTCTCTGGCCGGGGGTTTTCTGCTCTTGATTGGACAGATTGATAGCAGCGCAGCTATTGGCTCCCGCTGCTGTCAATCAAATCCAATGACGTGGGCGCCGGGTCCAGTCCTGCATTCGGCGTCTATGGACTCGGGAGCGCACCCGCAACGTAACCCCCCTGATGTGTGGCGGAGCCGCGAGAGTCGCAGAGGGACCCCAGAAGTGCAGGATCAGGGCCACTCTGTGCAAAACGAGCTGCACAGTGGAGGTAAGTTTGATATGTTTTTTTCTTTTTTTTTAAACCCGAACCTTTAGTGTCACTTTAAAGGTGATCTTTCAGAATCTATACAAATCTTTAGGACTACATTCCTGAAATAATACAAAAAAGTATTGTTTGTGTTTAAATTTCATTCTTTTATCATTAAAAAGACATCCCTACATTCCAGCCAGTTGACTTTGCCTAGGTTTGGCATTTGCTGCTAGCAGTAAGATTTATTTAGGCTCGATCCACATCTATGCAGCTTTGCGATTGGTGCGTTCTACAGTGCATTTTGCTGAGCTTTTTTGCAAATGCGATTTTACCACGATTTTACTCACTACATGCTTTTCTACAGCTTCTCCATTGAAGTCTATGAAACCAAAAAAAGCACCGTTTTGCATATAAAAAAAATCCTGACTCCAAAAATGCAGCAGCTGAAAAAAGCATAGATGTGAACATGTCCCATAGGAAACCATGTTAAATGAACTGTTAAATGAACTGTCTGTTTCTGCAAAAGGAACCAAAAAATGCATAGGTGTGAACCGAGCCTTAGTCACCTCTTCCCCAGTGATTGCACCACAGCAATATAACTTTATTGATAGTCACAAGGTGAGAGGCTACAGCTAGGGTTGATCTGTTCAGACATTAGTGAACACCCGAAAAACTGTACAGGCACCAAGATTTACATGACTGTTTTATATCTGAACTGGCATCTCAGTTAAGGAAGCAGCTGCTGAACCTAAATGATGCCTTAACAAAGATGGGGCCATCTTTCTGAGGAGACAAGCAGGTATCGTCAGGGACAGTACTCTGAGAGGTAATAAATGAATGCGATTGTTACAATTACACATGATAGTATGAATGTATCTAACCTGAAGACATATCTGATGCTAGGACTACTTTAAAACAAACCTGTACTTTGCAAATGCAGAGCAAGCCAAGAGGTTTGTTTTAAAGTCCTCCTCCCCAGCATCATAAACTTGCCTACCTTTGTTCCCCCCACTACTCCATTCAGCTGCTATGAAAGCAAAAATACCCCCAGTACTTCTGGGTATGGGGAAGCTATGTGAAAGAACTGGTGCTTGTCATCACATAGGGGCAGCAGAACAGTCATATCTGTATAAGCTCTAATTGGACATCCTGATTTGAGCTCACACAGGTATGTCTTTCCTCATGCCCAGCTGCTGAACTGAGAAGGAAAAGATTAGTGTCTGCTGGTAGAAAGGAATTCTGCTGTTCAAGTCTCTTGCTGGTACTGTTTACAGGTTCGAGGGACCGATAATCCAGTGCTGCAGATGCAACCTTACAGTCCACTTGAGCTGACATTAGTCCGCTTTTGGATCATGGGAGGACTCCACCGCTGAACAGCCAATAGGAAGTTTTAATTTCGCGCAGGCAGTGACGTGGACACCCAAAGAAGGACCACGCCCCCAAAAGAATAGAAAAGAATCAGGAATGGAGCATTAAAAGGATGGGAAGTGTTATCATAATCAAGGATGGGAAGTGTTATCATAATGGGGGATTTTAATTATCAAGACATACTGTAGACGGAGGGAACCACGCATTCGTCTAAGGCGCGCCAGTTTCTAAATGTCTTGCAGGACAATTTCATGGGTCAGATGGTAGACACACCAACTAGAAACAAGGAGTTACTAGATCTACTGATTACCAACAATACAGACCTGATCACGGATGTGGAAATACGGGGCAATTTAGGAAACAGCGATCACAAGTCAATTGACTTTGGGTTAAATCACACAAATAGGAAACACAAGGGGAACACAGACACTGAATTTCAAAAGAGCCAACTTGTCTAAACTACGATGCTTGCTAGAAGATATAAATTTGGATAAAATTTCTTGGATGGCTTAACTCCAATGTAAAAATGCATATAAAAAAGGAGAAAAAAGCAAAGGAGAAGGCCTTCAAAAAAAATGCTACAAGGCTGAGGGATCATTATCAGCATTCAGACTTTACAAAGAATGCAACAAGAAAAGCAAGGGTGCAATTAGGGCGGCTAAGATAGAACACGAAAGACACATAGCGGAGGAGAGCAAAAAAAAATAAAAAATCGCAAGAAATTCTTTAAGTATATAAACAGTAAAAATGGGAGGATAGACCATATTGGCCCCATAAAGAATGAGGAAGGACATCTGGTTACAAAGGATGGCGAAGGTATTGAATTTATTCTTCTCCTTGGTCTTCACGAGGGAGTCGGGGGGCTTCAGTAGCCAAAACTGTAGTGTTTGTCCTCATGACACATCACAGGAAACACCCTCATGGCTAACAGAGGACAGCATTAGAATTAGACTTGGGAAAATTAACATTAATAAGTCACCGGGACCAGATGGCTTGCACCCGAGGGTACTTAGGGAACTCAGTCAAGTAATTGCAAGACCATTGTTCCTAATTTTTACTGACAGTCTACTCACTGGAATGGTAACAGCTGATTGGAAAAAAAGCCAATGTAGCACCAATATTTAAAAAGGGCCCAAAATACATCCCTGGGAATTACAGACCAGTGTAACATCAATAGTATGTAAACTCTTGGAGGGGATGATAAGGGACTATATACAAGATTTTAGTAAGGAAAACTGTATCATAGCAGTAATCGGCATGGATTCATGAAAGCCCGTAGACGTGATGTATCTGGATTTTGCAAAAGCATTTGACACAGTTCCCCATAAACGTTTACTGTACAAGGTAAGGTCCGTTGGCATAAACCATAGGTTGAGTACATGGATTGAAAACTGGCTACAAGGGCGAGTTCAGAGGGTGGTGATAAATGGGGAGTACTGAGAATGTTCATGGGTGGGAAGTGGGGTACCCCAGGGTTCTGTGCTGGGACCAATCCTGTTAAATTTGTTCATAAACAACCTGGAGGATGGGATAAACAGTTCAATCTCTGTATTTGCAGACAACTCTAAGCTAAGCAGGGCAATAACTTCTCTGCAGGATGTGGAAACCTTGCAAGAAGATCTGAACAAATGAATGGGGTGGGCAACTACATGGCAAATGAGGTTTAATGTTGAAAAATGTAAAATAATGCGTTTGGGTGGCAAAAATATGAATGCAATCTACTCACTAGGGGGTGAACCTCTGGGGGAATATATGATGGAAAAAGGACCTGGGGGGTCCTAGTAGATGATAGGCTCAGCAATGACATGCACCCCTCCCAAACCGCCCCCAAAGATGCTGCATGCAGGAATTTTCAGAACGTCAGCACCGCTCCAGTGTGAAAAGTCACACTGAAATGAATGGTGAGGCGGTTTTCAGGCGTTAGAGGCTATTTCTAGTGCTAAAACGCCTGAAAATGGACTCAGCGTGAAGCAGCCTAATGCCGCGCACACACGATCAGAATTTTCGTCGGAAAAAGCTCTGGCGGTTTTCCCGCCGGAATTCCGCTCAAACTGCCTTGCCTACACACGGTCACACCAAATTCCGACCGTCAAGAACGCGGTGACGTACAACACTACAATGAGCCGAGTTCAATGCTTCCGAGCATGCGTCGAATTGTTTCCGAGCATGCGTAGGAATTTTGCGCGTCAGAATTGCTACGTCGGAAAAATTGAGAACATGCTCTCAATTCTTTGCTGTCGGAAATTCGGCCAGCAAAATTCCGATGGAGCCTACACACGGTCGCATTTTCTGATGAAAAGCTCGCTTTTTCTGGACGAAATTCCAATCGTGTGTACGCGGCATTAGGGAAAATTGAACAGGTTCATCTAATGGAGACAGGTGTAGTGGTGCTACTACCTTCCTTTAATCCTCAGCTCAACCCAGTGCTCAGACTGAAAGGCTGCTGTACTGTGAACCACTGGAGGGACAGTCGGCACCCAGGTAAATGGCAAATGACAAATTCTTTATTTAAATTACATGAAACAGCTGTAAAACAGCCTACGCAGTTCGGCCACCAGGCCTTAGCCTGACTAATGCCGCGTACACGCGGTTGGAATTTCCGATGAAAACAGTCCGATGGGAGCTTTTCATCGGATTTTCCGACCGTGTGTATGCCCATCGGTCTTTTTCTGTCAGCATTTCCGACGGACTTTGGATTGAGAGCCTATTCTTAATTTTTCCGATCCGATCAGATTTTCCGATCGCGTGTATGCAATTCCGACACACAAAATTCCGACGCATGCTCGGAAAAAATGCGATGCATATTCGGAAGCATTAAACTTCCCTTTTATAGTGCCGTCGAATGTGTTGTATGTTGCGGTGTTATTGACCGTCAGAATTTGGTGTGACCGTGTGTAGGCAAGACAGTTTGAGCGAAATTCCGTCAGAATTCCGACGGGAAAACCATCAGAGCTTTTTGCGACGAGAATTCCAATCGTGTGTATGCAGCATAAGGCCTGATGGCCAAAACACATTTCATGTAATTTCAATAAAGGATATTGCCATTTGACGTTTACTGGGTGCCGACTGTCCCGCCAGCAGTTCATCTAATAGAGACCTCTACAGATGTATACACTTACCTTTCCTTTTCTCCCTTACGGCTTTGTCTAAGCCCTTTGAAGCCAAATGAAACACCCGATAATTCAACGTTTGGAGGCCTATACTGTGACTTACTCCATGTGAGTATTATCCACATGCTCCTACATAACCAGAAGTATACAGAATTTCTTTTGACTTCCAGTAACTGAACAGGGCAGCAAGGGAGCAAAGAAAAGGTAACCATATACACCTGCAGGGGTCTGAATTAAAAGAACCATACCTATACAATCTGATTGGACACTTTTCTTTAAATATACCAACTACTATGTAATGTGGCCTGGCTGGTTAGATACAAATGGGTTGGCTTGTTTAAGTTTGTCCTTATGTTATACAGTTTTGGTAAAGAAGAATCAACAGAGATTGTCCAATCAGATTGTAGTTGTTACCCTTAAAGTTAATCTGATGCTTTTGCTTGTATGGACACAGTACACTTTCAAATTTTTAGCCCTATTCTACCCGATTGAATTCTGTGTTGTAAGTGGTGATCCCTCAATAGACCCCTAAGAAATTTCATTAGGATTTATTGTTCATAAGATCCAAACAGGAGTCCTTCTGAATGCAATTATGTTGATTATGTATCTCATCATTCTCCAGGACAGGCTTACAAATCTGTCGTTTTTTTTAAATTTATTTTAAAACTAAGCCTTGGATATCTTACTTTGAACTTTAATACATTATTTAAATCTTTGTATTTAAAGCAGTTGAAAAGTTACATTAGTTATTAAAATATAAAAAAGATTTATACTTACCTGCTCTGTGTAATGATATTGCACAGAGCGGTCCCTTACCTCCTCTTCCGGTGTCCCCCGCTGTCCTCTTTTTTTCTGTGCGTCCCCCATAGCAAGCTGTGTGCTAGAAGGGCACATGTGTAGGTGCCCTCCTGAGCTGTGCTGTGTGCGTCATAGATACACACAGTGTGGCCCGGCGCCACCCCCCACTCCCTTCTCAGAGGATTTGACTGACAGCAGTGGGAGCCAATGGCCTGTAAAGCCTGGGAGAGGGGAGACATGAGCTGCAGACAGGCACAGCACTGCAGGAGCAGCTAGTGGAATGAAAAAAATAAAATAAAACTTCAATAAACTTCAGAGCCACTTTAAAGTTTTATTTTAAAATTTCCAAAAAAACAGACAGTCTGCCTTTTTTATTATCTGTAATGCTTAGTGAATTATACAGCAACCCCTAGTGGCCATAAGAGGTTCTAAATAATGAAAAATGATGCTCCAAATGTATTATATTTTCATAGTTTGGCACTACAAAGAACATTCTGAAAGGAAAATGTTACCTTGCTTTTATATTGTCTCCAGTTCTTCTGAATCACTTGTGCTGCTTCTTGCTGCTTTTGCTTCTCTCTTCCCCCAGAGGAACCAGCAGACCCCCTGCCAGATGTCACACTCAATGCACTTCTAGCAGAGCTTGGACGGGACCCTGCTAACTCACTCTGTGTCTGGAAAATAAAGCAGATTTCACTTTCCATTAAGTGTTTTGGTTTATTATTATAAGAATGCTTCACCCAATTAAAACCATTTTCTCCATCCTTTTCAGTAAGGCTTAATACACGGGACGTTTTACAACCTATCCTGAACTATTTAACTTGACAGATAGTAACCGACATTTAAAAACGTCCATTTGCATGCCGGTTTTGCATTTAGGGGCGTTTTTTTTTTCTCTCTTTTTCAAATAGTCAAAAATGTATCTCCATTAAAAACGCCTGTAAACGAAACGTGGCTAAATGCGAGTTACCGCGTTTACAAGCTGTTACAGGCATTTGGTGTTTCAAAAGTCTCTGAACATACGTTCTGAATGCATTTTTTTTTTGCTTTACAAAAAATGCTTCTAAACTCAACTGCCTAGAAACGACCCTGTGTACATGTACTGATCAGATAACAGAGGAGAGTTCAGGGGCCTCTAAAAAAAAAAAAAAAAAAAAAAAAAAAAATGCCCAAATGCTCCTAAACATCTGTTTACCAGCAGCACTCGTGTACAGCCTTAGGCCCCATGCACACGAGACGCTGTTAAACGCGCGTTCAGAGGCAGTTGGACACTTTTTTCAACTGCCCCTGAATGCATGCAATGTTATCCTATGTGTCTATGTACACAGTCTCGTTTTTTTCAAGTTTTTATGCGGTTGCCTTTAACCTCGTTTTTCCAGAAGCAAAAAAATGGGTTAATGCAGAGCAAGCCAAGAGGTTTGTTTTAAAGTCCTCCTCCCAGCATCATAAACTCGCCTACCTTTGTTCCCCCCCTGCTCCATTCAGCTGCTATGAAAGAAAAAAAAATACCCCCAGTACTTCTGGGTATGGGGAAGCTATGTGCTTGTCATCACATAGGGGCAGCAGAACAGTCATATCTGTATAAGCTCTAATTGGACATCCTGATTTGAGCTCACACAGGTATACCTTTCCTCATGCCCAGCTGCTGAACTGAGAAGGGAAATATTAGTGTCTGCTGGTAGAAAGGAAGTCTGCTGTCCAAGTCTCTTGCTGGTACTGTTTCCTGGTGCAAAGGACCGATAATCCAGTACTGCAGATGCAACCCTACAGTCCACTTGAGCTGACATTAGTCCGCTTTTGGATCATGAGAGAACTCCACCACTGAACAGCCAATAGGAAGTTTTCAAGTCACGCAGGCAGTGACGTGGACAACCAAAGAAGGATCGCGCCTCTATAGAAGACTCAGGAATGGAGAATTAAAAGGATGGGAAGTGTTATCATAATCAAGGATGGGAAGTGTTATCATAATGGGGGATTTTAACCACTTCCAGACCAGCCTCGTTTTGGATTTTAGGTGTTTACATGTTTAAAACAGTTTTTTTTGCTAGAAAATGACTTAGAACCCCCAAACATTATATATTGTTTTTTTTCTAACATCCTAGAGAATAAAATGGCGGTTGTTGCAATACTTTTTTTCACACCGTATTTGCGCAGCGGTCTTACAAGCGCACTTTTTTTGGAAAAAAGTCACTTTTTTTAATAAAAAAATAAGACAACCGTAAAATTAGCCCAATTTTTTTTTGGATTGTGAAAGATAATGTTACGCCGAGTAAATTGATACCCAACATGTCACGCTTCAAAATTGCGGCCGCTCGTGGAATGGCGTCAAACTTTTACCCTCAAAAATCTCCATAAGCGACATTTAAAAAATTCTATAGGTTGCATTTTTTGAGTTACAGAGGAGGTCTATGGCTAGAATTATTGCTCTCGCTCTACCGATCGCGGCGATACATCACATGTGTGGTTTGACTACCGTTTTCATATGCGGGCGCTGCTCACGTATGCGTTCGCTTCTGCGCGCGAGCTCGTCGGGACGGGGTGTTTTAAAAAAAATTTTTTTGTTTTTTATTATTTATTTTACTTAATTGTATTATTTTTTACACAGTTTTAAAAAAATAAAAAAAAATTGATCACTTTTATTCCTATTACAAGGAATGTAAACATCCCTTGTAATAGAAAAAAGCATGACAGGTCCTCTTAAATATGAGATCTGGGGTCAAAAAGTCCTCAGATCTCATATTTGGACTTCAATGGGAAAAAAAAAAAAAAAAAAAAAATTTTTTTTAAAAATGTCATTTGTAAGTTTCCCTTCAAGACGTATGGGCGGAAGTGACGTTTTTGACGTCGCTTCCGCCCTCCTATGGTATAGAGATGAGTGGCGGCCATCTTAGCGTCACTCATCTCTATACACAGGCAGGGAACGGACCCGATCGCCTCCGCCGCTGCCGACGGTTCCGGTAAGCGCCGGAAGGCACGGGAGAGCGGCGGGAGGGGGGGGCACCTCTCCCGCCGCCGATAACGGTGATCTTGCGGCGAATCCGCCGCGATGACCACCATTATCGGAAAGGGGACCGCTCACTGTAAAGAGGGATACCTCGGTTGTGGCAGCAGCTGCTGCCGTTACCGAGATATCCCTCTTCAAAAAAATGACGTATATATACAGTGAGCGGTCGTGAAGTGGTTAATAATCAAGACATACTGTAGACTGGGCGGAGGGAACCGCGCATTTGTCTAAGGCTCACCACTCCATGGGTCAGATGGTAGACACACCAACTAAAAACAAGGAGTTACTAGAGCTACTGATTACCAACATAACAGACATGATCACGGATGTGGAAATACGGGACAATTTAGGAAACAGCGATCAATTGACTTCAGGTTAAATCACACAAATGTGAAACACAAGGGGAACACAAAGACACTGAATTTCGAAAGAGCCAACTTCTCTAAACTACGGTGCTTGCTAGAAGATATAAATTTTGATAAAATTTTAGAAACAAAGAACACGGAGGAGAGATGGGTTTGCTTTAAGAGCATATTAAATAAGAGCATTAGCCAATGCATCCCATTGGGAAATAAATTTAAAAGAGCGAACAAAAGTCTTGGATGGCTTAACTCCAATGTAAAAATGCATATAAAAGCAAAGGAGAAGGCCTTCAAAAAAATACAAGACTAAGGGATCATTATCAGCATTCAGACTTTACAAAGAATGCAACAAGATATGCAAGGGTGCAATTAGGGCGGCTAAGATAGAACACAAAAGACACATAGCGGAGGAGAGCAAAAAAAATCCCAAGAAATTCTTTAAGTATATAAACAGTAAAAATGGGAGGATAGACCATATTGGCCTCATAAAGAATGAGGAAGGACATCTGGTTACAAAGGATGGCGAAGGTATTGAATTTATTTTTCTCCTTGGTCTTCACAAAGGGAATCGGGGGGCTTCAGTAGCCAAAACTGCAGTGTTTGTCCTCATGACACATCACAGGAAACGCCCTCATGGCTAACAGAGGACAGCATTAGAATTAGACTTGGGAAACTTAACATTAATAAATCACCGTGACCAGATGGCTTGCACCCGAGGGTACTTAGGGAACTCAGTCAAGTAATTGCCAGACCATTGTTCCTAATTTTTACTGACAGTCTACTCACTGGAATGGTACCAGCTGATGAAAAAAAGCCAATGTAGCACCAATATTTAAAAAGGGCCCAAAATACATCCCTGGGAATTACAGACCAGTTAGCCTAACATCAATAGTATGTAAACTCTTGGAGGGGATGATAAGGGACTATATACAAGATTTTAGTAAGGAAAACTGTATCATTAGCAGTAATTGGCATGGATTCATGAGGGCCTGTAGACGTGATGTATCTGGATTTTGCAAAAGCATTTGACACAGTTCCCCATAAACGTTTACTGTACAAGGTAAGGTCCGTTGGCATGGACCATAGGGTGAGTACATGGATTGAAAACTGGCTACAAGGGTGAGTTCAGAGGGTGGTGATAAACGGGGAGAACTCAGAATGGTCAGGGGTGGGAAGTGGGGTACCCCAGGGTTCCGTACTGGGACCAATCCGGTAAATTTGTTCATAAACGATCTGGAGGATGGGATAAACAGTTCAATCTCTGTATTTGCGGACAACTCTAAGCTAAGCAGGGCAATAACTTCTCTGCAGGATGTGGAAACCTTGCAAGAAGATCTGAACAAATTAATGGGGTGGGCAACTACATGGCAAATGAGGTTTAATGAGTGATGAGTTTAAACCAATATCTTATAGAAAAAATTAGAATAAACAGTGGCGCTCTATATATATATACTAAAAAAGCATATATAAATAGCTTATACTAAACAAATTTCACCACCTAATGTTCAGTGAAATAATGAACAAAACATATCAAACATCAAAATCAAAACACCATGTGTACGTGAGAAAAAATAATAAAAAATAGTGAACATAAGATGAAAAGGATAATTACTAGTGTAACCACCAGTAAAGCTAGTGATGCCAAAGACCTCTTGTGCTACAAGACCTCTTGCAGTCTGAAAAGCATCATGCTTTTCAGACTGCAAGAGGTCTTGTTTCAATCTCTTACCATCAATCCCTTATTGAACTTAAAAAAGATCCTGTCGCATTTTTGTTTGAAGAGTGATCACCTTAAACCCCTATGGTGGGTTTCTATGCGCAACTGCCTGACACGAGAGTGCGGGCTAATTTTCTGGTGAGTGCGTTTCTGTTGGGGGAGGAAATAACACTTAATCACTGCGGTGTGGTGGAAGACTGAAAAAGAAGAAATTTGTGCACATTTTTTAGAGGAGCTATATATGGACTTTATATCTCACTGTATATTTTGGCATCACTAGCTTTACTGGTGGTTACACTAGTAATTATCCTTTTCATCTTATGTTCACTATTTTTTATTATTTTTTCTCACGTACACATGGTGTTTTGATTTTGATGTTTGATATGTTTTGTTCATTATTTCACTGAACATTAGGTGGTGAAATTTGTTTAGTATAAGCTATTTATATATGCTTTTTTAGTATATATATATAGAGCGCCACTGTTTATTCTAATTTTTTCTATAAGATATTGGTTTAAACTCATCACTCATATGTTCTTCATTTAAAGTGGCAGCTGTAGGGTAAGGCTAATTAATATCCTGCGCGCAGTGGAGGCGTCTAGATAGGGGCGGTTTATTTAGATTCCTACATTCCTTTACAAATGAGGTTTAATGTTGAAAAATGTAAAATAATGCGTTTGGGTGGGAAAAATATGAATGCAATCTACTCACTAGGGGGTGAACCTCTGGGGGAATATATGATGGAAAAAGGACCTGGGGGTCCTAGTAGATGATAGGCTCAGCAATTGCATGCACCGCTCCCAAACCGCCCCCAAAGATGCTGCGTGCAGGAATTTTCAGAACGTCCCGCAAGAGCACCGCTCCAGTGTGAAAAGTCACACTGAAATGAATGGTGAGGCGGTTTTCAGACGTTAGAGGCTATTTCTAGTGCTAAAACGCCTGAAAATTGACTCAGCCTAATGCCGCGCACACAAGATCGGTTTTCCCGACAGAATTCCGCTCAAACTGCCTTGCCTACACACGGTCACACCAAATTCCGACCGTCAAGAACGCAGTGACGTACAACACTACAATGAGCCGAGTTCAATGCTTCCGAGCATGCGTCGAATTGTTTCCGAGCATGCGTAGGAAATTTGCGCGTCAGAATTGCTACAGACGATTGGAATTTCCGATAGAAACCTTTTCCGTCGGAAGAATTGAGAACATGATCTCAATTCTTTGCGGTCAGAAATTCCGCCAGCAAAATTCTGATGGAGCCTACACACGGTCGCATTTTCCGATGAAAAGTTCTCATCTGTCTTTTTCTGGCCTGACTTCCGATCGTGTGTACACGGCATTAGGGAAAAATGAACAGGTGTAGTGGTGCTACTACCTTCCTTTAATCCTCAGCTCAACCCAGTGCTCAGACTGAAAGGCTGTAAAACAGCCCACGCAGTTCGGCCATCAGGCCTTAGCCCTGACTAATGCCGCGTACACACGGTCGGAATTTCCGATGGAAACAGTCCGATGGGAGCTTTTCATCGGATTTTCCGACTGTGTGTATGCCCATCGGTCTTTTTCTGTCAGCATTTCCGACGGACTTTGGATTGAGAGCCTATTCTTAATTTTTCAGACGGAAAACCTTTCTATCGGTTTTCCGATTGTGTGTATGCAATTCCGACGCATACTCGGAAACAATGCGACGCATGCTCGGAAACAATTCGACGCATGCTCGGAAGCATTAAACTTCCCTTTTATAGTACCGTTGAATGTGTTGTATGTTGCGGTGTTATTGACCATCAGAATTTGGTGTGACCGTGTGTAGGCAAGACAGTTTGAGCGAAATTCCGATTTTTCCGACGAGAATTCCGATCGTTTGTACCTAAGGCCTAATGGCCAAAACATGTTTCATGTAATTTCAATAAAGGATATTGCCATTTGACGTTTACCTGGGTGCCGACTGTCCCACCAGCAGTTCATCTAATGGAGACCTCTACAGATGTATACACTTACCTTTCCTTTTCTCCCTTACGGCTTTGTCTAAGCCCTTTGAAGCCAAATGAAACACCCGATAATTCAAAGTTTGGAGGCCTATACTGTGACTTACTCTATGTGACAGTATTATCCACATGCTCCTACATAACCAGAAGTATACAGAATTGCTTTTGACTTCCAGTAACTGAACAGGGCAGCAAGGGAGCAAAGGAAAGGTAACCATATACACCTGCAGGGGTCTGAATTAAAAGAACCATACCTATACAATCTGATTGGACACTTTTCTTTAAATCTACCAACTACTATGTAATGTGGCCTGGCTGGTTAGATACAAATGGGTTGGCTTGTTTAAGTTTGTCCTTATGTTATACAGTTTTGGTAAAGAAGAATCAACAGAGATTGTCCAATCAGATTGTAGTTGTTACCCTTAAAGTTAATCTGATTCTTTTGCTTGTATGGACACAGCACACTTTCACTTTCACATTTTCAGCCCTATTCTACCCAATAGAATTCTGTGTTGTAAGTGGTGATCCCTGAATAGACCCCTAACAAATTTAATTAGGATTTATTGTTCATAAGATCCAAACAGGAGTCCTTCTGAATGCAATCATCTTGATTATGTATCTCATCATTCTCCAGGACAGGCTTACAAATCTGTAGTTTTTTTTATTTATTTTAAAACTAAGCCTTGGATATCTTACTTTGAACTTTACTACATTATTTAAATCTTTGTATTTAAATCAGTTGAAAAGTAACATTATTTATTAAAATAACAAATAGGTTTATACTTACCTGCTCTGTGTAATGGTATTGCACAGAGCGGTCCCTTACCTCCTCTTCCGGTGTCCCCCACCCACGTTCTCCGCTGCCCTTTTTTTCTGTGCATCCCCCCATAGCAAGCTGTGTGCTAGAAGGGCACATGTGTAGGTGCCCTCCTGAGCTGTGCTGTGTGCGTCATAGATACACACAGTGTGGCCCGGCGCCACCCCCACTCCCTTCTCAGAGGATCTGACTGACAGCAGTGGGAGCCAATGGCCTGTAAAGCCTGGGAGAGGGGAGACATGAGCTGCAGACAGGCACAGCACTGCAGGAGCAGCTAGTATAATGTTTTTAACTAAATGCATACAATGCATTATAGGTAAAAAAATAAATAAAATAAAAATTAGCGCTACTTTAACCGCTTCCCGACCGCCTAACGCCGATATACGTCGGCAAAATGTCACGGGCAGGCAAAATCACGTACCTGTACGTGATCGTGCATGTGCCTGCCTGTGGGTCGCGCGCGCGCCGCCAGCGGCGCGCTCGCGACCCGGTCGGGAGCTCCGTGACCCTGGCCACGGGACCAGCGGACCCGATCGCCGCTGGTGTCCCGCGATCGGGTTACGGAGCTGAAGAACGGGGAGAGGTATGTGTAAACAAACCTCTCCCCGCGCTTCCTACACTGACTGTCAGTGATCGGCTGTTCCCGCTCATC
>CM053031.1:234067751-234112301 GCA_028564925.1 Lithobates sylvaticus
TTTAATCTGACTTTCAGTGTGATGATGGGGTTTGAATATTAAACTGGTCTGGAATCATACCACAGTAGTACAGGAACCTTTTCTAAAATTCACATTGATGTGAATAGACACCATTGAAAACAATGTGAGTTTTAGCGTCATGTCAAATCACATCGAAAAGTCTAATTAGTGTGAACAGAGCCTAAAATGGCGAAGGAAATTAAGTGAACCAGTTGCTTTGCATGACTCACTTTAACCACTTGCAGTCCAGCAACATACTGGTACATTGCTGGATTGGAAGTGTGATATTTTCAGTCATCGCTGCAGCAATGAGATATTTTTTAGGGCCAGCGATTGCCTTTAATGTAAAAGTAATCCTAGCAGCTAAGAAGGCACTGGATTACTTTTACAGGCGGTGGAATGGGTCCTCCCTCCTTTACTGGACTCTCCCTTGTGACCAGGGAGCCCAGTAAGGATGCGATCGGCGCCATCTGTATCCTGGGACACAGTGAGAGGAGCTGATGTAGTTCCTCTTACTGTGTGACGTCAGAAAGCGAGCAGAATTTCATCACTTCCCATTTTAATCTCATGTAAAGACTGTTACCGGCTTGAACAAGCATCTGATCAAACAGATCTTGGTTTAATCAGGTTCTTTGGAGGTAAGAGTAGAGATCTGGGGGTCACATTCATATATGTAAACAGTGTTCACACCAAACATGTCAGGTATGGCCGCAAACGTTATAGCGACAGCAATAATTCTAGTACCAGACCTCCTGTGTAACTCTAAACTGGTTACCTGTTAAGTGCTTATAAAACGCCACTGTACCGTAGTTTGGCACCATTCTACGAGCATGCGCAGTTTTAAAGCTTAAAGTGAATGTAAACCCTCACATATACCCAGTGAAGTGAACAGCCTCAGAGGATACACAGGGATAAAACAAATCTCCCTACATAAGTTTTACATGTATATCTGCTGTCTTCAGCTTTACATATCCTTAAGAAAGTTCAGATCATGTTAGGAGATTTTCTCTTCCTGTTCAGCACTGCAGTGAAGTCTGGGCATACAGCCATGACAGCTGATTGGAGGAAAGGCACACACCCCCTCTCCTCATAGGTAAAGACTTTCAGATCTATTTGTTGATTAGTTCAGCACTCTGCTAATCTATTTATAGCATCCTCCTCAACACAAAATTCAGGCTGTTTTTATCACGTGTTGGAGAACTTGTCAGAAGTTTTCAGGCTGATAACAGGAGAACGAAGCAGGAGACAGATACGGGGCATAGTGCTTTTATGAGAAATAAGAAAACACTGCAGATATACTGTATGTGCCCAGCTCAAATTTCATGAATCAGGTTTGCATTAACTTTATAGTAGAAGTGTAAGCAAAATTTTGGATAGAGCAAAGGGAGCGTTATAACCCCTGCCAGATTTTTTTCTGATCTGTGTCCCATTGCGGAGATTCACCTTCACTTCTTGTCCCATAGCCAAACAGGAAGTGAGAGGAAGTCTCTGCAAATTAAGGGAATTCCTTGGGGACCCCCAGGTCACCAGAACTAGTGTACCTATTGGAAGATTTTCCCTCTATTACTTTTCTGGGAACAACCCAAAATGTGGGATTTTCTTTTTCTTTTCCCTTTCAATGATAACAGTAAACAGGACAAATAGAGAGGGTGAATCTCCCTAATGGGGGCACAGATAGCAATAAAAACCTGACAGGTGTTCTAATCCATCTCCCCTCTATCCAAAACGTAAAAAAAAAAAGTTTTGCTTTTAGTTATACTTTAACATGTTAAGTATCTATTTACTCGCTGTAACATCATCTTTTATATTTTACCAAACAATTGGGTATTATATTGTGTTTTTGTGTATTCTTCCTGAGAACGCAAACCGGGAAGTATCTGTGATCGCTGACACAGCAGCCCTTTACCATGTGATTAGCTGTCAAATCATAGCTGGTCACATGCAAACAGACTTGCCGGTTATCGGCTCTCCTTTCCTCACATAGAGATAGCCAAGGATAAGCTCCGGCGTGTTCGCACAGCCCACGTGCAGAGCCCGCCAGGAAGTCGGCGCTGCGCTAATCACAGGCAGTGAGACATTTCCCGATCTTTTCAGCCGCGCATCGGGTCAATGTCTCACTGCCTGTGATTAGTGCAGAGCAGTGCCGACTTCCTGGCGGGCTCTGCACGTGGGCTTTGCGAACACGCCGGAGCTTATCCTTAGAGATAGTGTGTGGAAAGAAGAGCTGATCTATCAGGACTCAGCAAGCACAACATTTACACTGATCATCAGTGACGCCCATCACTACAGCCTCATCAATGCACATCAGTGATGCCCATCACTACAGCCTCATCAATGCACATCAGTGATGCCCATCACTACAGCCTCATCAATGCACATCAGTGACACCCATCACTACAGCCTCATCAATGCACATCAGTGACGCCCATCACTACAGCCTCATCAATGCACATCAGTGACGCCCATCACTACAGCCTCATCAATGCACATCAGTGACGCCCATCACTACAGCCTCATCAATGCACATCAGTGACACCCATCACTACAGCCTCATCAATGCACATCAGTGACGCCCATCACTACAGCCTCATCAATGCACATCAGTGACGCCCATCACTACAGCCTCATCAATGCACATCAGTGACACCCATCACTACAGCCTCATCAATGCACATCAGTGACACCCATCACTACAGCCTCATCAATGCACATCAGTGACACCCATCACTACAGCCTCATCAATGCACATCAGTGACGCCCATCACTACAGCCTCATCAATGCACATCAGTGACACCCATCACTACAGCCTCATCAATGCACATCAGTGACACCCATCACTACAGCCTCATCAATGCACATCAGTGACACCCATCACTACAGCCTCATCAATGCACATCAGTGACACCCATCACTACAGCCTCATCAATGCACATCAGTGACACCCATCACTACAGCCTCATCAATGCACATCAGTGACACCCATCACTACAGCCTCATCAATGCACATCAGTGACACCCATCACTACAGCCTCATCAATGCACATCAGTGACGCCCATCACTACAGCCTCATCAATGCACATCAGTGACACCATCACTACAGCCTCATCAATGCACATCAGTGACACCCATCACTACAGCCTCATCAATGCACATCAGTGACGCCCATCACTACAGCCTCATCAATGCACATCAGTGACGCCCATCACTACAGCCTCATCAATGCACATCAGTGACGCCCATCACTACAGCCTCATCAATGCACATCAGTGACGCCCATCACTACAGCCTCATCAATGCACATCAGTGACGCCCATCACTACAGCCTCATCAATGCACATCAGTGACGCCCATCACTACAGCCTCATCAATGCACATCAGTGACACCCATCACTACAGCCTCATCAATGCACATCAGTGACGCCCATCACTACAGCCTCATCAATGCACATCAGTGACACCCATCACTACAGCCTCATCAATGCACATCAGTGACACCCATCACTACAGCCTCATCAATGCACATCAGTGACACCCATCACTACAGCCTCATCAATGCACATCAGTGACACCCATCACTACAGCCTCATCAATGCACATCAGTGACACCCATCACTACAGCCTCATCAATGCACATCAGTGACACCCATCACTACAGCCTCATCAATGCACATCAGTGACACCCATCACTACAGCCTCATCAATGCACATCAGTGACACCCATCACTACAGCCTCATCAATGCACATCAGTGACACCCATCACTACAGCCTCATCAATGCACATCAGTGACACCCATCACTACAGCCTCATCAATGCACATCAGTGACACCCATCACTACAGCCTCATCAATGCACATCAGTGACGCCCATCACTATAGCCTCATCAATGCACATCAGTGACGCCCATCACTATAGCCTCATCAATGCACATCAGTGAAGAAGAAAAATTACTTATTTGCTAAATTTTATAACAAACAAAAACGATTTTTCACAATTTTTGGTTATTTTTTTGTTCATCTCCAAAAAATGATAAAAAAAATGTTGGTACAGTGTTGCGTAATTGTCATTCATAGTATGACAGCGCTGAAAATTGGCCTGGGCAAGAAGGGGGGTGAAAATGCCCTGTTCTGAAGTGGTTGATGGTACTTACCAGCACTAAGCAATGACTTGAACCAATCTAGCAGTTTCTCATAGATGGAATCATCTTTCACCAGTTGTCTGTTGTCAACCAATACTCCGCAGACCTGGGGGAGGAGCTGGGAACATTCTGCATCCATAACCAATCCTGAAAGAAAAATGTATCTTCACTAGACATGAAATGGTTTATTTGCACTTTACACTGCTTAGATTAGAACATCTTTTAGTTGACGCTTCCTTAGGAGAGGTGATGAGGACGGAGCGGCAGAGTTCACAAAATGTACAATCAGTGATCTTCACAAACATTTCCTCTGTAATCTCTGACAAGTCTGGCAGTAATAGTGTAAAACTCAGGGCAATTTATTTTTTCATTTTGGAGAGAGTACTTGAGGGTTGTAGCCTCTGTCCGGTTTTAACCATCTGTGTCCCAAAACGTTTTCTTTAGTTCTGGATAGAGTGGCGAGGGATTAGAACCCCTGTCAGTTTTTCTTGCGGTCTGTGCACCGTTAGGGACATTCACCCTCTATATTTGTCCTGTTTACTATTATTATTGAAAGTAAAAGGAAATTCCACATTTAGAGGGGAAATCTTCCAATGGGGACACTAGTTCTCGTGGCCTGGGGGGGTCCCCAAGAAAATACCATAACCACCTCCCGCCCGCTGTATTGTCAAATGATGGGTGGGCAACGACTCTCATTCTGGGACAGGGGCGTGCAGTGCAGTGATGCGCTCTGTCCCTGGGACACAGAGCATTACCAATCTCTGTAAAGAGCCGATGACAAGGCTCTTTACCCATGTGATCACCTGTGTCCAATCACATGTAAACAAGGAAATGCCGGTTATTGGCATTACTTTCCTTACATTGGCAGAGTGTGAGAAGAGCCGATCAGTGGCATTTCCTCATAGGGGAGATCTGCACAGATAATCAGGGCAGCCCCAACAGTGCCCATCAGTGCTGCCAGTCAGTGCCCATCAGTGATGTCAGTCAGTGCCATGTCATCAGTGCCGCCTATCCGTGCCCATCAGTGATGCCAGTCAGTGCCGCCTATCAGTGATGTCAGTCAGTGCCATGTCATCAGTGCCACCTAACCGTGCCCATCAGTAATGTCAGTCAGTGCCCAGTGATGCCAGTCAGTGCCCATCAGTGATGTCAGCCAGTGCCATGTCATTAGTGCCCATCAGTGATGCAAGTCAGTGCCATGTCATCAGTGCCGCTTATCCATGCCCATCAGTGATGCCAGTCAGTGCCATGTCATCAGTGCTGCTTATCCGTGCCCATCAGTGATGTCAGTCAGTGCCCATCAGTGATGCCAGTAAGTGCCCTGTCATCAGTGCTGCCTATCAATGCCCAGTGATGCCAGTCAGTGCCGCCTATCCGTGCCCATCAGTGATGTCAGTCAGTGCCATGTCATCAGTGCCGCTTATCCGTGCCCATCAGGGATGCCAGTCAGTGCCATGTCATCAGTGCTGCCTATCCATGCCCAGTGATGCCAGTCAGTGCCGCCTATCCGTGCCATGTCATCAGTGCCACTTAGCCGTGCCCATGAGTGATGCCAGTCAGTGCCATGTCATCAGTGCTGCTTATCCGTGCCCATCAGTGATGCCAGTCAGTGCCATGTCATCAGTACCGCCTATCTGTGCCCATCAGTGATGCCAGTCAGTGCCTATCAGTAAGGATGAGCTCAGGCGTGTTCGCAACCCGCACATGCAGAGCCCACCAGGAAGTCGGCACATCGCTAATCACAAGCAGTGAGACATTTTCCAGATTTGCAGCTGCAGAGATGTCTCACTGCCTGCGTTTAGCGCTGTGCCGACTTCCTGGTAGGCTCTGCATGTGCGGGTTGCGAACACGCCTGAGCTCATCCTTACCTATCAGTAATGCCAGTCAGTGCCGTGTCATCAGGGTTGCCAACCGCCAGTAAATTAACTGACAGTTTATATCAGGGGCTGATAATTTCATGCTGTGTTGATTTTTTCAATGTAAATCAAGCTAATTACTTTGTTATGGGTATTGTCAGTGTTTCCATATCATGTTTATACTGTTCAAATATTCACTGTGTTAGTTTTTAATAGGAGTTCTGTAATTTCTCAGGTTGCAAGTAAAAAATGTGCTCTGCCAGTAAATTTCCCATGTTTTGCCAGTAAAAAATGCTGCGGGAGGTTGGCAACCTCATCAGCGCACATCAGTGAAGGAGAAAAATTACTTATTTACAAAATGTTATAACAGAAACGACCAAAAACGCATTTTTTTCAAAATTTCCAGTCTTTTTTTTCATTTGTTTAGCAAAAAATAAAAGACCCAATGGTGCTTAAATACCACCAAAAAAAAACTCGATCTGTCTCAAAAAAAATATACAAATTTGGTTTGAGTACAGCATTGCATAAAAGTTCAATTGTCATTGAAAGTGCGACAGCGCTGAAAGGATTTCCTCTCACTTCCTGTTTGGTTATAGGACAGGAAGTGAAGGGAAATCTCCTTAATAGGGCACAGATGTCAAAAAGTAAACCACCAGGGGTTATATCCCTCTCTGCTCTATCCAAAATAAAAAAAAGTTTTGCCTTTAGTCCTACTTTAAGTTTAAATATGACGGATATGATGTTATGAAAGAAGGAAGAAGGTGTTCGTGCCATAGTGCAGTGTGGGTGAGAAGTCCACTAGTACTGTCCCCTCAGTGAGGAGCTGTGTGTGTGCTCACTAGTATCCTGTACTAAACACTTCCGCCCCAATACAGTCTATACACCTCACACTGGAGGCTCTCCATGTGCTCACCTAGAGGAAACCTCTCAGCTCTCTCCTAGTCCCACAGGAAACCAGAATGAGGCTTCACACTCCCAGAAGGAGGCTTGATCAGCACAGCCTCGCTCTAGTTTCCTCTAAGACAAGGAAGTCCACTCTCACCCTCTTCTGCCTATAGAGAGAGAAATGTGTGTCACGTGTTTTTTTCCCAAATCAAGTATGGCGGCGAGTGCCTCAAGATACTGTGCTCTGAGAAATGTCTCCGGGCTGTAAAGGATGTGATTATTCGTTCCTTGGTTTCTGTTGCCAAGGACTCACTGGCCAGCCCGGAGCCTGAGATCGTCCGGATTGTGTACGGCTGGATGGTGGGGTGCAGGGAAGGAGTCACATCTGTGATCACACTCTGAGGGGAAGGTATGTGATTGTACAGGAGGTGGGTACACATGAGATGGATGTTGGGGTGTAGGGGAGGGGGCACATATCTGATCACCCTCTAAGGGGAAGGTAAGTGATTGTACAGGAGGTGGGTACATATGAGATGGATGGTGGGGTGTAGGGGAGGGGGCACATATCTGATCACCCTCTAAGGGGAAGGTAAGTGATTGTACAGGAGGTGGGTACATATGAGATGGATGGTGGGGTGCAGGGGAGGGGGCACATGTCTGATCACCCTCTGAGGGGAATTGTACAGAAGGTGGGTACACATGAGATGGATGGTGGGGTGCTGGGGAGGGGGCACATGTCTGATCACACTCTGAGGGGAAGGTAAGTGATTGTACAGGAGGTGGGTACACATGAGATGGATGGTGGGGTGCAGGGGAGGGGGCACATATCTGATCACCCTCTAAGGGGAAGGTAAGTGATTGTACAGGAGGTGGGTACATATGAGATGGATGGTGGGGTGCAGGGGAGGGGGCACATGTCTGATCACCCTCTGAGGGGAATTGTACAGGAGGTGGGTACACATGAGATGGATGGTGGGGTGCTGGGGAGGGGGCACATGTCTGATCACACTCTGAGGGGAAGGTAAGTGATTGTACAGGAGGTGGGTACACATGAGATGGATGGTGGGGTGTAGGGGAGGGGGCACATGTCTGATCACCCTCTAAGGGGAAGGTAAGTGATTGTACAGGAGGTGGGTACATATGAGATGGATGGTGGGGTGCAGGGGAGGGGGCACATGTCTGATCACCCTCTGAGGAGAATTGTACAGGAGGTGGGTACACATGAGATGGATGGTGGGGTGCTAGGGAGGGGGCACATGTCTGATCACACTCTGAGGGGAAGGTAAGTGATTGTACAGGAGGTGGGTACACATGAGATGGATGGTGGGGTGCAGGGGAGGGGGCACATGTCGGAACACCCTCAGAGGAGAAGGTAAGTGATTGTACAGGAGGTGGGTACACATATAATACATCTTCATGTATTAGAACATTAGGGACATTTTGTGGAATTGATTGTGTTCGGATTCTTGATGACATCTCCGATAAGTGCTTTTAGGTACATCATGACTTTTCATCACTAATGGGATAAACCCCTTGGTGACAGCTCCCTTATTCTAAAAATCAGGATGTACACATCAGACAAATGCTGGTAGGAATGAAGCCTATTGGTTAATGTTGCCCACCATTTTAGAATAATTTCCTGTCCTAACAGGTTGCATTACATTATTTCTCTGTTATTTTCTGAGTCTCAGAAATCTTCCGTACCAAAAAACAAATGACAACATGTGACAGTTAGGATTGCCGCACCCAGATATACATATGGCAGGGCTGTCAGAGGAGCCAGATCTCCCAGGGCTTAGTCTCTAGGGAGTGCAACACGATTCACAGTTCTTCAGTTGGCAAGATTTTCAGCGTCGGGTTTAAAAAAAAACTTCTACTTGATGTTCTTAGATATTTAATGCTGTGTGATTATTTACATCACACAGGTATTCGGAATAAGAATTGCTACACTTTAATGTGAGCCTAAAAATAGAAATGTAGGAACTGTCAATACTGACTGTTGGTAAAGGTGCAGGCTCCCGGAGTGTTATCTTTTATTAAGCAATTGCTATAAGTAAATATGGACATACAGGAACACTTCTGTTTTAGTAGGAGGATTGCGGGTACCTGCTGGGACCACGTCTGTTGTAGAAGGAGGAGTGAGGACACCCAGGAGCACTTCTATTAGGAGTGAGGAAACCCAGGAGCACTTCTATTATTTTAGTAGGAGGCGTGAGGACACCCAGGAACGCCTCTATGTAGTAGGAGGAGTGAGGACACCCAGGAACACCTCTATGTAGTAGGAGGAGTGAGGACACCCAGGAACATTTCTATTTATTAGGAGGAGTGAGGACACCCAGGAACACTTCTATTTATTAGGAGGAGTGAGGACACCCAGGAGCACTTCTATTATTTTAGTAGGAGGAGTGAGGACACCCAGGAACACTTCTATTAGAAGGATTGAGGTCACCCAGGAACACTTTTTTTGTATTAGGGGGAGTGAGGACACCCAGGAACACTTCTATTAGGAGGAGTGAGGAAACCAAGGAGCACTTCTATTATTTTAGTAGGAGGAGTGAGGACACAGGGGAACACCTCTATGTAGTAGGAGGAGTGAGGACACCCAGGAACACTTCTATTTATTAGGAGTGAGGACACCCAGGAGCACTTCTATTTATTAGGAGGAGTGAGGACACCCAGGAACACTTCTATTAGGAGTGAGGAAACCAGGGAGCACTTCTATTATTTTAGTAGGAGGAGTGAGGACACCCAGGAACACTTCTATTAGAAGGAATGAGGACACCCAGGAACGTTTCTATTTATTAGGAGGAGTGAGGACACCCAGGAGCACTTCTATTAGAAGGAATGAGGACACCCAGGAACGTTTCTATTTATTAGAAGGAGTGAGGACACCCAGGAGCACTTCTATTTATTATGAGTGAGGACACCCAGGAGCACTTCTATTTATTAGGAGTGAGGACACCTAGGAGCACTTCTATTTATTAGGAGTGAGGACACCCAGGAACACTTCTATTTATTAGGAGTGAGGACACCCAGGAACACTTCTATTTATTAGGAGTGAGGACACCCAGGAACACTTCTATTTATTAGGAGGAGTGAGGACACCCAGGAACACTTCTATTATTTTAGTAGGAGGAGTGAGGACACCCAGGAACACTTCTATTATTTTAGTAGGAGGTGTGAGGACACCCAGGAACACCTCTATGTAGTAGGAGGAGTGAGGACACCCAGGAGCACTTCTATTTATTAGGAGGAGTGAGGACACCCAGGAACACTTCTATTAGAAGGAATGAGGACACCCAGGAACGTTTCTATTTATTAGGAGGAGTGAGGACACCCAGGAGCACTTCTATTAGAAGGAATGAGGACACCCAGGAACGTTTCTATTTATTAGGAGGCGTGAGGACACCCAGGAACACGTCTATTATTTTAGTAGGAGGAGTGAGGACACCCAGGAACACCTCTATGTAGTAGGAGGAGTGAGGACACCCAGGAGCACTTCTATTTATTAGGAGGAGTGAGGACACCCAGGAACACTTCTATTATTTTAGTAGGAGGAGTGAGGACACCCAGGAACACCTCTATGTAGTAGGAGGAGTGAGGACACCCAGGAGCACTTCTATTTATTAGGAGGAGTGAGGACACCCAGGAACACTTCTATTTTTTTTTAGTAGGAGGAGTGAGGACACCCAGGAACACTTCTATTAGGAGTGAGGAAACCAGGGAGCACTTCTATTATTTTAGTAGGAGGAGTGAGGACACCCAGGAGCACTTCTATTTATTAGGAGGAGTGAGGACACCCAGGAACACTTCTATTATTTTAGTAGGAGGAGTGAGGACACCCAGGAACACCTCTATGTAGTAGGAGGAGTGAGGACACCCAGGAGCACTTCTATTTATTAGGAGGAGTGAGGACACCCAGGAACACTTCTATTTTTTTAGTAGGAGGAGTGAGGACACCCAGGAACACTTCTATTAAGAGTAAGGAAACCAGGGAGCACTTCTATTAATTTAGTAGGAGGAGTGAGGACACCCAGGAACACTTCTATTAGAAGGAATGAGGACACCCAGGAACGTTTCTATTTATTAGGAGGAGTGAGGACACCCAGGAGCACTTCTATTATTTTAGTAGGAGGAGTGAGGACACCCAGGAGCACTTCTATTATTTTAGTAGGAGGAGTGAGGACACCCAGGAACACTTCTATTAGAAGGAATGAGGACACCCAAGAACGTTTCTATTTATTAGGAGGAGTGAGGACACCCAGGAGCACTTCTACTATTATTTTAGAAGGAGGAGTGAGGACACCCAAGAGCACTTCTACTATTATTTTAGTAGGAGGAGTGAGGACACCCAGGAGCACTTCTATTATTTTTTTAAATCAAAATAAAGTTTATTGAGTATGTTTATTGAGTATGAAAATACAGTATTTTTCACATCAAATAACAGGTGCAACAAGCACCAACAGGTATGAATAACATATACACGGTTTGTCTGACACATTCAATTATTGCTGTCATCCTAAACATCATATCAGCAGTGGGTAGAAGTTAGGGGGGAGGAACCAGAGTACATATGTACACATATGGATTATAAAGGAGAGAAAGAGTCCTCCACAGATATGGGTGCTGGAGGTGTGGGAGGCTTAATTATACTGCCTTCATGAAAGAAAGGGAGCGGGTTTAGTTTGCACATGTGGAGGAGCTTTCTATCCATTTGTCCCAGATTTTTTGGAACTTGTTGGGACACCCATGGTGGGAGTAAAGAACTTTCTTATATGGAAGAGTGAGATTCACCGCTCTCTTCCATTGCTGGATAGTGGGGAAAATAGGTCTAAGCCACAGTTGGGCTATCTGCATTCTGGCAGCAAAGAGGGTTTCTTGTAGGAAAGTTATGAGATACTTCTCTTCCTCAGGTAGGGGGAGAAGACCGAGGATACATTGGCGGGGGCATACTGTGAGAGGGGATCCCATTTGGTCATGGAGGAATTTGACAATCTGTGTCCAAAACTGTTGGATGAGCTGGCAGGACCAAATGAGATGATAAAAAGTGCTATCAGCGTCACCACATCTGGGGCAGGTCGGGTCAGTGTCTGGTCTATATTTAGACAGTCTGGTGGGGGTGATGTATGACCTGTGTAGGATATATAGGTGGGTGAGCCTATCTGACAGCTTAGGAGATACCTTTTTAGGTGTTTCTAGGATTTCCCCCCACTGTTCATCGTTGATTACCCCGAGGTCTGCCTCCCATTTTGTTTTAAGGCGATAAGCATGAGCGGTGGCTTTAGGCGTTATGAGGCATGTATACAAGGTGGATATCAGCTTCCTAGAGTCAGTGCCCAGTACCGTTTCTGCTAAAGACACAGGTTCCAGTGCCGGCATGGAGCGCCCGCACTGGGTCTGGATTGCGTGCCGGACCTGTAGGTATCGAAAGAAGGTATGGTTAGGGAGGTCGAATTCCTCTTTTAAGGTTTGGAATGATTTAATGGTGCGACCAGTAAAGAGCTGCAACAAGTATATGACCCCCTTGACTATCCATATTTTGTAATCCGGGATGTTCAATAGTTCCGGGAGTTGGAGGTTTTCCCAGAGGGGCATGTGGGCATGCAGGGGGGGAGCTACAACCTGAGCTAGCGCCATGTGCCAGATGCTGTTATAGTGTGTGAGCATGTGTTTCTTGAAAGGCCCCTATGTTTGCAAAAAATGATCTGAAAGGGGTGAGCCACCATGTCTGTGGCCGCCAGGCATACAAGCATTAGGTAGCGAATCCTATCATGGCCGTTTAAGTGATATAGGTGGGACAGTTGGGAGGCAAGATAATACAGTGCCAGGTCAGGTAGAGCCGTGCCACCTAGGTGGGTCGGGCATTTGAGGGTCTGCCATGCCAGTTTGTGCCTGGAAGAGCCCCAAATAAAGGTGTTGAGGATAGTTTCCATGTCTTTAAACATGCGGGCCGGGATGTAGAGTGGGGCATGCCAGAAGAGGTACAACAGCTTGGGGAGGAGGATCATTTTCACCAAGTTGGGTCGACCCATGACTCCAAGAGTGAGCCTGAACCAAACCTGTGTTTTGCACTTTAAGAGGTCAAAGAGCGGTTCTATGTTGAGAGGCATATAGTCAGTGAGGGAGCGGGAACATTGTACACCTATGTATTTAAATTGACTAGTTCGCTGAAGGGGCAGGGCTGCCTGAGTGGCCGTGGGGGCAGTAATGTCAATAGGGAAGATCTGAGACTTGGCCCAGTTTATTTGTAGTCCCGAAAAGATGCCGAAGTCCTGAATTAGGTGGAGGGCTGCAGTCAAGGAGGGACCTGCGTCTTCCAAGTACAGCAGCATATCGTCTGCGTAAAGGCTGATCACCTTGGTCACCCGGCCCATACGCAGGCCCTGAATATCTGGGTTCACTCTGATGGCGATAGCTAGGGGTTCTACTGCGAGTGCATAGAGTAGAGGAGAAATAGGACAGCCCTGGCGTGTACCCCGGGATAGCGGAAAGGAGCTGGAGATGCGTCCATTAACCTGAATGCGTGCGGTGGGAGCCTGATATAGGAGTTGGAGCCACTTGATGAAGTTAGGGCCAAAGCCAAAGCGGCGGAGGCACTCCCACAAGTAGCTCCACTCCACCGAATCAAACGCTTTGGCAGCATCTAAGCTGACAACCACCCTAGTACCGACATTGTCATGTGGGGCTTGGAGGTTCATGAACAATCTTCTAAGATTGAAGGCCGTGTTTTTGGCATAAAGCCAGTTTGGTCGGCATGGATAAGGCTGGTGATTACTTTATTCAGTCTTAGAGCGAGCACTTTAGCAAGTATTTTAACGTCTAATTGGAGGAGGGAGATGGGACGGTACGATTCTGGGTGTAGGGGGTCTTTGCCAGGTTTGGGAATAAGAACGATCAGGACTTCACTCATAGAGCGTGGGAGGGTGCCGGTTTCATATATGTGGGAGTATAGGGAGTGGAGTTTGGGTAGGAGAATGTCTTGAAACTGGGTATAAAATTCCAGAGGAAGGCCGTCGGAGCCTGGGACCTTGGATGATGGTAGGCACGCCAGGGCTTCCGCGATGCAGTCTTCAGTAACAGGAGCTTCTAGGCTGTCTACTTGGGAGTCTGTGAGAGTGGGGAAGTCCACAGATTGTAATAGGGTATGTAAGTCACTCATTGGGCGGTCAGCTCTGGAGGTATACAGGTGGGCATAAAAATGTCTAAACTCCTGGGCCACCTCTTGCGGATCCGTGAGGACAGCTCCAGTGTCCGTTTGCAGCTGGACCACTACAGGGGGGCGGTGGTCCAGGTGGGCCATGTACGCTTGGATTTTCCCCGCCCTCTCTCCGTTCTCATACACCTTTTGCTTGGTGAAAAAGATCCCCCCTCTTGGCCTTCTCAGTGCAGGTGGTCTGTGAGTCTAGATTGAAGGCGCAGTTTGGCCGAGTTTGAGGCTGTGGGGTTCGCAAGAAACACCTGCTCAAGGGAGTCCAGTGCTTCTTCAGCCTGTTGTAGAACAAGCTTTGAAGTGGCTTTATGTCTGTTAATGCGGGCAGAGAGGATCATACGAGCGTGTAACTTGAAAGCCTCCCAAATCATGCCAGTAGGGGCAGACCCCACATTGGATTGGAAGTAGTGAGTCCACTCTCGCTGAACGTCCTCCAAGTCGGTGAGGACCGTAAGCCAGAATGGACCGAAAAGTAGCCCAATATGGCGAATGATCCGACAGGTGCCAAACCCGACTTCCTGTAAACATGGGGTGAGAGTGGGGGAGACCAATATCATGTCTATGCGTGACATTGCAGCCTGGGAGGGGGTGAAGCAGGAATATGCTTTTGTATCGGGGTGTTTAAGTCTCCATGTATCAGACATGGCGAACTCGGACAGGAATTTGCCAAATCTGGTGGGCGAGGGGTGTGGCGTCGGTGCAGTAGGATGATTCAGTCTGTCTAGAGAGGGGTCTATTACAGCGTTAAAGTCTCCAACCCACATGGCAGGTACCGTGGGGTGTTTCGTCATGAAGTCTATACCCTCTTTAAGGGCCGTGAACTGAAAGGGTGGAGGGATGTAAAAAGCTAAGTGAAGAAGTTCAAGGCCCCCTATGGTTGCATGTAAAAAAAGGAACCTGCCCTGCCGGTCAGACTGCATAGAGTGTAGTTGGAATTGGACTGATTTAGCCACAAGAATGGCGAATCCTCTAGAATTATTCGTGTGGGGAGCCTGATAAATCCAGCCCACCCAGGGTTTTTTGAGGGACATTTGTAACTGGCCCGTAATGTGGGTCTCCACCAGCACAGATATATCCGCCTGCATATGTTTAAGGTGAGAGAGGACAGCCAGACGCTTAGGCTTGGCCCTGACTCCTCTCACATTCCACGTGACTACCTTAAGGTTGGCCATTGGTATAGGAGAACAGTGGGGGACAGTGTGTAGCAGGTGCTGTCAGCATAGACACCTGTATGCTTACAGTTCGCAGGATAAGGGAAGAGGGAACGTAAGTGGGGACATCGGGAGTACAATGCGCGGGGTTGCAAGGGTGGGTAGTCAAAGGATCCAGGGGAGAGAAACAGGCCGAGGCCTACTCACAGTTCAGGGCGTAGGAGTCCATGGTGTGGATCTCATGTCAGGCGGTGGAGCACGAGCAGCCATGGTGGAGTGCTAGGCAGCATCTTCGTGTCTCTCTCTAGCCATGTGACGACCGCAGAGGGGTCCTCGAAAAAGTGAGCCTTGTCGTCCCAGATGATCTGAAGGCGCGATGGGAACAGCATCGCATAGGCAAGATGGCGGTTGCGGAGTTGGCGATTGACCTACGTGAACTGTGCCGTTTCTTTTGCACCTCGGCGGAGAAGTCGGGAAAGACTGCAATGTGTAAGTCTCCGAACGGGATATTGCCCTTCTCGCGGGTGAGGCGCAGTACTGTGTCACGGTCGCGGAAGTTTAGCATTTTTGCTATAAAGGTGCGCGGCGGGGCGCCTGGAGGAGGAGGTCTGGAAGCAAGGCGGTGCGCGCGCTCCACCACGAAGGTGGATGAGAAGGCCTCTCTGCCAAAGTTGGTAATAAGCAGGCGTTCAAGGAACGTGGGGGGGTCCGAGCCCTCCGACCTCTCCAGTAGGCCAAGGAACCGCAGGTTACAGCGGCGCAGGTGGTTTTCCATATCGTCCTGCTTGCTCATGACGACGTTCAGCTGGTGTTGGAGCCGTTCGGTGGTAACTTGTAAGGGAGGGATGTCATCCTCAACCTGCCTGATCCTGCGTTCTGTCTCACGACCCTCTCCCGCAGCTTATGCAGATCTTGACGGATCAGGGAGATGTCGACCTTGACCTCTTCAATTCTGGAGGTAAGGGTAGTTTGGCAGAGGGAGACGGCGTCTAGGATGCGAGCGGTATCTCCCGAGGGCGGGACCTCTTCTCCAGAGATGGACGCGGCGCCATCTTCCTGCACAGGGTCCGGCTCGTCTGCGCGATATTTATTAAGTCTGGCGATCGCCCCTTGGGCTCTTTTGGGTGGCGACATGGGCACAGGGGGTTCACCCGTCAGGTCCGGTGTCCGATGCTGGTGCAGGAGGTGATTTTAGTCCCAAAGGATCGGTGTATAGGATCTCATGCAGCCGGAGCTCTCACTATGTACGTCCTACGCCATGCAGCTTCAGGCCACGCCCCACTTCTATTATTTTAGCAGGAGGAGTGAGGACACCCAGGAACACTTTTTTTTTTTGTATTAGGAGGAGTGAGGACACCCAGGAACGCTTCTATTTATTAGGAGGAGTGAGGACAATCGGGGGCACTTCTGTTTTAGCAGGATGATTTGGGCTCCACCAGTGAAGTCTGAAAGATATACGAAGCCCCGGATAATATGCCCATCCGATGTCACCTACAACTAAATGTTCATACTGTGGCCACATGTTTATCTAAAGCAATGCACTCTCTTCTGTTTCATAGTTTATCCTTGATGTGTAACGTTTAGGTTAGAATCCCAAAGAAGGTCACACCATACATTTTTGGGGTCTCTAACTAAAACATAAATTCATTGTTTATCCTCTAATAAGAAATACATTAAGGGCTCCAAAACATTTGATATTGTGCAGCATATTGTGGTTCAAAAACCAAGTTTAAGTCTTTGATTTACCAGATCTGTATATTATTCCTATTAAAATGACTTAAAAAGGTCAGAGTCAGCAAAATAGCCAATAAATTAGCATTTTCATAACTTTATGCATGTGGCTGTAGACTTATAAATACTTGAACACTTTTCTAATGCCAGTATCGTGTAATCATTATAGGCCTCCAGCATTTGGATGAGGTACTGGAAGTGTCCAGTAGGCGGTGTAAAGGAATGTCTTGGCTCTCCAGTGAAAATGGAACGGAGGCTGAAGAGCTGGAGGATGCAGTAAGTAACATAGAACCTCTCTGGGTTAACAATCACTTAAGATTTTTTGCAGATGGGCATAATCTGACTTGCTAAATGCATTGAGTTGCTGCCATGTGATTGGCTGATCAGCAATTTGTGTTAGCAAGCAGTTGAACAGGTATACCTAATAAAGTGGCCGGTGCGTGTGTATATATACATGTTTATATATACAGGGGTCTTTAGGATGCATCTATTCATTTATATATTTATTTCACCATATTTATTAGATTTGTTCTTTATATCCATCAGTCTGTAGGTTTATTTTCACCCTTAATATTCATGTATAATTTTATAGGTTGGATGAATAGATGTTCATGTGTAAATGATGGTTTTATAGATGCCTCCCTATGTCAGACACCTTTTGGATCCTGTATATAGAGAGTTATCCCATCGGGGCAGCTATGAAAAAAAATACCATCGGGGCAGCCATGCAAACAACTATAGAACCCCTATCCGTAATATGGCACGTGGTCAATAAAATGGCAAATGGCGACCTCTAGTGGTGAAACTGAATATGTTCACACGTTGAAAAAAAACAGCACCACATAAACAGAGGGCTAACAGCCGCCATAAATGGAACCCAACACAATAAACCAAGGTGAAGTTCTCCCAAAAATCTAATTTTGTGGAGGAAAAAAAAAGTAAAAAAAAAAATCTTAATTTTGCAAAAGAATTACAACTTCAAAAAACTCTCCATGCCTCTTACTATATACCTTGGAATGTTTACTTTCCAAAAAGGGGTCGTTTTGGGGGTATTTGTAGTTTCCTGACTTGTTAGTGTCTCAAGAAATGAGTCAGTGCACCAGGTATAATCAATTTTCAATGATTGGCACCATAGATTGTAGACTCTATAACTTTCACAAAGACCAAATCATATACACTAATTTTGACTATTTTACCAAAGATATGTAGCAGTATAAATTTTGGCCAACATTTATGACGAAAAACTACTAGTTTGCAAAATGTTATAACAGAAACAAAGAAAAATGCAAGTTTTTATTTTTTTTGTCTTTTTTTTTTTCATTTATAGCGCAAAAAAAAACAGCGGTGATTAAATACCACCAAAAGAAAGCTCTATTTGTGTGGGGAAAAAAAGGACAAAAATGTCATATTGGTACAGTGTTGTATGACTGAGTAATTGTCATTCAAAATGTGAGAGCGATGAAAGCTAAAAATTGGCCTGGTTAGGAAGGGGGTATGAGTGCCCAGTGGGCAAGTTTGTTAAAAGCATTAAAATAGAGACTGAATGCACAATGGAAAAAAGTTCATAACTGATTTTTTATTTTTATTTTTTTTATTTTTCTAGTTTCATGATGATGGTGTTTCAGCTATTACCTATGAATCAGACACAGAAAAGGTATGAATTAAAAAGAAACTGTAATAATGGCTTGGGGTCAATTTTAATACGTGACAAAGAATATTCAGAGCATCAAGGGTAAATAAACTGTCTCTCGTGGAACCCCTATAGGCAGATGCATTGGAAGAGAGGGATGGAGGGGACAGTATTCTGGCTGTGTGTGTGTGTAAACTAAAGAAAAACAGCAATACAGAAAAATAAACCTCAAACTCCACCTGCTGGCTCAAAAGAAGAATACAGAATTTTATGAAGCATTTCTTATTTGAGAAAAAACGTAATCCATAAAAAATGTTTATCTATTAGTTTTGACAATAAGAAAAAAAGTAATTCAAAGAAAACCTGTGGTCGGACTTTAAAGGCACAACAAACACTGGGAGTACAAAAAAAATAATTTTAACATTTTATTGAAAAATACACATCGTATAAAAACCAGAGACATGAAAGAAATATAAAAATCACATATACAGATGAGAATCGATATATGATGTGAGCCCTAATGCGTCAATTTGACGCATTAGGTCTCACATCATATATCGATTCTCATCTGTATCGGAATCGGAACTAAAAAGGACTTTTAATCCTTATGCTGCTAGCATAAGCAAATGGATCCTGGTTGCGTCCTGGTTTCTGGCCTAGACCAAACTGATGTTATACATTCCACAAGTGTTCATGGACATTTTTTGTCTTTCATCAAGAGAAGAGAAGGGGCTTCCTTAACTAAATACACCCTCCCATCTGCATGCCTAAACTAAAGGCAGGTGGATTCCAGGAAGTATATGCTACACCTGCCCTTACTCAAGATGGCCGCAGCTAGAAATGCTAGGGGGGTGTTTTTTCAAAGTGTTTTTTTATTAACAAAATACATCATAGAGACAGGGCTGGATGTGTGAGCTTGCTTTTGAATAATAAAAATGAATTAAATAGCGCTTTCGGTTTGTGGTGCTTGGATATATTTTAGTTGTGCTTTAACATACAATAATGATTTAATCAGTAAATGAAAATGAAATCTTTTCTAAAATTGGAGTAAATAAAGTGATACAAAATTTTAGTAAAATAACTGTTAAATACATTGTAATATTTTATTTTGTTTCTGTGCAGAAAGTAAAGAAGAAAAAAGCCATCAAACCTCCTAGGTCACAAAGTGAGTGACTTTTCCATATTAAAAATGTTTAATATAAAAAGGCTCTAGTAAAAGAAATCATACTCGTCATTAAAGTATTATTATAGTATCATTTGTACTCAGAGTCTTGACGAGAGATTGAGTAGGTCTCGTGGTCAGTATGCCTAAAAGGGGGCAAAAAAGACAACCATAGGGTGAAAGGAAAACAACCTTTATTGGTAATAACCCAACATTAATCAGTCAAATGCGTGAAGGCCTGAGCCATCTCCATGTGCGGATCCGGGATATACCTGGTGAAACATGCAGACTTCCACCTCCCCAGCTTCTTGATGACATGAGCCGGGATTCCCAGGCGAGAAGCTGCAGAAGCCGCCCCCATTCTAAATGAGTGCCCTGTGAGTCGTGACGGGTTCAAACCCAAATTGGACCACAACGTGCGGCAATGCCTCGTGAACTGTGCCATGGTGAGGGGAGCCTGGGGGAAGGGCAGCAAGGGACTGTCCCTAGGCTTGCTAGAGACTAGCAACATGAGCTGGTCCAAAACTGCCACGGGGCACCATGCACTGTCAGACTTGAAAAACCTGACCTCAGTCCCTGCCCCGAATTGCTGAGTCTTGCAGGCAGACAGGTGTAACCCGAAGTGATCTGGATATCTGACCAACTGTTTGACCAAGAGCACCCGAGAACCCGGGCCGGTACGAGTGAACTCGCCCGGCCTGAAGAACCCAAAAAAAGCCAAGTAAAGAGCCGCTGAGGAGTCTCCCAAACGGCAGCCTGTCCAGCAACTCAGACATGCCCCGGAAGATGGGCCCCGAAACTGGCAGTCTGCCTACCGAGGAAGGGGGGCGGCTCCTCAGGATGCCCCTCAGAGCGGCTTTGACAACATGGGCAGAGAAGATAGAAGGCCTGTTTGGGTCCTGTAGGGACAGATGGTGCTGAACCCCAGCAAGATACGTCCTGATGGTGCCATGAGATAACTTCAACTGCGAGTAGCAAAATGCCACAAAAGCCAATAAATAACGGACGTCAAGTCCATCAAAACCTGGGTACCGTAACTGAAAACCCTGGAAATATGCCTTCCTGGTATTGGGGGACAATGAAACACTGATTAAGGCTACTGCATCGGAGAAATGAGTATCTAGTCCAACATCAGAAGTGAAGGATCCGGGGATGGCGTGGCGTGAGCGTCTGCATCCGGGACCTGTTGGAAAAATTACGTAAAGTTGAGCCTCGAAAGTGCATCAGCGGCCACATTCTCCACACCACTGATGAATTTGCAGTGCATATGAAATCTAAACCGTAGGGACAACCAGATTAACCTGCACACATAGGACATGATGACCAGGGACCTGGATCTGCCCTTGTTGATTATCTCCATGGCCGCTGCGTTGTCCGTGGAGAAAACCACCGTCTGTCCCGACCATGACCTGCCCCACACCTGAGCTGCCGACACAATGGGGAATATCTCAAACAACGCGGAAGACTCCGTGAAGCCTGGGATAGCCAAAACCTCCTCCAGCCATGGCCCGGCCAACCAGTGGGTGCCAAAAATGGCTGCATAGCCCACCGAGGCTGCCGCATCCGTCCCCACCTGGGGAGAAGACATGGACTCCGCCGAGATGAACATGGCGATCCCGTTCCAATGCCGGAGGAAATCGTCCCACATGCGCAAGTCAGGTAGAGCCGCAGCATCTAGCTTGACCTGAGACTCTGCATCCGGAGCTGACGGTAATAATGCCAACAACCTGGAAATGAAAGATCTACCCTGCGGAATGATCCTCATCGCAAAATTCAACATGCCCAATAAGGATAACAACTGGACTCTGGAACATACCTGAGAGATTGTAAAGGCATGGATACACTCTCTGATCCTAAGGAGTTTGTCAGCCGGGAGGCTAGCCTGCATGGCCTCGGTGTCCAAGTCAATCCCCAAGAAAGTGACAGCCGTCGCTGGCCCTTCCACCTTCTTGACAGCCAGTGGGATGTCAAGAGCTGCAAAAACTGTCACCAACTTATGTAAATCCCCAGGGATTTGTCCGGGACACTCAATGAGAAGGAAGTCATCCAGGTAGTGGATAACCTCATGACAACCCACCACATGCACGAAAATCCATCTGAGCGCTTGCGCGAACGCATCAAACAGCCAAGGGCTACTTTTGGAGCCAAAGGTGAGCTTGGTGGCAAAGTAGTACAACCCCCTCCACTTCACCCCATGCCACCTCCAAAGTGATGGCATGATCGGAAGGAGCTTGAAAGCGTCGGCTATGTCCGCCTTCGACAGCCAAGCCCCCCTGCCCATCCTGATTATCTGCTGAATGGCCTGGTCAACTGAAGAATATTTTAATGAAAATTCCTCCGATGGGATCAAGGAATTCAAACTGGGTACCGCAGAGCAATGAGGTGCAGACAAATCGTAAATCAACCGCAGTTTATTGGAAAATTTCCCTTTGACCAAACCCAGAGGGTTAACCCTCCAAAGCCGGAAAGGGGGTGCGGAAAAGGGGCCTATGATGAACCCTTTGTCCAGCTCGGACTGGAGAAGTGCGTCCACCGCCCCCACGTCTACCCCAGAGGACCTGAGATTCGGACATTCGAACGTGTTGGAAGGTAAACAAACAAAACCCGTGTGGAAACCTTGCGTGAACCCATCTACCAGAAAGGCACAAGACTCAGGAGATGGGTGAGAGACCAGGCACTCCTGCAGGAACACCACATTGATGCGGCTCAGTCAGCTGTTTTTGCCTTGTCTGAGTGAGCAAGCGGATTTCGGATGGGCCCTAAAACAGCCAGAGCATATATGCAACAAACGGCACTGGCTGTAATTACAGACCCCGTGATTGAAATTGTTGCAAATAGGCGATTTACCCAGGTACTGGATAGGCCGACCCAACTTGTCAACAGAGGCAGCCTGGGTTGGAGCTGGAAGAGAACCGGGAAAGGCCCTGGAAGTGCCCGGGAGAACAGGAAGCTCCGTGTTGGGACACCAGTAAGCCGTGTGTGAAGATGATTGGCAAGTGGCGCACACTGGGGACCTCAATACCGCAAAATGGCGGCAAAAGAGCTCAGTGTCCACACTGCTCCAGACCGTGACCACCTGATGTTGCGAAAACATGGCCGCAGCTTTGGCGGAAAATGAACGCTGGTAATCGTAGAAAGACGTGCCTCCAAACTTATAACCCAGCTCCACCACCGTATACAGATAGTGGTCAAGCTCTTCCCTTCTTAAGGGACTAACCGAGCACACGATGTCCCTAAACATGCTGAACGCCAGTACAAACTCAGGGATGGAGAGCTTGCGGTTCAGCCTGTTGCCCCTGGATTTAATGATGACCGACACGTCACCACAAGCGTAGGACTTGTTGTCAGCTACGTCATGGGTGGCAATCAACAGGGATGCCAGGTTGACGTCCTTGCCCTCCAGAATATCTTTCCTAAGATTAGCCGGGATGAAATGGGCAGGGGTGACAGAGGGGACACTGGAGCCAATACCTGCCGCCAACTGTGATGGCCTAGGAACCACGGGAACATCCGACCCTGCCGTGACCCCAGACACCGCCAGATCCAAGGGGGCCGGACTGGGATTGGTTTCCAAAACCTCCACCCTAGCCCTCAGATCTTGAAATGAACCTGCCAGAGAGCTGAGGGTAGCCTGGATCTGGGTGAGAGACGTGGAAACAGTTCGCAGGGTGGCCTGCTCAACACCCAAACTAGGAGAGGAAGGGAACAGCAGTCTGAAAAGTTCCGCCTTGCGGGCCGACGCCGCAAATGCGATACCCCTGCGCCGTAACTCTGCCATCAATCTTGGAACTGTCCAGGTCCTCATGGAAGGCGTGCCCCCCTGATCCGATCTTCTTGCCGGGGAAGGGGAAACGAAGGAAAAATCATCTATCTCCCGCCTGAGACATGCCCTAAATGATCAAATAAATGAAAAACATGACAACAGCAACCAAGTACCGATGAACAACCCAACCCCCACTACCACCCCCCCCCCCTCCTGCGCCTGAGGAACCCCCTGAACCGTGACCCAAAGGAACATGCGCCTCCCACCCTGAAGGAGGCCGAGACAACCTGAACCACAGGTCAATTAAAAACGAACACTCAGGCCTCCTGAACCTGAAAAACGTGACAGGTTCCTGGACCGACCGTGCTGATTCCTGACGAATGAAACCAGCCTGAAGTGAGGGGAAATTTCCCAAACGGGTGAGGAGACTTGCCACCATCCAAGTCAATTAAAAACGAAAACCTCAACCCGCAGACCTAAACCGAGATAGGTAACCATGGTGGCGACTGACCCTTGACATGGCGAGGAAAACGATGACGGGAATGCCCCAGCAACCTGACTTACCTTTGAAAAGCCTTGACCTTGACCGTACTAGGTCTGCGACTGGCACCCGAAGCCCGCTCTGTAAATAAACGTACGAACGGGACTGAATGAGACAGACCCTGAACTACGAGCATCTGAAGTAAGTAGATGATCCTACGTAAACCCCCTACGAGACCTGAAATGTGTCAGGTAAGTGACGAGAGCTGCGACGTGGAGCAAGGTCCTAACCTGACGTGACTGACGGTTGAGCAGACTTGACACTGCACAAGACAATTAAAAACGAAACATCTCAAACCGTGTGACACCCACAGACGTGGTGGATGAACCCCCAGTGTTGTGACTACCCCCTCACCCATGGGCCGTGCCCTGACGTTATCTGCGGGCCCGCCCTACCCCCCCCCCCTAACCCGACCCCCGTGTGTACCTGTGACACCGATAACCTGTGAGCCCCCAGAAGTGGACACCTGTGCCGCAGCCGTGGGTGACCGCCACCTGCTACTTACTGAAATGGAACGACAGATTTAAGCAGACGTAAATTTTGACAATCGACCTGTAAGGAAGGAAGACAACAGATGTACCACTACCCGCAGAGAAATGACACAAAATCACACAAATGCTGACTGTGAAAAATAAAAAACCCCGCCATCCCCTCAGCATACCCATGCGCCCAGCTGCCTGCAGGAAAACCCCCGCGGACCACGCCGCTCTTACCCTGTGTACCCTGGATTAGCTGGTATGAACAACACCCATGTGTAAAAATGACCTTTGACCCCCACCTGCAGCAGAAGACCTGCGTATCCAGAGCCCCCCCCCCCCCCCCAGCAGACTGAGCGTCAGGAACACCCCCCCCCCCCTTGTGGACCTGAGCGTCAGGAGCCCCTACCCGACATGCCCCTGGTGACGGTGCGGTACGCCAGTATGAAGGGATCATTGGTGCCAGTACAGACCCCCCCCAGTACAGACCCCCCCCCCCCCAGTACCGACATGCCCCCGGTGATGAATGATGAGCCATCCTGTGATTGATGCCATGCCAGAACAGACCCCCCCCCCCTCCTACTGGGCGGCCCCCAGAGAGAGATACCTGCAAACTCCCACAGAAACAATGATCTGTGCGGAGCAGAGAAGTGCTGCTACCAACGCGAAGAGCCAGGCCACCGAGAAGAGCCGACCGCAACCCAGGCCGACAGGCGTAAGGAGGAGGAGGGCGGGTTTAAATACCCCCCGACTCCTCCTACAAATTCAGCCCGGCCTGCGGCCCGCCTTCCTATATAACCTTTTTTTCCTTGTGAAGTGCAACATTGCTTTGAAGAAAACTGAATGTATTTGCATGTATATGCATCCATTATACAATCTGAGAAACAAAGAGGATTTATTCCTTTTTTAAGGCAGAAGGTTTTTTTTTTTTTTTTTTTAAAACCTGTGTGCAGCAGCCCCTCTAATACTTGCCTGAGACTGTCTGTCTGTCCTGCCTTTTATCCAGCGATGTTGCAGGAGTGTCTAAGCTGCAAAGGACTCCCCTCCTCATTGGCTGAGACAGCAGCACGGTGCGATTAGCTCCCGCTGCTGTCAATAAAAATCAGTCAGCCAATCAGAAGAGGGGACGAGGCTAGGTTGCAGCTCTGTGCATGAATGGACACACAGGGAGCTGTGACTCAGCTTGGGTGCCCCTATAGCAAGCTGCTTGCTGTGGAGGTACTAAACGGGAGGGAGGGGCCAGGAGCACTGAAGAGGGACCTGAGAAGAGGAGGATTCAGGCTGCTCTGTGTAAAACCAACTACATAGAGCAGGTAAGTATAACATGTTTGTTATTTTAAAAAAAAACAAGTCTTTACAACCACTTTAATCTCAAATGTAAAAAAACTTTTGACAGGTAGGGTTTTTAAGACAGACGAGACCCTTTTTGTTCCCTTATGTCATAAATGGCGGTCAACTGTAATATACAATGAGCCATGCATGCGCAGCTTAGTGTACATTTATGGCACTTGATCTGTGCCATGATGATGTGTCTTGCATGTGGGTGATGTCATAGTGGCTCAGCCATTCAAGCAGCCAAACAGACAGAAACCAGAAGGAAGACTAGGTGAAGGAGGAAGCGTCTGTGACCAACAGAAGCTGTGACACCGCAGGCATCTAATTCCCAAGGATCTGACCTCCCAAAGGTTTTGCACAGAGCAGCCCCAATCCTCCTCTTCTGGTGTCCCCCACCGGCGCCCTTGGCTCCTCCGCTCTGGCGAGTGCCCCCATAGCAAGCTATTTGCTATGGGGGCACCAGTGTTGCCAACTGTTAGTATTTTTACTGGCAGCCAGTAAAAATGGACACTGTTCTCCTCACAGTAAATGCCAATGACAGTTAAAGCTTGGCAGTAAAAAATATACTCTGTAAAGCTTGGTTTGGAACTGCACATGTGCAGTTCTGGTCCGGAAGAAGGCAAGACCATCTGAGTGCCTGCTACAAGGTGTTCAGGCGGTGACATTGGGAGGCGGGGCTGGCGGAGGGGGTGTCTGAGCGTATCATGTGATGTCATGGTGCAAGGGAGCCGAGCGGATCGGCCGGAGCCTCATGTGCGGATCTGCGGGATGGGAACAAGGCAAGCCAGGAGTGGGACTGTCGTGTTGGTGAGGTTTCATCATCGTCTGTGCTGCTGCACATTGCTGTCAGTGTCACTGTTAGAGTCAAATTCGTGTGTGTGCCGCCCATTCTAATTTCTTGCCCTCCTGAGTCCTCTCCCTGAACTACTTACTATATCGAAAATAAAATAAGAAATATTTTTATCTACCTTAAACTACATTGCTAGTTGTATATTCTACTTGTTTGTAGAATAATACCGAAATTTTTGTTTAGAACTGTAATCTTGTAACTTTTGGAAATGTCAGTAAAAACGTGGCTGTGCCAGTAAATATTGGGTGTCGTGTCAGTAAATTTCAATCTGGTAGGTTGGCAACACTGGGGGAGGGGCACTCGTGCAGGCTCTCTCCTGCGGCAGCTCTGTGTGGCCCTCTCCCCTGTTCCCCTCTCACTAGCTGTGATTCACACTGGCTTCCGCTTCTGTTTCTGAGCCAATGAGAAGAGAGAGAGCCACTGCTCTTGTGCACATCGCTTGATCGAGTTCGGGCACAGGTAAGTATAACCGGGGGGTGGGGGACTAAGCATTAAAGGTTTTTACCTTAAAGTTATACTAAAGTCTTGTTTTTTTCTTTAAAAATAATAAACATGTTATACTTACCTGTTCTGTGCAGTGATTGCACAGGGCAGCCTGGATCCTCCTCTTCTCGGTTCCCTCTTCTGTGCTCCTGGCCCCTATCTCCTGTCGAATGCCCCCGCAGCAAGCAGCTTGCTATGGGGGTACACGAGCCAAGCCGCAGCTCTGTGTGTCCATTCAGACACAGAGCCGCAGGTTGGCCCTGCCCCCTCTCTTCTGATTGGCTAGCTGAGCTTTGACAGCAGCGGGAGCCTATGGCGCCGCTGCTGTGTCTCAGCCAATCAGGAGGGAGAGCCCCGGACGGTCGAGGCACGAGTGCAACATTGCTGGATAGAGATGGGGATCAGATAAGTATTAGCGGGGCTGAGGGGGAGCTGCACACTGAAGGTTTATTGATCTTAATGCATAAAATGCAGTAAGATAAAAAAAAAGTCTGCCTTTACAACCACATTAAATGTGGAAGCTGCATTAGTTTTCATTTTTTCAAGCTAGCCCCCTTTTAGCCAGTGCCCCAACCCTCATATAATGGAGATGTAGAGAGAAAGACGTGTTTATCCACATGTCTACTAAGGTACGTTTATAAACGAGACTATGGGTTGGAACAAGCTCACGGCTGCAACAGAAGCCATAAGCTTGTTTCTGTTTTGGTTCAGCCATATTCCAGCTATCAAGGTAAGTGATCCAGGCAGCAATTTTGTTTTTGGTTGAAATTAGCTTTAATAGTAATAATTAATTAAAATCTATTTTAGTAAAATGCAGATTGATGCATTGCTGTAAACATTTCTGGATCACATATTCTTGTGACCATTCCACGGTTGATCACAAATGATGTTGCAATGCTTCCACTGCTCACAAGCCGGTCATTTACACAAAATCTAATTAAAGTAAAAATCAGTGGGCTTATTTTTTAAATAACCAGTCATGAGAAAAGTTTGGTCATGCAGCTTACAAGACTGGACATTGGCCAGAAAAAGCCTCTGCCGTTTTTATAGTAGCCCCTTTGGTGTAAATGATCTAGAAGTGGCAGGTCAAGTTTGATAACATATGCAAATATCAATTTAGAATGCTTTGGGGATGTCTATTACAGATTTTTGTTTGTTTTTTAGGCTCTCCCTATCTCTCCAGTGCCAAGCTGCCCCCGAAAAAGGCACAAGTATGGAGGTCCTTAACAGGGACAGGTCAGATGCACACCGAGAACCCAATGGCCAAGGTGCCAAGAAATTTGTGGTTGGCATCACTTAAGCAAGGCAGTAGTAAGTATCCAATATTATTTTTTACCTTGGCTTTAATATTCATTTTGGTTTAAAACTTCCAACCCAAAACCAATAAATTATTATTATTATTATTATTATTATTATTATTATTATTATTATACAGGATTTATATAGCGCCAGTAGTTTGCGCAAAGCTTTACAACATAATGGCAGACAGTACAGTTAAAATAGATTTCAATACAGGAGGAATCGGAGGTCCCTAGGGGTTCATTAGAGCTTACAATGTAGAAGGGAGTGTCAGATGATAACTTTGGGGAATGAGCAGATGGAGAAAATAAAAGTACAGTTATTAGGGGGAGGCAGGATTTACTGCTGTAAACAGAAGGGCTTTTAGGGATCACCTACAAGTGGACAGAGTAGGAGAGACTTTCAGATTGGGGTAAGGAGTTCCAAAGGATCGGAGAGGCCGAGAGGTCCTGGAGGCGATTATGGGAGCTGACAAGGGATCAAGAGAGCTGGAGGTCTTAGGAGGAATGAAGAGAACAATTTGGTTGGTTATTTTGAGATTAGGTTAGTGATGTAGCTGAGGGCCGAGTTGTGGATGGCTTTGTAAGTTGTAGATAGTATTTTCAATGTAATTTGTTGGGTTGAGCTGAAGCCATTGGAGGGATTGACAGAGAGGGGTGGCAGACACTGAACGACTGGTAAGGTAGATGAGCCTGGCAGCAGCATTCTTGATGCACTGAAGGGCGTATAGCCTATGTAAAGGTAATCCAGTGAGGAGGTAGTTGCTGTAGTCGCGGTGGACGATAACCGGGGAGTGAATTAGAAGCTTTTTGGTATCATTGATTAAAGAGGAAGTAAACCCTCTTAAAAAAAAAAAAAAAAAAAAAAAAAAAAAACTGCAAGACAAAGGCATGATTAGCTAGTATGCATAGCATACTAGCTAATTATGTATCACTTACCTGAGATCGAAGCCCCGGCATCGGTCCTCTTCTCCCCCTCCGACCGCCGACATGTTCTCCCGGAGTGACTTCCGGGTATCGCGGCTCCGGCGCTGTGATTTGCCAGAGCCGCGATGCCGTCACGCGCATGCGCACGAGAGCGGCATAGTACAACTAAAGCATCGGCATATAGCGCTGTGCGCATATATGCGCATGCGCATATAAGTGTGCATGTGCTGCATGACGTCGGCACATGCAAATACAGGTATATCTCCTAAACCGTGCAGGTTTAGGAGATATCCTTGTTAGCTACAGGTAAGCCTTAATATAGGCTTACCTGTAAGCTAAAGTTGAAACGAGTGATACGAAAAGGTTTTTTTTTTTTTTTTTTTTTTGCTTAAAAATAACAAGCATGGTGTACTTACCTGCTCTGTGCAGATCCCCCTCTTCAGCACTCCTGGCCCCTCCCTCCTGATGAGTGCCCCCATAACAAGCAGAGCAAGCAGTTTGCTATGGGGCACCCGAGCCGCAGCTCCGTGTGTCCATTCAGACATGGAGCCGCTGCTGGGCCCCGCCCCCTCTCTTCCCTCATTACCTCACTTTGACACTTCTGACTTTGACAGCAGTGGGAGCCAATGGTGCCACACTGCTGTCTCAGCCAATGAGGAGGGGAGTCCCGGGCAGCCAAGTCTCTCCTGCAACATCCATGGATCGAGGAGGTCTCAGGTAGGTATTAGGGGGGCTGAGAGGGGCTGCTGCACACAGAAGGTTTTTCATCTTAATGCATAAAATGCTACAAGATGGAAAAAAAAAATTTGCCTTTACAATCGCTTTAAGAAGGGGCATAGTTTAGAGATGTTGAGGTGGCAAGATTTGGACAGTGATTGAATGTAGGACCAAAAGGATAGTTCAGAGTCCAGGATTACCCCTAGCACCCTGGAATGCGGGGACAGTAAATTCAGGGGAAGGGGCTTGAGGGGAACAAAATGTTATGTGCTTCGTTTTGGATAGATTAGGTTTGAGGAAGTGGTGTGACATCTAGACCAGTCAAACTAAATTTCATTGTGGGCCACATCCGCATTATGGTTACCCTCAAAGGGCCATTTGTATCTATAAGACTATTTTAAATTATCCAGGGCTTTTTTTTCTCAGAGGATAGATGCAGGAACTCAACCACACAACCACGCCGAAACACATCGAAGTGGCGGGTGTGGTCAAATTTAACTTAACAGTGGGAGGATCTTAAAGGGCCAATAAATACCAGGAATGCATTGTGTGGGGAGTTGAAGAATGGGCTATGTACAGAGTGCCATTTTAGAGGTGCGCTACGAACCAAGTGCAGAATTTAGGGGTGTGCTGTGTACAGATTGCAGGATTGCGGAGTGCGCTACATACAGAGTGCAGAGTTTAGGGGTGTACTATGCACAGTGTGTAGGGTTCAGCTCTCTTTCACAGGCTGTCCACATCTCGCTTCCACCCCTCGGCGTTCCGGCAGAAAAAAAAACTGGCTGCGAGGTCCACATGAAATTGCATGGTGGGCTGGATTTGACCCACGGGCCTTGTGTTTGACACATGTGATCTAGACTGATATGTCTATCAGTAAATTTGTGATGTGTGAGCAGACTGATGGAGTGAGCTGAGGGGGTAGAATGTCATCATCATAATTGAGATCATTGTCATCATCTATGACATCATTATCATTGATGTCGTAATCATGATCAATATCATCCTCCATTATATAATCAATCATCAATAATGATGTGATCATTATCATCATCCTCAATTATTTCATTATCATTCTCATTAACGATGTCATCATCAATGATGCCGCCATCATAATCATCACCATAATCATATTAATGTCATTATCATCATCGATGATGTCATAATCTCCCTCCTAATAATACTAATAACAATGATGTTTTGAGTGGAGAATGATAGGACAGGATGTATATTTATTATAACATTGCTAGTCTTGCTATTTAGATCCCATCAAGTGAAGTACCTCCAACAATCCCCACACAAAAGTGAGTACACCCCTAAGTGATAATGTCCAAATTGGGACTAATTAGCCATTTTTCCTCCCCGGCGTCATGTCACTCGTTAGTATTACAAGGTCTCAGGTGTGAATGGGGAGCAGGTGTGTTAAATTTGGTGTTATCGCTCTCACTCTCTCATACTGGTCACTGGAAGTTCAACATGGCACCTCATGGCAAAGAACTCTCTGAGGATCTGAAAAAAAGAATTGTTGCTCTACATAAAGATGGCCTAGGCTATAAGAAGATTGCCAAGACCCTAAAACTGAGCTGCAGCACGGTGGCCAAGACCATACAGCGGTTTAACAGGACAGGTTCCACTCAGAACAGTTGAGAAGAAGTTGAGTGCACGTGCTTAGCGTCATATCCAGAGGTGGTCTTTGGGGAAATAGATGTATGAGTGCTTGCATCTTTGTATAGTAAAAGCACATTTACACACTGCAGAAGTCTCAGCTTCCTTGCTTATACCACAGAGTAACCTTGCTAGATAGACGCAAGCAAAACAGTGCTGCCAGCATTGCTGCAGAGGTTGAAGGTGTAGGGGGTCAGCCTGTCAGTGCTCAGACCATACGCTGCACACTGCATCAAATTGGTCTGCATAGCTGTCAGCCCAGAAGGAAGCCTCTTCTAAAGATGATGCACAAGAAATCCCACAAACAGTTTTCTGAGGACAAGCAGACTAAGGACATGGATTACTGGTCTGATGAGACCAAGATAAACTTATTTGATTCAGATGGTGTCAAGCGTGTGTGACGGCAACCAGCTGAGGAGTACAAAGACAAGTGTGTCTTGCCTACAGTCAAGCATGGTGATGGGAGTGTCATGGTCTGGGGCTGCATGAGTGCTGCCGGAACTGGGGAGCTACAGTTCATTGAGGAAACCATGAATGCCAACATGTACTGTGACATACTAAAGCAGAGCATGATCCCCTCCCACCAAATTTGGACATTTTCACTTAGGGGTGTACTCACTTTTGTTGCCAGCAGTTTAGACATTATTGGCTGTGTGTTGAGTTGTTTTGAGGGGACAGCAAATTTACACTGTTATACAAACTGTACACTCAATACTTTACATCCTCAAACAGAAGGTGGAGGAGCATAAGGTCTCCAACATCCACCAGCTCTGCGATGTTTTGTCATGGAGGAGTGGAAGAGGACTCCAGTGCCAACCTGTGAAGTTCTGGTGAACTCCATGCCCAAGAGGGTTAAGGCAGTGCTGGAAAATAATGGTGGCCACACAAAATATTGACACTTTGGGCCAAATTTGGACATTTTCACTTAGGGGTGTACTCACTTTTGTTGCCAGCGGTTTAGACATTAATGGCTGTGTGTTGAGTTATTTTGAGGGGTGAGAAAATGTACACTGTTAAACAAGCTGAACACACACTACTTTACATTGTAGCAAAGTGTAATTTCTTCAGTGTTGTCACATGAAAAGTTATAATAAAATAGTTACAAAAAATGTGAGGGGTGTACTCACTTTTGTGAGATACTGTACATAACCTGTACTAGATTTGTGTATTGGATCTATAAGAAAGCTCAAAGTTCAGTAGAGAGCAGCAGGATCGACAAGGAGAGCAGATCGTCGGAGCATTTCACTGTTCTGGACCTAAACAGTATGGCTGTATATAGGCCCGATGGCCAAAAGTGGCCCTTTGCTAACCTTTTACCTGGCCCTTGGGGGCACTATTCCTCCCACTGAAACCAACAATAGGGCACTATTTCTTCCACTGATGCCAATTATGGGATACTATTCCTCCTACTAATAGGGGCATTACTCTTCCTCCTATTGACCACCAACCCTGAGGCCATATTTATTCTCACCGATGCTGGGCCTGGGACATTTTCTGCCCTCGCTGGCCACAATCTGGTCCTCCTAAAGTGTGAAGGACAAAAAGCTGGCCCTTTGTTTGAAAAGTTCGGAGACCTCTGGTGTAGAGTAAAAAATAAAAAAAAATTTGGTTTGACTGTTTATGATATGCAGAAAAAAACTGTTGAAGATTTATTGAAGGTGACTATGACTACAATAGAAAAATGGACACAAGGTCTTCTCTTCTGTAAAAATTGTGACTCACATAAATCTGAATTTATCAGATCTAAATGATTTCACTTGGAAATGTTGGTATGGTTTTATACATAGCAGTGTTTGTTGTCTGTGCAGCCATTGTTGTTACTTCCTTGTGATCTTGTTCTTCTGCCACACAGGCCTGACTCAGCCCCTGAAATCAGACACGGACATCGGGCAGGCTTGGGTCAATCCAGGCAGCAGTACACCGGAGTATCTCAAGGATGCTCTCGGGATGAAGAAGCCTAAATACTCCCGCTCCTCCAGTAATGGTGATTATAAAAGCTTAAAGTGACACTAAAGCTTTGTGTTTTTTTTATTTTATTTTTTTAATAAAAAACATGTCATACTTTCCTCCCGCTGTGCAGCTAATTTTGCACAGAGTGGCCCCGAACATCCTCTTCTGGGGTCCCTCGTCGGCTCTCGTGGCTCCTCCCTGCATTAGATAACCCCCTGGGAGAAGCGCTGTCCCGGGGGGGGTTACCTTGCGGGCGCGCTCCCGAGTCAGTCATTCGGCGTCCATAGAAGCCAAATGTATGACTCGGCCCTGCCCCCCAGCGCCCGGGTCATTGGATTTGATTGACAGCAGCAGGAGCCAATGGCTGCGCTGCTATCTATCTATCCATCCGATCAGGACCCAAGACACCGGCTTTTGCTGGTGTGCTCGTCCCCAGGATGTGATAGAGGGGGTACAGGTAAGTAAAACAGGGGGCTCGGAGGGGCTGCAGCATTACAGGAGGTTTTTCACCTCAATGCATAGCATGCATTAAGGTGAAAAACCTTGAAGGTTTACAACCCCTTTAACTATGGCAACAAGGTTCAAACTCATACAGTGTGCTTTATTTATAAGGGTATGATTGTCTTAAATAGCCTGTGCTGCCATTAGTAACCAATCCTATTTTCTTTCACTCTCCGCACTCTGCCCTGGGAGAAGGGAACACGGAAGCAAGGTTTGATATGGCTGCTGAGGCAGAAACTGTTCCTCTCTTAAGCTGTGAGTGGCCCTGTGGCACCATCTGGCTCAGCGAATGTAATTTTAACAATCGTCTGAACCGAGTAAAAAATATTCAGCTGAACTATGGCTGCTTTTTTTCAGATGCGGTTACTTTTCAGGTATTCAGCTGTTAGATACAGTAGCTGGTACTATAAGTTTCTCCATCAACGCTGTTTAGTGTGGATGGGGTAAACCTGTGAATTTTCTTTTATTCAGCCATAGATTTGGTCCTGTATATTGGAGTAACAGCGCTGAGCATGGCTGAGTAGAGACGCTGATTTCCTGAGCTCCCGACCTTCTCCCGGCCATCCAAGCCTACTTTGAGCCAAAAGCTACCTAATTCCCGGGGAATGTACTCAGCAAGGAAAAGAACCAGGGGAAAAAAGAAAAGAACCAGGGGAAAGAGCAATCCAGCGAAAAAAAAGAGCCCCGGAGGTGCTATAGATCAATTTTTAACACAACAGAGGCGCACCTCTGCAGAGCACAAGATGGCGGATCCGCGTGGGGAGACAAGCAGGGCCCCACATTCAGGAAGCCGGCCGGCATCCCCAGCCACCTCTATGGATTCCGACTCATACTCTGAAGCCCCGGCGGGACTACAGTCAGACCCGGGCACCCCACTGACCTCTATGGGCACTGCGGGAGATGCCGCGATGTGGGCACTGCTCCGATCCCTCCCCACTAAAGCCGACATGGAGTCGCTAATCGTCCGGATTGAAACCCAGCATAAAAAAGATATGCAGGAGGTGAGAGGAGAGCTGGGCGCACTGGGTGGCAGATTGACCGCGGGAGAGAACTCCGTAACGGATCTAGAGAGGAGAGTGTCTGCCCTGGAGAATATGCAGGATGCGCACATAGATGCAGCGACCATGTTACAGCTGCATATGGAGGAGATGGAAGATAGAAGCAGGAGAAACAACCTCCGTCTACGAGGCCTCCCGGAGGCGACGGGGGCTGAAGACCTCCCTGCCACCGCCACTGCCATCTTCAGAGGACTCCCGGGTGACCCGCTACCACCACAAATAGAATTTGATAGGATCCACCGTGCCCTGGGACCGAGATCCACCGACCCCAACAGGCCGAGGGACGTGATATGCCGCCTCCACCACTATACCCATAAAGAAGCTATCACCCGCAGAGCGTGGGAGGCAGGAGAAGTGGACTTTGATGGGGCAACAGTGAAGATCCTTCCTGATGTCTCCCGGGCTACACTACAGAGAAGGGCTATGCTCCGCCCACTGTTGGAATTAGCCCGTCGGCGAGCAGCTACATACCGCTGGGGATACCCCTTATCGGTAACCTTCAAGAGGGAGCAACGTTTCTTCACCCTCCGGTCCCCGCGAGACCTCCCCTCCCTGTTCGAGTTCCTGGAGACCGACCCTATCAGAATCCCAAACTGGCTGCAGTTCCTCCCACAAACGGGCACCCGGGGCAACCAGCAAGCTTCACAGCGACATCCACAACACAGAATGCAGAGACAGCGCGGAAGATCCCAGGTTACCACACCGGAAGGGTCACGTGAGTCCTAGACAGTTCTCCCCCTTCTCTGTCTCCCCATCGGTTGCCTTCACTGCATGCGCCCAGGACAGCTGTTCACTCTTTCCCCGGGGCCCGACCAGATGACGCCCGCCGGACCCCCAGGTAACCTACTCAGACTTCCTGCCTTACCTCTCCCCAATTACACTGAGCGACCTCCTGCAGTCTGTGCCGAACCCCAGTGCTCCGGGTAACATATGGCCGCAGCGATATGAGAACAGGCACAAGTCGGGGCCAAAAGCTGCCGACACATAGCCAGGGCTCAGGGGGTCCCCCCCCCCTACGCCCACAGGCACTTTTTATATGAGAACAGACCCCTCAGAGACCTGAAACTTTCTTGGATAGCTTCTGGCCGCATAGACAATGCACAAGCTAGGGACACAGCAGAGGACCCTCAGACACTGAACCCCTGCAAACCCCCACTTATATGGATCAAGCAGACTAAGGGGGTCTGGCCGCACCATCCCCTTCCTAAGGAGAACAGAGATCAATATGTTCAGGAGACATATGCACAAACGCTTACCACCCCCTATTCCCCTATTATTCCCCTCACCCCCCCTTTTTTTTTTTTTTTTTTTTTTTTTTTTTTTTGGGGTTTTTATTCCTTTTTTTTTTTTTTTTTGGGGGGGGTGGTGACACAGTACGAAAGGTCAAATGTATGCCCTCTATGAGGATCTAACATTGCACTGAACTATTGACATCACTGAATGTACAGGAAGGATGGGGGCCATAACGAACAGGGAATAGTTCAAGGAATAGCTGCAGATGTAGGACCTGGTTGGGGATGGGAATGTGCCTCCCGGAATTTACAATGTTGCTGCTGTTGTTGTTGTTGGGTAATATGAGCATGCTTATTCTCCTGGCATGGGATGGGCGGGATGAGTCGGGGGCTCCCCTCCCTATGTTAGCCTTGTTCAGCCACTCCCCCACATAGGCCGACACATACCCAGACCACGTTGGTTGGGTCGTGTTAAGCAAGCAAGGGACTTGCACTTAGGAACCCACCCCCCCCCCCCAATTTCCTCACCTGACCGATACTCCCTTGACCTGACCCCTGCCCCCCCCCCTCCTATAGGGGAGACAAGGGGCACAGAAAAGAGATATCCCTCGAGAGTTTTAATCTCGAACCAGGGACTATATCTGTCCCCTAGACGCAGGCCTACCGGCCCCTTCTACCCGATAATCCTCCCTCACCCACCCCCTTTCTTACTTCCCCCCCGAGGACCCCCTCCTTTATACAGCACTCCTCGGCTGTACTTAACCCAGACTACTCCCCCTAACCCCGGTTGGTAATGGACGGCCTCAGAATATACTCAATCAATGCAAAAGGTCTCAATACACCCGAAAAGAGACGAATGCTTTTGAATGACCTGCGGAAAGACAGGATAGATGTTGCCTTTATTCAGGAAACTCACTTTAAAGAGGACAGACTTCCTGTCCTCAAAAACAGATTCTACCCCCTGGCTTTCCACTCCACCAACAAAACTAAATCAAGAGGCACCTCCATTCTCCTATCTAACAGAATACAGTGGACCCAAGGTGACGTGAAACTAGACACAGAAGGACGATATACATTTATTAAGGGATTCATAGGTGACGTGCAATTAACATTAGCAACCATTTATGCCCCAAACACAAACCAAGACTCCTTTATACGACGCACGCTATCGCAACTGTCGACATTTCAGGGAGGCCAACTTATTCTGGGGGGAGACTTCAACACCCCGCTATCTCCAGGGATAGACACATCTTCAGGGAAGTCCTCCTTACCGTCTGGGGCTCGTAAACGCATAATCAAAGATCTTTACGAAGCTCAGCTGATAGATGTATGGCGGCTCCAACACTCCGGGGAGAAGGACTACACCTTCTACTCCACTCCCCATAAAGTATACTCGAGAATAGATTTCTTTCTAGTGCCACATAGTCAGTTGCACGCCATACGAGAATCCACAATAGGCCTTAGGACATGGTCCGACCATGCCCCTATTACATTGAGCTACAAACTCTCGGATAATCCCTCTTCCAGGACGCGATTCTGGCGACTAAACGAGAGTCTTCTGCAGAACCCGGTAGTCATGGAGGAGGTTACTAGAGAACTGAAATTCTACTTTCAGACCAACACAATGGCAGAGTCCGCCCCAGGGGCAGTGTGGGAAGCTCACAAGACGGTGGTTAGAGGAATCTTGATAAAACATGGTGCACGAATTAAAAGAGAGAAGGGTGTACAACTAGAGAAGCTCCTAGCCAACCTCCACACCACTGAGGCGCGACACAAAACCTCCCTAGACCCGATAGTAGAGGCTGAACTCACCTCACTGCGAAATCAAATAAACGAGCTCCTAAATTACAAGGCGAAAGCGGCAATACAGAAATGCAGGCTCATATCATATGAGTCTGGAAATAAATGCGGACGCATTTTAGCTAGAGCAGTCAAGGAAATCAGATTGCAGACGTACGTCCCACAAATTAAGACAGCGTCCAACACGATAGCCAACCTGCCACGACACATCGCCAACACCTTCAAAGAATATTACACTGGCCTGTACAACATCCCAACCCCTACTAATAAGCTACCTCTGATCGAGGCATACTTAGCCTCTGCTCAAATCCCCACACTGACACCGGACAGTATATCAGAACTTGACGCTCCAATTACGACTGACGAACTGCAACTCGCTATGAACTCAGCCAAACCAGGTAAGGCCCCGGGACCGGACGGTCTTACCCTGCAATACTACAAAACACTATTTCCATCCCTTAGCACCCACATGACTTCCTTTTACAATAAATTAGGAGACACGGCATCCCTCTTTAAAGACACGCTGCGAGCCCATATTACGGTCATACCTAAAGAAGGTAAGGACCCCACGACTTGTAGTAGTTATCGCCCGATCTCCCTGCTTAACACAGACCTTAAATTATTTACCAAGATCCTAGCGACCCGACTGGCCCAACATCTACAATCACTGGTTCACTTGGACCAAGTAGGCTTTATCCCCACTAGAGAAGCTAGAGATAGCACAATTAAAGTCCTAAACCTAATACACTGTGCCAATAAATCCCAAACGCCCTCAATCTTTATAAATACAGATGCCGAAAAAGCTTTCGATCGGGTCGATTGGAGCTATATGTTATCCGTCCTTAGATACATAGGATTAGGAGAGACTATGATGAGATGGATCTCTCAAATTTACTCTAACCCCTCCGCACAAGTCAAGGTGAATGGTTTGCTGTCAGACCCATTCTCGATTAAAAACGGGACCAGACAGGGCTGCCCGCTGTCACCCCTCCTGTTCGCCCTATCTTTAGAGCCTTTCTTATGTAAAATTAGACAGAACCCGAACATTCTGGGACTTACAATAGGAGACACACAATACAAGGTCTCAGCGTACGCAGATGATCTGCTTTTCTCCCTAACAAACCCCGTGATATCCCTCCCGAACCTTCTTCGTGAATTTGACGCATATGGCAATATATCCAATCTAAAAATAAATTATAGTAAGTCGGAAGTCATGGGAGTAGGCATGCCCAAATCCATTATGCAGACGCTACGCGCTAACTTCAATTTTAAATGGACAGAAACGGCCCTGAAGTACTTGGGCACCCATGTACCAGCCAACCTTAAACACACCTTTCATCTGAACTTCCCCCCTTTACTAACTAGAACCCGATTCTTACTAGATACGTGGCACGGAGGTCTCCACTCGTGGTTTGGCAGGTGCAACCTTATTAAAATGTGTATATTACCGAAGTTCCTTTACTTGCTGCAGGCACTCCCGATTTTTATCCCAACGACATTTTTCAAACAAGTTCACAGTCAGTGGTACAAATTTATCTGGGCAAATAAGAAGCCGAGGATACCCCGCTCACTACTATCATTGCCCAAAATAAATGGGGGGCTCGCGATCCCCGACGTAAAGAAATATTACCAGGCAGTGCAGCTAGGTAGGATCATAGACTGGAACCGACACCGGGACCTGAAATTGTGGACACACCTAGAACAGGCGCAAACACAAATACCCCTGCAGGGCGCTGTATGGTGCTATAGGCACCTCCCGGCTGAAATCAAGAACCACCCACTGATAGGGACGACACTTCGAGTTGGGTCCCAAACTTGCCTCACTCAATCACTATCCACTCCAACTTCACCTCTATACCCTATCATAGGGAACCCAAAATTCCCCTCGGGACTTGACCCCCAGACTAGGAATATCTTTACAGACATAAATTGCATACAAGCAAGACATTTCATACAGAATAACTCCTGGCCCTCCATAGAAGTACTTAGAAAAGAGACAGGTACCTTTAAATTACCATTTTGGACGGCCCTACGACTAAGACACTTTCTCTCATCTATACCTAACCCACAAGACTATGACAGACCTCTCACCTTTCTAGAGACGCTCTGCTCGGAAGCGGAAAGGCTCCCGAAGACACTATCTATACTGTATAACCTTCTGACCTCCCCGAAAGATAACACACCCCCACTGTATTTGAGCAAATGGGAGAAAGACCTAAATTGTACTTTCACTCCAAACCAGTCTCAACGTGTAATAGTGCTAGCTCTGAAATCCTCCATATGTACGAAAGTACAAGAAACCAATTATAAGCTTATGACAAGGTGGTATTTGACCCCACATATCTTACATACCTACTATCCAAACACCCCAGCAACGTGTTGGAGGTGTCAGGGAGACAGAGGTACACTATTACACATATTCTGGTCTTGTCCAAAGCTATCCCATTTTTGGTCTACGGTCAGAACGACTATACAGAAATTCACAGAATATGTCATTCCAGACGACCCGGCATTCTTTCTCCTCCATGTAAATACTATGTCGATTAAGAAATACAAGAAATCGGTCATTTGTCACCTGCTAAACGCCGCAAAATCCTGCATTCCGATTAACTGGAAAAGTCAGGCCCCACCAACAATTGCTAGTTGGATCCAGAGAGTAGAAGACATTAGGAGAATGGAGGACCTGGTGCTCACGGCGAAACAACAGGAGGAAAAATATAAAGCGACTTGGGATTTGTGGCTTCATTTTATCCTCTCCTCAGAGGGTATAGCTCTTGGAACGTTGTAGGGGAAACGATTTCCCTTATTGACTCCCTTAAGTGATGAGACCAGAGGCCGCCCTGAGCCAACCGGGGCTCCCCTTGCTCCCCCCCCCTTTTTCCCACCCAGACACCCCCTGTTATTGAATGTTCAAGATAGTCTGTACTTATTTTTGTCTATCGCTGTTTTGTACCTTGGTTTTTGTTGTTTATTTTTGTTTGTTTTGTTTTTTCCGCCCGAGATGGGCATTAATAAAATCTATATTTGAAAAAAAAAAAAAGAAAGATTTCAACTTTTGCAGAGTCTTTATGTTTTCTGATGTTTAAAGTTGCAGCGATGTTAGTCCCAGGTAATGATACCCAATATTCTTTGGTTGCTGGTGTTATATGGGTGTTTTTTAGCTACAATGATCCCAAACACAAAGCCAAGGAAACTCTCAATTGGTTTCAAAGAAAGAAAATAAAGCTGCTAGAATTGCCCAGCCAATCACCTGACTTGAATCCAATAGAACAATCTATAGAAAGAACTAAAGATCAGAGTTCATAGAAGAGGCCATCGGAACCTTCAAGATTTGAAGACTGTGTGGAAGAATCACCAATAAATTGCACCCAAGCAATACATGCGACTAGTTTGTCCATACAGGAGGCGTCTTGAAGCTGTCATTACCAACAAAGGATTTTGTACAAAGTATTAATAAGTAATAAGTAAGGCCCCTTTCACACAGACGGTCCATTCAGGTCCGCCTGTCAGTTTTTTTAGGCGGACCTGACCGGACGCTCCATAGACCCCTATGGAGGGACGGATGTCAGCGGTGACATGTCCGCTGACATCCGACCCGCTCCGATCCGAAAAAGTGTGACGGAGGAAAACCCCATTTTTCCATCCGTCATCGGATCGGGTGACGACGGACTCTACGGTCCGTCGTCATCCGATCCCCCATAGGGGAGAGCAGCGCTCTGACAGGTCCGTCCCTACACAGAGTGCAGAGACAGACCTGTCATCTTCCTGCTCAGTGGGGAATCGACGGAGCGATCCCCGGCTGTGCAGAACGGGCTCCGTACACGGACACGTCCGCGTGAAAGAGCCCTTAGTGGGTTCAATATTTTTTCCTTGTGTCATTCAATTTTATTACACATAACCTAATTTCTGAACCTATTTGTTTTGGTTTCTTTGTAAGTGTGGATTGCATTGGTTGTTACTGACATGTAGTGAAAATGTCATGTCAATAGCACCTTTAGAAAACTATTTACCTAGAAAAATGGTGAGGTGTTCAATACTTATTTTACCCGCTGTATTAAAATGAACACATGGGGGAGATTTACTAAAACTGGAGCACTCAGAATCTGGTGCAGCTGTGCATGGTAGCCAATCAGCTTCTAACTTCAGCTCGTTCAAATAAGCTTTGACAGTAAACCCTGGAAGCTGATTGGTTTCTGTGCAGAGCTGCACCAGATTGTGAACGCTCCAGTTTTAGTAAATAGACTCATTAAATTAACCTTTGTGCAATGTGTATACTATACTTTATGCTTTTAAGGCTATATTATAGCACATGATTATTACGTGTTTATGTCATGCATTTGTTTTAGCTTGTATATTTATTTTAAGTCTGTACAAGCACATAAATCTGAGAATGACATCATGAAAACAAAACTTCGGAGGCTGGAAGAAGAAAATAATAGAAAAGATCGTCAAATTGAACAGCTGCTGGACCCCTCCAGAGTGAGTAAAAAAAAAATTATACCATGTCAGGTGTATACAATCCTGCATTACTGAACTGAAAGGACTGCTCTTTTAAAGGATGAGCTTATTTTTAGTGAGAGCCCTTTCACACTGGGGCGGTGGTGGTAAAGCACCCCTAGTTTTAGCAGCACTTTACCGCTGTTATAGCGATGCTTTGGCGCCGCTATTTGGGTGGGAGCGGGGTGCTTTTAACCCCCTAGAAGGGTTTAAAAAAGGGTTAAAAGCGCCCGTGTAGCACCGCTGCCAAAAACACTTTGCAGGCGCTTCGGCAGCGCTGCCCATGCATTCCAATGGGCAGGGGTGGTTTGCGCTCGCAAACACCACACGCAAACCGCCGCAAAGATGCTGCTTGCAGGACTTTTCTAACGTCCTGCAAGGGCACCGCCCCAGTGTGAAAGCACTCAGGCTTTCACACTGGGACTGCAGATGAGACATTTTTCAGGCGCTGTTTTTAGCGCTAAAGCGCCTTAAAAATGCCCCAGTGTGAAAGGGATCTTACATGTTATACTAGGGTGTATATTAGGGTGTAACATGTTAGTATGCACCAGTCCCTGCACCCCCGATCCCCCAGTGGGTGGGGTTTTTTCTCCCTGCACCCGCTGTCACAATTTATAAACGGCATGGCTGTGCGAGGTTCTGCTCTCACCACTGCGTTGTTCATTCACAGGATCTGTGACAGGCAGCTTGTAGTTCTTAATGAACTGCGAGGGCGTTGGTGAGTGATCTTGTAGTTCATTGACACTTCTTACAATTTTCAAACAGAAAGCCTGTACAGAGGTAAAGGCAGAAAGCTGTAGGCATTGTCTGCAGGAGCCTGACATTGCACCTATGATCTGCTTTCCGGGCTCCTGAGAAAAAAAATAATAAATACACATTTTTTTACCTGCAAAAACGTGTGCGTACAGTATATATTTTTTTTTTAAAAGGTGAACTCGGCCTTTAAGGCTGAATGGGCTTTGAGACATAACAGTGTGATGTCTTCCCTGGCCATGACAGCCCTAGACTTTGTTTAGTGTTCCTTACTTATGGTTATAAGTTTATGACCTTCAAACCTACACTGTGTATAGTAGGGGTGCACCAAATGGAAATTTTGGTGCCGAAAATGAAGGATGCACTGGGCCGAAAATCGATATCAAAAATGACAGTTTTAAAAAAATATTTATATTTTTATATACAATTGTATTATATTTGACTTTTTAAGTAATATCATAAATTTAAATTAACATGAATTTATTGTTGGCCATTATTGCCATCTTTTGGTGCAAGAAAAGCTCGAGAAAATTCAGTCTGCAGTCTCTAACCATCTCTTGTATCATGTCCTCAGTCTCTAACCATCTGATACAGGAGATGGTCAGAGACTGCAAACATGATACAAGAGATCAATGCAGCCTCACCAGTGTCCGTCAGATGCAGCTTGCCAATGTCCATCATACACCCTGCTTGTGCCCGTCGGATGCATCCTGCCTGTGCCCGTCGGATGCATCCTGCCTGTGCCCGTCGGATGCATCCTGCCTGTGCCCGTCGGATGCATCCTGCCTGTGCCCGTCAGACGCAGCCTGCCTGTGCCCGTCAGACGCAGCCTGCCTGTGCCCGTCATACGCAGCCTGCCTGTGCCCGTCATACGCAGCCTGCCTGTGCTCGTCATACGCAGCCTGCCTGAGCCCGTCATACGCAGCCTGCCTGCGCCCGTCAT
>CM053031.1:234112765-234335265 GCA_028564925.1 Lithobates sylvaticus
TTCACTTATCATTAATATTGTTCCTATGTTGTTGCTGTCCATACAGCTCTGGTCACACTTGATACGTGACAATAGGTGAGCCGTAATGATGTGCAGTAATCTCTAGCAACCAATGGGTGAGCAGTAATGATGTGCAGTAACCTCTAGCAACCAATCAGTGAGCCGTAATGATGTGCAGTAACCTCTAACAACCCATGGGTGAGCAGTAATGATGTGCAGTAACCTCTAGCAACCAATTGGTGAGTGGCTATGATGTGCAGTAACCTCTAGCAACCAATCAGTGAGTGGTAATGATGTGCAGTAACCTCTAGCAACCAATCAGTGAGCCTGGACTAATCAGTGTGGACCATTTATTTATGTTTACATTTTTATGTTTTTTTGAGATAAGTCTATATGTGTGTTTGTGTTTTGGGATGTTGCAGTGGAGAGAAATATTGCATGGGGGGGGGGAATGTTTGTCCAATGTTCAATTACTATTAAAGCATAGCTCCAGCCCCCTACACCCCCCCACCAAAAAATGTGAAAGACTTTTAATGTTAGGACACTTCCCTGTCCAGGGATCCCGTGATCAGTTCTGGGGTGCTGCTGCTGCCATTTCTTGTAAGGGAAACCGGCAGTTGCGCTTTGTGAATGGCCCGGTGGTGGGGAAAGGAGGAGGGGACCGAACTTCCATGGGACCTTGCCGCTGTGAAAAAACAGGTACCTGCCAGCCATCCATGACATCAAACTGGATTGGCCACCAGCACCGACCACATCAGTTACAGGGGCCAGCTTGGGGTGCACACCATGACCTTGCGCTGCCGGCCTTAAACTAGCCTGTTCAGTGTCTATGTTGTATGGGAGATTTTTGGGTGAGGCGGGGTGGCACCATGTTTTACCGCACCAGGTGGCACCAACCCTAGTGACGCCACCCCTAGTGGCACCAACCCTAGTGACACCAATCTTTGTGACGCCAACCCTAGTGACGCCAACCCTAGTGACACCAATCTTAGTGACAATAACCCTAGTGACGCCAACCCTAGTGACGCTAACCCTAGTAAAGCCGACCCTAGTGACGCCAACTTTTGTGAGCCCAACTCTAGAGACACCAACCTTAGTGACACCAACCTTAGTGACCCCAACCTTAGTGACCCCAACCTTAGTGACGCCAAGCCCAACGTCACTAGAGTTGGGCCAACCCTAGTGAGCCCAACTCTAGTGACATCAGCCCTAGTGACACCAACCCTAGTGAGCTCATCTCTAGTGACACCAACCCTAGTGACGCCAACCTTAGTGTCGCCAACCTTAGTGACACCAACCCTAGTGACGCCAATCCCTAGTGGCACCAACCTTAGTGGCGCCAACCCTAGTGAGCCCAACCCTAGTGACACCAACCCTAGTGAGCCCAAATCTAGTGGCGCCAACCCTAGTGAGCCCAACCTTAGTGAGCCCAACCTTAGTGAGCCCAACCTTAGTGAGCCCAACTCTAGTGGCACCAAACCTAGTGACGCCAACCCTAATGAGCCCAACCTTAGTGGCACCAACCTTAGTGGCACCAACCTTAGTGACACCAACCCTAGTGAGCCCAACTCTAGTGACACTAACCTTAGTGACACTATTGGTAAGTCCCCCACCACGGCAGCAATCGTGTGCATTTCAGGATGCAGGGAAATAGAAATGTTGATTTTCAATTAGAATAAAGGAGAAATGACACTTATACTACTATAAAGATGTGACAGGACGTGGATTGTTAGCTCTGTAGCCAGGTGGTGAGCTGCGTTATCAATGTTGAATGAGCCCTTTAAGGTGCCCATGGGTATCAGAAGGACAAGCACAGCCCCCCACCCTCTCCCTGGATCTGGTTGTACCAGCACACCTATAAAACACAAAGGTTCGGACTGTCCGAGCGTTCATGTTAATCCTGTGAGGAGGGGAGGGGCTCACAGTCACCTATGTGTGCTCGGTTATGGTGTACACGGCATCCCCATTCACTGACAGCACGCAGCTCAGCGGAGAGAGACTGCCGGGGGGCGGGGCGGAGGTAAGAGGCCGATCACAGCAGTGTTAGGGAGCAAACTCCTCCTAAAGGGGCGACAGGCTGAGGTTGGGCGGAGCCAAATAAGTATGAGCTAAGGTAGGGCGGGGCTATCTAGCAGTGTGTGGGAGGGAAAAAGGTGACCGAGTACAATGTGGGCGGTCCGGGGTTAGAACGACATGAACGAACAGGGGGCGGACTACTAGTGCCTGGGCGGGGCAAGAGGAGGGACAAGAGGCGGGGCCAGGGGGCGCTCCGAGAGCCACAGGCGGGGTCTATGGAGCAGATCGAGTCTCAGGGAACAAAGAGCTGGAGCTGGGGATCTGCTCCAGGATTACCCGGGTACCGGGCACACACTCCCCCGGCGGAGAGCTGACGATGAGCGCAGGACCCCCGGGGAGCAGTAGCCGCCTCCGGGCTAATTCCGGGTAACAAGCCGGAGAATGGATCGGTGGGGGCGAGCCTGAGAGATCCTCGTCCCCCCCTCTTCCCCCGTACACATCTCCCCGAACCCCATGAGAGGCAGGCCGCCGCTCTGAGCTCCGCAATCATGGCTGCTGTCCTCACCTACAGCCCACCCTGGTGGGTCACCCTCCTCCACCGACTACCCCACCTCAACCTCCGATGGGAGACCCTCAGCGGGGACTTCAAGCCCGACGACCCCGACTACCAGCAGGTCAGACACCTGTGTCACCTCTCCATAGGGGGACATTCCATTCTGTATATAGAGATCTCCATAGGGGGACATAGAGATCTCCATAGGGGGACATTCCATTCTGTATATAGAGATCTCCATAGGGGGACATAGAGATCTCCATAGGGAGACATTCTGTATATATACATAGAGATATCACCATAGGGAGACATTGCATTCTGTATATAGTAATCTCCATAGGGGGACATTCTGTATATAGAGATCTCCATAGGGGGACATTCTGTATATAGAGATCTCCATAGGGGGACATTCTGTATATAGAGATCTCCATAGGGGGACATTCTGTATATAGAGATCTCCATAGGGAGACACAGAGATCTCCATAGGGATGCATTACTTTCTGTATACAGAGATCTCCATAGGGAGACATTACATTCTGTATATAGAGATCTCCATAGGGATGCATTGTACTCTGTGTGTGTATATAATGTATTGGTATCAGCCATGTCTACCTGTCATCTGCACCACTTCTTACCCTTCTGAGCCCTGACATCATCACATCACATCAGGCTTTTGTTCTGCAAATCTACATCCAGTACAATATCCATATATATCGGTGTGGGTGATGTATCCTCCTCTGCCCCCATCTATATGGCCTGGCTCCTTATTCCTGAGGATCCCCCCCAAATATTGGCCCCAATCCATATCAGATGGTGTCAGATTAGGATACAATGGCAGGAAGTGGCCCCTAGGATGACAGTGTAAACACAGGGGGGGGGGGGGGGGGGGGCTCTACCTGGGATTTGTACAGAGGGGGGCAGACATATCAGGATAACCGGTGTCTACAACCAAAAATAAACCTATGGATGTGAATCCGATCACGGCGATTTTACCTCTTCTCCATTAACTGCTTTATATATAATTTTTTGGTCTTATATCTATTTATATATTTATTTTTTTTTGTTTCGCCTGCTCTTCTTTTTTTTTTTTTTTAATATACATTATTTTTGCTTTTGTTATATTGAGATAAAAAAATTAATTATTTTTATAGTTATTGTTGGTTATTTTTTTTTTTTTGTAGATCATTTTTTTTTATGTATTGTCCTTTGCAATTTATAAAAATATTTATATTTAGCGGTGTGTTTTTTTTTTTTATTCATTTATAATCTGATTTTTATTTTTTTTATGTAATTTTTTTTAAATATTTTTATAGATTTATCTATATTTTCAGATTTATTTTTATTTCTTTTTTTTTTTTCTATCAACCTATCTATATTTTAGATTAATTTTTCAAATACTGTAATTTTCATTTCAGTAAATTTCATTTTCAGTAAAAATTCATTTTTTCCACCCCCCCCAAATACATCTGTAGGTAGTTAATGACATGTGTGGTTGAAAATGTCTGCTCAAAAACTGAAATCGCACTCTGATATTTGTGAATTCTGAAAATGGCCGACCTTGTAGCTGCATGTTGGAGAGCTCCGTGTAGCTGCATGGATGAAGATGGGCACGTTTTTGGTTTATGTGTTTTAATTGTGGATAGCGCTTGTTTTTATATTTCAATATTTGTTTTTTGATTTTTTGGAAAGGAGCCGAGTGTTCCATCAGGATAAGAGAGAACAATAAGTGGGTGAGAAGTCCCATCCGTAAGCTGCCATTAGAATATATCTCTCTCACTATAAGATCACTAATTTTCCAAGTATGACCGGCTGATTGTGTTGGAGCTCTGATGGCTTTCAGCCGGTGGAGATTGTTCTTTCTGTACGGTGTGGCTTTAAAGTGTAGAGGTTGTCCATAGTCGGCTCCTTTCAGTTGCCTATATTGGGAAAGAATGACAGATGGAATGTTATTGGTCAGTGAGTGGAACACAGCTGGTTTTCTTTCCCTATATACAGCACTGGTATAAGGGGCGGATGGCTTTGATGTTTGCATTGCTCAGGTGTGCACACTCAGAAAACGCCTGTGGCATCGGACTCGTCTCTGGTGAGCAGCGCTGTGCCGGTCAGGAAAATTGATGGTTGTTGTTGTTTCGGTAAACAATGGGCTGGAGAAGTTGGGTTTGCATAACATTGATAAAGGAACATCTCTAGGTATCTCAGGAGAGCTCGTGGGTGCTTTTTGGCATCTAATGTAGATTGCAGGCAAATTCCCATACCTGGCATACACAGATGCCATGTACAGCTGACCATAGCAATGAATTGCTGTGTGTGGCTCTACGTGGGTTTATGCCGCTACTTCCATAAACCTGCACATGCGTGAAGCCGTATGTCCCTGGACTCAATCTATCTGCCTTTCCTAAAAATACAATGATGGAACCTCTGTGACCAACGCGGGGGGTATTCCTGAACCTAGCAATGCATAGGAAGTAGCTTGTTATTGAGTTCAGGTAACCTCTGCAATGTAGGCCAAATGAAGATGGGTAGATCTCTCACCAATAGGATGAGCTTGGGCATGTATGGATCCTAGTCTGAACCCACCTGAGCGAGCCTCCTTCTAGGAAGCTGTCACCTGACCTGGGCCAATTATAAGCAGTCAAGGCATTCCCCGGCCACCACTTGTATAAATGCTTTGTGGGAGTGCACCAACCACTGGTCACAGGTAGGGTTGCACTGATACCATTTTTTTAAGACCGAGTACAGGTACTGATACTTTTTTTTTTTTCAAATACTCGCCGATATCGATTACTGATACTTTATTTATTTTTTTGATGTCGTGACAGTTTTCAAAGCACAATACAGACTAATATCATCTTTAGAATTATAAAGAACTATAACTCAAGACATTATAAAAGGTTCACTGATGGGATGACACTGGTGAGGTGGCACTAATATGCAGCAATAATGGGTGGCACTGATGGGCAATGATAGGTGGCATTGAAATGCAGCACTGATTGGCAATTGGCATATAACGAAGGAGACAATATTATTTAATTGCTAGCATGACAAATGCCTGTACCTGTTCCTTCAGACCCATCAGATTCTGTACCGGAAGTGACGTTCCGTTAGAACAATGTGATGCCCATCTTTGTACACCCTGCGGTCAGAAGGTGGTAGCGGACATCTTTTTATTTGAGTCCACTAACTGTTTTAATTTTTAACTGAAGTCCTAACTAAGGAAGAGTTCCTCTGACCCCCGATACCTGTTGTCTAACACAACATCAATAAATGAATTTGGACTCCTTATCTTTTGGTTTGGTGCTCCTTTCTTGTTCCATGTTTTTTTCTGGTAGCCTGCTAGGGTAGCCTTGCCTGTTGTGAGCAGCCTAACCTGAGCCAATGGGCTCTTCAAATGTTTCTTGCCCTCTCGCTACCTTGTTTAAACTCCATATCAAAGTTCCTGCGCCTTTTGGATGCCCTTTTTTCATTGGAGTCCACCAAGATGACCATTTACATATGGAGATACAGTGCAGAACAATACAATAATAAAAATACTCCTTGAGCTTTTAAGGCTGGTAAACATGGGCCGACTATCATCCAGATGAAGGAAAACTTCAAACGTGCTCAATAGCTCTGGTAAGGCAACTCTCGCACAGCAAGGCTTCCCTCGATTGGCGCAGACCTTAGGAATACAGAAAAGGGCGTCGTACCATAACCAGATGAAAAAGTCCAGGATAGTTTTATTGTTGGTTAAAAGTAAACAAAGTGTTGTATAAAAACAGCCAATGTGTTTTGGGGGTTAATTTTTGGCAGGTAGCCACTCCCAATTCCGCTTTGCTTGCGTAGACAAGGTGAAGCTCTTCTTTAAAGGAGAACTACAGACAAAGCTTTTTTTGGCTGTGGATCACAGGAGAGCAGTTCGTTTTGCACTCCTGTGTCCCCTTTTCAGAAGACAGCGGGCTAAAGCCTATTGTCCGCTGACGTCACCGTGCCGGTCCAGGCTTTGGAAAGATTACAAATGGACCAAGCAGATAGCGGTGAGCGACAGTTACCAGCTCTCTGCTCAGGGAGCTTTGAGAACCAAGTGATCGGCAGTGATTGATTGTTCAGTTCTCAGCCTTTGAGCCAGCAGGGGACAGATGCAACAGCAGACCGATGCTGCATCCACCTAGGTAAGTGTTATTTTAAAATAAATACAATTCCCATACTTCTCTTTTAAGTATTATTTGTAACACTGGTTGATTTACTAAAACTGGTAAGTGCAAAATTCTGGTGCAGCTGTGCATGGTAGCCAATCGACGTTTAATTTCAGCTTGTTCAATTTAGGCTTATGCCGTAATACACACGACCGGACTTGACTAGGTCCGACGGTCTTCCCGACTGACTTTTGGCAGAAGTCTGATGGACTTTACAAACGAACGGACTTGCACACACCAATGGACTAAGTCCGTTCGAAAGTCCGTTAGTTTTGAACGTGATGACGCATACATGACTAAACAAGGAAGTTCAATAGCCAGTAGCCAATAGCTGCCCTTGCGTCCGTATTTGGTCCGTCGGACCAGCACACAGACAAACGGTTTTCCCGATTTAAGTCCGTTGGACTTGAGTTCGTCGGATAGATTTGAAAAATATTCTATTTCTAGGTCTGCCTGACTTTTTTTTTTTTTTTCCCCGAAAACGAACGGACTAGCCCACACACGATCGGATTGTCCGACGGACTAATGCCATCGGACCTAGTCTGCCGGAAAGTCCGGTCGTGTGTACGCGGCATTAGACGAAAAAAATCTGGAAGCTGATTGTTTTCTATGCAGAGCTGCACCAGATTTTGCACTCTCTCTATTTTTAGTACGCCAACTCCTATGGGGTAAGAATTGAGTCATGTTGAAAGTCCCTGGAGAGTAATAATGCAGGATTTATATAGTGCCAACAGTTTGCGCAGCGCTTAACATGATGGCAGACAGTACAGTTACAATACAATTCAATACAGGAGGAATCAGAGGGCCATGCTCATTAGAGCTTACAATCTAGGAGGTTCAAGATACAAAAGGTAATAACTGTGGGGAATGATCTGATGGAGAAAATTAAAAGTACAGTTGTTGGGTAGGGGTAAAACGGGCTTCTCCTGAAGAGAAGGGTTTTCAGGGATCATCTAAAAGCAAACAGAGTAGGAGATAGTGGGACGGATTGAGGTAGGGAGTTCCAGAGGATGGGAGAGGCTCGGGGAAAGTCCTGGGAAAGAGCAGGAGGTCTTGGGAGGAACGATTAGGTTGATATTTTGAGACTAGGCTAGTGATGTAGCTGAGGGCCGAGTTGTGGATGGCTTTGTAAGTTGTTGTTAGTATTTTGAATCTAATTTGTTGGGTTAGCGGAAGCCAGTGGAGGGATTGGACAGAGAGGAGTAGCAGACAGAGTGGTTGTTAAGGTGGATGAATCTGGCAGCAGCATTCATGATGGACTGAAGGGGGGATAGCCTATGTAAAGGTAATCCCATGAGAGTAATGAGAAATAATTCTGAAAGTGCTTTGTTCTTCCAGAGCGATTTGCTGTGGGTACTTCCTTCATATAGAGATGAAGGGCATTTCACTTTGCTTATGACATGAACACCCATGGGTCCAATCTGAGTGAAGATCACAGTGGGTGCTATGGGGGAGACAATGCATTTGGGAATGGGGTACTGTATGTCTCATGGTTTGTCGTTCTCTAGGAGACATCTCTCTGTGACCAGCTGTAATGGGTTAATCTCCGGCTGCTGGAATTACATCTGTTTTATTGGTTAGGTTGGTTTGAAATGCAGAGAGATAAACTGCAGGCGATGGAAGGCAGTTGGGGGATGAGGCTGGGAATCTGCTTAGCAGCCAGAGGCAAACGCAGAATACATTTCAGTAAGCTCCATTTAGACATGGTTTTACAAGGAGCAGAACCACGAAGCAGGAGCTAAAGATGTTGTCCCTTTTGTAAAATGGCTTTTTCCAGTGGCCATAACTGGACACCTAAACGGAGCTTCACCTAGAACTGATCTTTTAGGATTTGGTGGAAAGGTCTCCCCATTAGAATTGTTTTACATTTGCCATGACCCATTATGAGTCGAGATAAATATAGTCATATTTCACTTGTGGATTCCCCATAATTTGACATGTTGAGGCATCCAACTGCAAATGAGTAATGGAAGCAATGACTTCTACAGGAGGTGGGGATCCAGAAGAAGGAAGTAATAAAATGGGAGCCCCTATACGTTTCTAATGACAGTGACCAGGAATTCTAATGCTTGCACTGACAAAGAAAAGACCAGGAGAAGTTCAATGTGAGCGGTCACTTTGGGGAGCAGTGGCTTCATGGGCCTTCTACTGCTGTCCACTTTGGTCACGCATTTCAATCCCTTTATCAATCCTGGAACCTGATTGCTCTGGCCAGCTGCAGTCTGCACCGATGTTTGCATTGCTATATTGAATAAACCTGAAGGCTAGAGCTATGTGTGATTTTAATCTCTTGCTGCTGAGATATTTAACCTTTTGCTGGTGGTCCTCTCGTTAGGGGTTAGAGACGCACAGAAGAGTTGCTGACTCGTGCTATTAAAATCGCTAGTGATTAATCCAGAGGAGCAAGGGCCCATTCACATTAGGCTGCTGTTGAGAATCGGCGGTTCTTGCCAGCATAGAAACTGACCCCAGTGTGAGCCAACACCTACAGCCAGCAGCGGCATGCCCAAATTGGTACCCTATACAGATCAATGGCTAACCTCGCTGCTATTTACATGCAATTGGGTAATCAAAACCGGTCTTGGACATACGGTTTGTGTCCAAGGGATGGCTTTTCTGGCCGCATACAAACTGGCTGTAGTGTACCATCTAGTTTTTATACTGCCAAAGCACAGAGTGCAGTCCTAACAGATGGCACAGTTGACTACCTATGGGGCAAGCTACACAAGTAGCATCTGATAGCGATTAATTGTACATGATTGAAGCATTGTGCAACTATGTGATATTGATTGCTTCTTGTGTATTTTACTTCATAGGGAGTCATTTGTTCCATCTGTTAAATCACCAGCTTCTAACCCTTAATTGCCAGTGATTTTAGTACCATGACTTGGGTTTTAAAAATCTAGCTCTAGAGCAGTGATGGTGAACCTTGGTACCCCAGATGTTTTGGAACTACATTTCCCACGGTGCTCATACGCTCTGCAGTGCAGTTGAACATCATGGGAAATGTAGTTCCAACACTTCTGGGGTGCCAAGGTTCGCCATCACTGCTCTAGGGTAAGAAGGGGACCTCCACGAAGTGATTAAATCGGGACCCCCAACTAATTTTTATTTTTTTTTCCTTTTTAATTTGTTTCTAAAAGCCATTGCCTGGGCATCTCTTGCTGCAATGCTCACCTTTCCTTCAGTACTGTTCTCCAACAAGACAAGTTCTCCATGTCCTTGAGGCTGGTTCTGTTCTAGGTTGAATGGTGGCCAGCATAATTTAACCCAAGTCCTGTGTGCCCAAGCTGTTGTGGACAGACACCCCCTTGGGCTCTACCTCATCACGTTGACCTGGGTTCACAAGAAAATACTGCAGAGAAGTGCCATTTTCTGTAACATTAAGGACCCTCCACCTGACATTAGATATAAAGTGGAAGGACCCTGTAATGTTGTGTTACTGTCCAGAAAATGCTGGATTTAAAGTGCAAGTCCAGTCAAAATTTAACTAAGGTTAAACCTACTCCCACTCACATTCTGACCCTGTAAAGAAAAGATGTGTATACTTACCTATTCTGCAGCCGCTCCAGTAGAGGAGGGACAATGGATGCCCCATAGTAAGCCTATAGGTGACGTCATCTCCTGGGCATTTTCAGCTGTTGTCGGTGATCTCTCCTCCTACACAGACCACACCACTGGAGAGATCATGTGACTGGACTGGAGCGGCTTCAGAATAGGTAAATCTACAATAATACAGATCTTTTCTTTACAGAGTTAGAAGAATGGGGATGGAAGTAGTTGAGTAGGTTTAACCTTAAGCCTCATACATATGAGCTGAACGTCAGGCGGCATCGACCGTTTCAATAGAAACACTCCGACATTTGACCCGTGTGTACTGCAGCCAGTCCGACAGAAGCCGGCCATTTGAAGGGGCATGACCAAAAATAAAAAACGGCTCCTGACCAGCACTCTCCGCCAATGGCTGAGAGTACTGACCGGAGTGTTCTGGCGAGGGGCCGCCCCCCTGTCAGAACACAATAGAACAGAGAAGATTGCTGTACTAACATTGGATTGCTAGTACAGCGGCTCCGACCTGAGCGGTCAGTTTTTTTTTTTTTTCTTTGTTCAGCCTTTAGTTAGATTTGGACTGAACTTCCACTTTAAGGTAAGCATAAAGTGAATTTTTAAAAAAATTGTTGTGGTTGAAGGTTGGGGTGGGAGACTGGCGATGGGCATTAAATCTCTCTGTAGCAGGAAATAAAAAAAAATATCTCCTATATACCATAGACTTGACATTACCCAGCTCCAGAAAAGTCTATTGAAAAAATCAAAGAGCTGGGTAGAAAATTGTTGGTGGAATAGTGACTGTATCCACTCGGCAAATTGTTGGTGGACCAGTGGCTGTATCCACTCAGAAAATTGTTGGTGGACCAGTGGCTGTATCCACTCAGAAAATTGTTGGTGGACCAGTGGCTGTATCCACGCAGAAAATTGTTGGTGGACCAGTGGCTGTATCCACGCAGAAAATTGTTGGTGGACCAGTGGCTGTATCCACGCAGAAAATTGTTGGTGGACCAGTGGCTGTATCCACGCAGAAAATTGTTGGTGGACCAGTGGCTGTATCCACGCAGAAACTTGTTGGTGGACCAGTGGCTGTATCCACGCAGAAAATTGTTGGTGGACCAGTGGCTGTATCCACGCAGAAAATTGTTGGTGGACCAGTGGCTGTATCCACGCAGAAAATTGTTGGTGGACCAGTGGCTGTATCCACTCAGATGAAGCCACTGTTTGGATATTCAGACAGCTGTGGCTGCTGAATACAATGGCTAGCAGTGGAGATTCCTCTGTTTAGTGTTGGTGGGGAAATGGAGGAGTCTAAAATATATATGGTTATCTTTAAATAAACCTCAAGTTTTTCAAGTGTCTCTTTCCCATGTTGACCAATCTTATTTCAGGTGGACAGTGACAGCACAGAAAAACTACACAGTTTATGCAAAGGCCCTGTGATTTATTTTCTTTATTTACATGCAGATCCTTATCTTTCCAAAGGACTTTCAGCCCTATCCTTGTGGGCATCAGACAAGCCAGGGCATTTACGGTTTTGTTTGCAAACTAGATAATTGATAGGTTGACAAAATGTGGTCAGTGCAGAAGTTTTGTGACAGGCCAGAGCTGCAATTTGCAGACACGGGAACAAAGTAAACATTGTCATCTTAAATTCAGCACGTGGTCATGTCCTTCTCTAGACTTCTCTAGACTGATCTGGCTTTGTGAGGATTAGATTTCACTTCAAATCTTTTGGAAGCATCAAATGATCGCTGTCCATGTATGAAGTGAAGCGTGTTCCCTGTAGTGCAGTTCTGCTGTACAGTGTAGGGCCCTGGTGCCCAACCTGTGGCCCTTTTTGGTACTTTAAGCAGAACTTCTCTCTCTCAATCAACATTGACTATTTTTGGATAGTTTTGGAGGAGTTTTGCTTTTGAATATTAACCCTTTTAATTAAATAGTGTTTTTGGTTTGTGGTGCTCAGATTCAGTGTAGTTGCACTTTAACTGTGGCCTATGGGCCACAACGACCATCGTGTTTTCTGCTCCCTTATGCTGGCCATACACTATACGAAAAATAGGCTGAAATTCGGTCATTTAGATAGTTCGTTCGTTTTTCGGCCAGTTAATGGGCACAAAATCGATAATCGTTGAGACGTTTTTGAGCCGAAAAAAATTGAAGGACAAGTTTGGAAATTTTCTGCCGATCGAACGATAAATTGAAAGGTTAATGCGTTTCCCGTCCGAACTGTCTGCACTAGGTATATGTAAAAAAACAAACAAAAAATGCTATCATTATGTCCGCTGAACGATTTATCAGTCATTACATGATGGCACTATTGTTTGCGCTCTAGGCCGAATGTTCGTTTATTGAAAATGGACAGGTTCTACAACTCGTTACGGGCTGGGCCAACTATGGATGGGGCTCTGAACTTGACTTTTGTGACAGTCATCCCCAAACCGGGAAAAGACACTAGCGATATTGGCAATTACCATCCAATCTCATTGATTAATAACGACTTAAAAATCTTATCAAACAGACTATCAGTATTCATAAATATGTCCATAGGTACCAAGCAGGGTTCATACCAGGGAGACAAGGCTGGGACTAGATACGGAGAGCAGTAGACATGTCCATATTAGGGTCCAGTTGGGACGTGGGAGTCCCACAAAGGTGCCTTTTTACTGTTGGTCGACGTACAGAAAGCCTTTTTGATACAGTAGCATACAGCTTTGTATACTGTTTAGAAAGTGCAGATCGTGTTATACATTTTTTTTTGTTGTTCCAGCTGTGGGAGGGTAGTCTGGGCATACACTGTGTCAGCTGATTAGAGGAAAGGTGCACACACCCTTCTCCACATAGGCAGAGGAATGAAGAAACAAATAGAGCTGTGCTGTGACTAGACCAGCTCTCTGCTAATCTATCTCTATGCACCCACCACGACACAAATAGCCAGCTGCTTTTATCTCCTGTGTCTGAGAACTTGTTAGAAGTTATCCTGCTGGTAACAGAGCAGCAGAAAGACACAGGACCTAGGGCTTTGGAGAGAGACATATGTGATATATATATGAGAGAGATGTATGTGCTCAGGTCAGATTTCATGAAATCTACACATCCACTTTAAGCCAATGGAGGAAAATATTCCTCAGACTGGCTTCCAGTATTTAAATGGTTTTGTTTTTATACTGTCTTAATTTTTTTTGATGTCCATCTATTTTTTTTTTTTCCCTGTGCTGTTTTTATAATGCACCTTGTTGAGGAAAATCTCAAATGTGGCAAATATATATTATATAAAAAAAAAAAAAAAAAAAATTTAATGGGCCTTTCGCAGTACTGTACGTATGTGGAAGCATTGCTTTGTAAACAACATCTGCCGGCTTTGACCATTTCTTGTATCATGCCCATAGTCTGTCTACTGTGGCATGGCCTGCTGGCTCTGGCCACGTCCTGTGGCATGGCCGCCATCTTCCTGTACCATTGCATTCACTGATTATGATACGTGGCCTTCTTGGTCTGATGTCAAGGGCCACACTTTTCGCCTTTTTTTCCCCCAAGTACGCCGACCACTGCTGGTTTACGGCATTTGAGTTTTTTTTTTTTTTTTTGTTTATGAACATCTGTGTTTTCCTGATAAGCTGCAGCGGATGCATATATGTCACATTATTGTTACTCGCGAAGTTATTTTTGGACTGTGAGTAAAGCTGAAAGTTTTGCTTTTCTTAATTGCAAGAGTTCTTCAGAACTTCTCCAGGAAATGCTGTAAATACAGTTTTTAAAGTGGAACTTCACTCTCTCAATCAACAATGACCATTTTTAATCCTTAAACTGTTACTAAACCCACAACAGTAAAATCAGTGTGTATATGCAGTAAGGCATGCTTGTTATACTCACTGCCTAAGGAGTTAATCCTCATTGTGTAAAAAGGCTGTTTGATCCTGTCTTCTCTGATCCTCCCCTTCTTCCACAGTACCCAATCCATCTGCTGATAGAACAGAGCCTTGGGGGCATTCTGCACATGCTCAGTTTGATATGTATTGCTAGAGCGTTTGTTTTCTTGGGGGGGTTGCATGTAAACAGCACAGGGCCAATCTGCACTACCCAGACAGAGGGTCAGGGGTCCTGAAGCCTCATAGGACCGTCAGAGGAGAATGAAAACTCCTCATATATGCTTTAACCAGACACTGATAGAAGTCACAAGACTGCTGTAAACTACTGATGAGAAAAGGTATTTGGCAGTTTATATTTACTAAAATAATTGCATTTCCATGTTCTGTGTACTGTGGGAGCCCAGATATAGTGAATGCAGGGTCCTGGGTTTAGTAATACTTTAAAGTGATTGTAATACCCCGTACACACGAGCGGAAATTGAGCCAGCAAAAGTCTGACAAGAGCTTTTGGACAGAAAATGCGACCGTGTGTAGGCTCCATCGGACTTTTGCTGGCCGAATTCCAGCCAGCAAAAGATTGAGAGCATGTTCTCAATTTTTCGGTCGGAAAAAGTTCCGATTACAATTATGTGCCAACAAGTGGCAGCAATCTGTGGTCATTAGTGATGCCAGTCAGTGCCGCCTGTCTGTGCCCATCAGTACGGCATATCAGTGCTGCCTCATCAGCGGCCATTAGGCCCCTTTCACACTGGGGCGGTGAGCCGCGGTGACGGTAAAGCAGCGCTATATTTAGCGCTGCTTTACCGTCGTTTTCACCGCGGTTTTCGGCCGCTCGCGGTGCGGTTTTACCCCCCGCGAGCGGTCGAAAAAGGGTTAAACACCCCCCGCAGAGCGCCGCCGTAGCCGCGGTATTGCCGCGGTAACAGCGGAATTCTGAAATCATAAAAATAAAAAAAATTATATATATTTAATAAATAAAAAAAATAATTATAAATAAAAAAATTAAATAAAAAAAAAAATTTAAAAAATTAAAAAAAATTATTAAAAAATATTAATTAAAAAAAAAAAATAATTAAATAAAAATTTAATTATTTAATAAAAAAATTAAAAATTTTAAAAATATTATTAATTATAATAAAAAAAAATAAAAAAAATAAAAAAATAAAAATATAAAAAATTAAAAAAAAAATTAATATATTATAATAAATAAAAAATAAAAAAAAAATAAAAAAAAAAATTTAATAAAAAAATTATCCAAGATTTTTCTGACGGAAATTCCACTTGTAAAATAAATAAATAAAAAAAAAAAATTTTAAATAATTAAAATTAATATTAAATATAAAGATTAAATTATAAATTAAAAAATTAATAATAATAATTTAAAAAATAATTATAAATTAAAAAAAAAAATAAATTAAATTTTATATTAAAAGAATAAAAAAAAAATTAATTATTATAAAAATAAAAAAAAAATTAATATTATTAAAAAAAATTTAATTAATATTATAAAAATAAATATTAATATAATAAATAAATTAAATTAAATTAAATTTAAATTAATATTAAAATAAAATTAAATATATTAAATTAAATAAATAAAATATGAAAATCTAATTTAAATAAATTATTAAAAATAATTAAAAAATAAAAAAATTATAAATATAATTAAAATATTAAAAATTAAAAAAAAAAAATAATTAAAAAATAATATTAAAAAAAAAAAAATATTAATTTAATTAAAAATTATTAATAATAAAATTAAAATAAAAAAATAAAAATTAAAAAATAAAATAATAATTATTAAATAAAAAAAATTAAATTAATTAAAAAATATATAATATAAAAAATTAAAAAAAATTAAATTAAAAAATAAATTTAAAAAATTAATAACTGTGTACGCGCCATTAGATAGAGATATAGAGATATATCTATCTAACAGTCATACTTGCCTCCATTGGTTTTACCGCGGTCTCCCATTGTAATCAATGGGAAGGAGCGGTATAGGAGCGGTGAACACACCGCTCCTATCCCGCTCCAAAGATGCTGCTAGCAGGACTTTTTTGTCATCCTGCTAGCGCACCGCTCCAGTGTGAAAGCCCCCGGCTTTCACACTGGAGTTAAAGGGCCGGATTTTTTCATGCGGTGAACAGGCGCTATTTTTAGCGCTGCACCGCATGAAAAACGCCCCAGTGTGAAAGGGGCCTTAGTGAAGGAGAAAAATTACTTATTTACAAAATTTACTGACCGAAACTAAGAAAACTTTTTCTTCTATGTTGTGTTTTTTTATTAATATATATATATATATATATATATATATATAATATATATATATATATATATATATATATATATATATATATATATAATATATATATATATATATATATAATATATATATATATATATACAGAAGTGATTAAATACCGCCAAAAGAAAGCTCTATTTGTGTGAAGAAAATTATAACAATTTCACATGGTTACAGTGTAGCATGACCGCGCAATTGTTATTCAAAATGTGACAGCGCTGAAAAATGGCTTGGGCAGTGTAAGTGCCCAGTATTGAGGTGGTTAAATAGACAACTATCTTTAGATCGATTATTTTTTTTTTTTTTAACTCCAAAAGCATTTTATTAAAAAAAATTATTTTTTTTGATATAATTAAATTTTTTTAATCATTGATTTATATCCACACTGGTTATGTTCCTGTACCCTGCCTGTGGTTGTGTGTCCTTGACACAGATTTTATGTTTTCCTACACTTGTGACTGTCAAGCGGCAACATGATTTTAGACAATTCAATTTGATAAAATATTATTATTACATATTGAGCGGTCTACACTCTCAGTCATTTACAGCCTTTCTTTCCGGTTCTCTCCTCGTCTTGGGGAGAAAACGTCTTTTTTTTTTTTTTTTTTTTTTTTTTTAAGTATGCTTTGAGGCTATATGACTGAACCATACTGGTATGAGTAGACAGGATCTATTGCTTTGATTCATGCCTTGTTCGTCCTTCTTTTTTTTTTTTTTCTTTTTCCCATGCATACCTAGTAATAAACAAGGGACATGTCTGCCTTGCCTTGGTTACACGGGTGAAAGGGGGGCCGGAAAGGGCTGCAGCAAGTGTGAACAAGTCCTTACTATTTTTTTATCGTCCACCAACTCCTATTGCAGTCAACTTCAATGAAATGTGTAGAGTCTCTGCATATCAGTCCTTTCACCATTGTTGTTCATGGTTCAAGCCAAGAAGACAAAAAACAAATCTGTAGTTATGTACAAACAATATTTTGATAATTCTGTACTTCTGTGATATAAACCACAATATGATGATGTACGAGCTAAAAGGTGGTTTTACTTTTTTCTGTATATGTGTAAAGATGCGCAATAGTCCATGAAATTGGCCTTTTTAACACGTAAAAAAACCAATGAATTTTATCTGCAATAATGTGTTGGTATATGTATTTTTGGCACCTAAAAAAAGAAGAAAAAAAAAAAAAAATATATATATATATATATATATAATATAATTTTTTTTTTTTTTTTTTTTGGATTTATATAGCGTTAACAGTTTACGCAGCACTTTACAATATAAGGAGACAATACAGTTGTAATGCAATAAAATACAAGAGGATTAAGAGGGCCCTGCTCAGAAGAGTTTACAATCTAATAGGGTGGGGCAGCTGGTACAAAAGGTTGTAAGGCTGGATTCGCACCTATGCAGTTTTAGTGCTTTTTGCATTTTGCACATTTGCACTACAGAACGCGTTCCATAGGAAACCATGTTAAATGGACTGTAGTGCAAAAAGTGCTAAAAATGCATAGGTGTGAATCCACTCCAGCCTAACTGTGGGGAATGAGCTGATGGGAGTGGTAGGAGATTAGTTGGAGATGTGATAGGCTTCACTGAAGAGATGAGTTTCTCAGGGATCGCCTGAAGGTAGCAAGAGTAGGGTATAGCCAGACAGGTGGAGGTAACGAGTTCCAGAGGATGGGAGAGGCTCTGGAGATATCCTGGAGATGAGCATGGGAGGAGGAGACGAGAGAGCTTGAGAGTAGGTGGTCTTGAGAAGAGCGAAGAGAACGATTTGGGTGATATTTAGAGACAAGATTGGTGATGTAGCTCGGGGCAGAGTTGTGAATGGCTTTGTAAGTTGTGGTTAGTATTTTGAATTTAATTTGCTGGGTGATTGGGAGCCAGTGTAGGGATTGGAGGAGAGGGTTGGCAGACACTGAGCGGTTGGTAAGGTGGATAAGTCTGGCAGCAGCATTCATGATAGACTGAAGAGGGGATAGCCTATGAAGAGGCAGGCCAATGAGAAGGGAGTTGCAATAGTCAAGGCGAGAGATAACAAGGGAGTGAATGAGGAGCTTAGTGGTTTCATTTGTTAAAAAGGGGCGAATTTTAGAGATAATATGTACAGTACAAGGTGCCCAGGTACACCCTAATCACTACATGCGGTGCCAATTTCCCCAACTGCCTGGGCTTCCCCCCAGTGTTGCCCCCCCCCCCCCTGCAGTGATGCTGGCTTCCCACCTCTCCGGTCTCCTCAGCTGCTGCAGAGGATGTTTCAGGATGGAGAGCGGGAGAGAACATGCTTGCTCATTGTGTCCATTCATAACTGAAGAATAGTAAACTGTGTTTGGTATGCTTCCGTTTCTGAATGACCAGGAAGCCACTCAGTACAGAGCACTTACTATTTATTCCCTGTCCAGTACAGCTAAGGCTGCAGAGAAAGGCATATGTGTTTGAGACTTTGGGGTGCACACCCTAATGCAGGGGGTAAGTAACCTTTAAAGAGGTGGAGATCTACCTGCAGAACATAGGAGAAGTCGAAGATCATCGGGCACAGTGTCCTCTCCTCACGCCTGATTAAAAATGTCTAAATTGCCGTACTACCATTTTGCAATTGCATGGATTGCACGGCAATCGTATGTTTACTACATCAGGTGGTGAGGAGGCAACATATCGCCTCCTCACCACTTGTCAAACATGCTCGTGTTGCTTTTCAGGGGAGCAGAAGTGCCTGCTACACTTGTGAATGAGCCCTTAGTTACATGGGGGAAGAGGATTTGTGATAGGAGGGGTTGCTAGTAGTGATGATTGGGATGATATTTATGCTAGGAGAGGAAATTTTGGAGGGGGGGGGGAATTTGTGTTAGGAGTAAGAGGGGGGATTTGGAGTGGGGGGGGGGGGATTTGTGCTTGGAGGGGACATTTGAAGGGTAGAGGCTTTATGCTAGGAGGGGTCACCTGCCCGAGATCTACTGGTTGCTGACCCCCGAATGCAATAGGTATTAGTTTAATGGGAAGTTGGTACCTGTAGGTAGTGTTGACTTTGACATACGTACATATGTGTGTACATACAGTGCCTTGCAAAAGTATTCACCCCCTTGGCATTTTTCGTGTTTTGTTGCCTCACAACCTGGAATTAAGATGGATTGTTTGAGGATTTGCATCATTTAATTTACAGAACATGCCCACCACTTTGAACTCCTCCTTGCAAAACTGCTTCAGCTCCTTCAAGTTGGATGGTTTGCACTTGTGAACAGCAATATTTAAGTCTGACCACGGCTTTTCTTTTGGATTAAGGTCAGGGCTTTGACTAGGCCATTCCAACACATTTACATGTTTCCCCTTAAACCACTCAAGTGTTGCTTTAGCAGTGTGTTTGGGGTCATTGTCCTGCTGGACGGTGAACCTCCGTCCTAGCCTCAAATCACACACAGAGTGGTACAGGTTTTGCTCAAGAATATCCCTGTATTTAGCACCATCCATCTTTCCCTCAACTCTGACCAGTTTCCCAGTCCCGACTTCTGAAAAACATCCCAACAGCATGATGCTGCCACCACCATGTTTCACTGTGGGGATGGTGTTCTTTGGGTGATGTGATGTGATGTGTTGGATTTGTACCAGACATAGCATTTTCTTTGATGGCCAAAAAGTTAAATTTTGGTCTCATCAGACCAGAGCACCTTCCTCCATACATTTTGTGAGTCTCCCACATGCCTTTTCGCAAACTCAAAATGTGCCGTTTTGTTTCTTGTTGAAAGTAATGGCTTTCTTCTGGCCACTCTGCCATAAAGCCCAACTCTATGGAGCGTACGGATTATTGTCGTCCTATGTACAGATACTCCAGTCTCTGCTGTGGAACTCTGTAGCTCCTCCAGGGTTACCTTAGGTCTCTGTGCTGCCTCTCTGATTAATGCTCTCCTTACTCGGTCCATGAGTTGTGGTGTGCGGCCGACTCTTGACAGGTTTGCTGTTGTGCCATGTTCTTTCCATTTGGTTATGATAGATTTGATGGTGCTCCCAGAATCATAAAATATTTAGATATTTTTTTATAACCTAACCCTGACATGTACTTCTCAACAACATTGTCCCTTACTTGTTTGGAGAGTTCCTTGGTCTTCATGGCAGTGTTTGGTTAGTGGTGCCTCTTGCTTACGTGTTGCAGCCTCTGGGGCCTTTCAGAAAGGTGTGTGTATATGTAATGACAGATCATGTGACACTTAGATCGCACACAGGTGGACATCATTTCACTAATTATGTGACTGCTGAAGGTAATTGGTTGCACCAGAGCTTTTTATGGGCTTCATAACAAAGGGGTGAATACATACGCACATGCCAATTATTCGTTTTTAGTTTCTGAAAAATAGTTTTGTGTATATATTTTTCTAATTTTACTTCACCAACTTAGACTATTGTGTTCTGATCCATCACATATAATTCAGATAAAAAAAAAACATTGAACTAAAGGCTGTGATGTAACAAAATAGGTAAAAAGCCAAGGGGGGTGGATGCTTTTGCGAGGCACTGTAAATTTATTTCTCCATACAAGTTCCTTTTGGAGGTGGTGGTGACTTGAAGAATCTATTGGAATACAAATCAGAATTTTGGGCTTTATATTTACATTAAAGCAAATTCTATTTTGTGCCATTCATTGAAAGGCAGGCACCTGTATTGAACAATATGCAATGTAGATGTATATATGAGGGCCCTGATGTGCTCAGAGTCCCCAGGCTGGGAATCCAATGATGTGACCTCACTTGCATTCCTTCCAGTCTTGGTGGCTTTTATTCTTTGTCTGTCAAGTAATTAGGATGGGGGGTTTTCTGTGGGAAAATGAAGTAGAGACTTGTCTTCGTGTCGGCCCAGCCCTCTCCTTCACCTTATTTATCCTCCTGGGGCTTGTATGTGGCCTTTGTGTTTGGAGTCTCTATTCTACTCTCTAGAAGGGCCTTCAGCTGCATTGCTAATGTATCATGTTCTGTCTGCAGGCATGCTTGTGGTTGTTTACTTTTTAGAAAGGATATTACTTTTCCAGATGAGGAAAAGCGATACAAAGTCTATTTTTTATTTACATGCAGAGGGTTCTCGTTTTCCACATTTATTTTTTTTACGTCAATATAAAATGGTAGAATCCTTCCAGTCCACCCACCATGATCTTTAAAGTGTATCTTTCTTTTAAAAAAAAAAAAAATAAGGAAGACTGCCAATTCCTGGTGATGTAACAATTGAAGATGGTTGCAGGTTTCAGCAAAACAATGCTGGATTTGATGGGCATGTATGTTAGTTGAGTATAAAAGGTAAGGAGAAACTGAAAAAGAAAAAAATGTTTGCTTATCTCAATTTTAAAGCACGAAGTGACATTTCTCTCTGCTGCTTCATTCCTCTATCAGCATGAGTCACTTCTGACAGGTTTTCTTTACATGCTATTATAACCAAGTGTGCTCCACTATAAATACCATTATACCCAAAGGTGTAACCACCATAGTATTATAGCTAAAACCAGGAAGTAGGCATCACGCATAACCAACTGTTAACCTACATCAACAATTTTACAGCATGCTTACTTTTTCAAACTACAGGATACATTTCTTAGCAATTTATTATTTGGAGATGGCTCACAAATTCTGCAAGCCTAAGCAGGCCTACCAGGAGGTAACCCAGGAACAGGCGTTTCATTGGCAGCCATATCAACCATTGTGTGTACTTGCCTCCTGGGTTTCTGCCCTAAAGAGAGAACCTTAAAAAAAAAAATTCAGGTAAAAAAAACAAATGGCTGGAAATGGGAGGAAGATCTGGAACCGATGGACGGAGAGACGTGGAATCTTTGCCTCGTCTCTGCTCCCTTGGTCTCAGTGTCGGCCTCCCAAAAACTGTCAGACCTTTATTTTGCTGCACAGGGTATACAGAACACCTGCCAAACTCCATAGCTGGGGGTTACGTGACACACCCCTATGCCCTAAGTGCATGAGGGACCATGGGGACCTCCTGCACATGTTCTGGAAGTGCCCAAAACCTAGTTCGTTATTGGAATGGGATCCTAGAGATTATTAACCAAGTATTTAAGGTTGCCATTCCAAAGAATCCTGTGATTTGCCTGTTGGGGGGCCTTGGATGAGGAGCTCCTGACTCCGGCCGTACATAGGGCAATAATACGGCAATAATCCGACTACTTTATGTAGCCCGGAAATTAATAGAACAATTATGGATCACTCCCAGGGTTCCCAACAGGCAACAATGGATCGGCCAAGTCAACAAAATGCTGATAAGGGAGAAACTGACTTATCAACACCGAAATGCACCTGAAAAATTTTATAACATGTGGCAAGACTGGCTGGAAGTCCCAGGACTGGCGCCGCATCAGTTAATCCAACATAGACTACTACAGGGATAAATTAGCTGTTCCAAATTCTATGGTATGGAAGTTAATTACCTAGTACCCATAAGCAGCGCAGAAAGGGATGGCGAAGTAGATTATTATAACAGTAATAGATTTATAAGCTCAGGGAACATTTTCATTCCTATATTTATACTAGTCGAGTGTTCTGAACTCCCCCTTCTTTTTTTTTTTTTTCTTTTATAATTTCCTGTTTTAATTGTTATCCTTGTTGTTCATACGGCCCTTGTTTTTCATTGTTACGATGGATGTGCAACTCCATAGTATATATGTCCATGAGGTCCTGTATTATGCACAGGCTCAATGATAAGCACTTTATTGTAATAAGTATTCTTGATTGCTTATGACTTGTAACAATCTTTTTTTTTTTTTTTTTTTTTTTTCTAATAAAAACTTTTCTGATTTAAAAAAAAAAAAAAAAAAAAAAAAAATCACTACAAGCCAAGGCTTGTAAAAATTTGGTCTGAAATGGGTCATTCATGATATCATCTCACAAATCACACCCTTGGGTGCTCTTCACCTCCACCTAATATCTCCATTCAATATTCAGTGCCTGCTGAACAATTTCCCATTACTGCCAAATGCATATTACAGCACTTGTAAATCTCGGCTTCGTAATCATAAATTAAAGGCCACTGGACAAAATATCATGACCTACCATAACCTCTGCTGTGCAAATGGAAGCCAACTAATCATTCAGGTTTAATTTCATAGACAAAGCCAAACCAGAGAAAATAAAACTATGGGATTTTATTTTAAGGTTGACCAACCACTTTTCTGGAGAACTTTTGGTTCTTTCATGGCTTTATACTAAAAAAATTTTTTTTAGGGCTGTGCAAATTAAAGATTAATTCCCGGATTAATCGTTAATTTTTTTAATCGATCAAAATTCTTTTGATGGGTACTAACCTCTCAGCCGGCTTTACGGAGTTCCGTCAGAGATCCGGTGACGTCACCGGTCGTCATTGAGTCCGGTGACATTAAAGTTCTGATTGAACGTAATGCGTACGGGGAGGAGCTACGCATGACATCACCCGCTGCTGCCCTACGGACCTAACACGATTGTCGGCTTTACATGCTGTGTTTTTATCCTCTTTATGCGAGTAGTTTGTGTTTTAACATAAAAAATTAAATCTTATACTTAAGCGGTGAGCACTTGGATCTTTTCTTTCTACCCATGACCTGGCGTCCTTGCTGAGATCTAAGGAGATGTGACAGAACTTTATGGTCTGTGTTAACCCTTTTGATACCCGCTTGCATGACCACCTGTTTGCACAGGGGTCCATGCCATAAGGTGAGAGTGATTAGTTAGACCGGAGGTGGAGGGATTGTCACGCTACTGTGGGAAAAAAAAATTACTTATGTCAGTGCTACAGTTTGAATTTAAACCGTATTTGTGTGAACTGTGAAGTTAAGTCATGGATTGTGGAAACTAACTAGTGTCGGGTGATTGTATATAGTGTATACCACATTTACCACTGACTAAAGCAGAGTTGTAATGCAAGGAGATCAGCTAAAAGTAGTTGGATCTGTTTGTGCGTTATAATTAATCGAAATTAGTCGATTAATCGAGTAGAAAAAAAAAACGATTAATCGAACACAAAAATTTTAATCAGTAACAGCCCTACATATATTTTTTTTTTTTTTTTTTTTTTTATCAATTATCAAGAGAACCAGGAATCGGGTCTGGTTTTGAAAATTTTCTTCATTCAGGCAACCTTGCAGTCTTCCCCTTATTACACATTGAGCACCAAATAGGGGTTTGGATGTTTTCTCTTGCCAAAAATATGGCATTTAAAATGTTACCAGTGCACCAGTTAGTTGTTTGAACCTTCTAGAAATGGGGCAATATAAAATAGTTGATATACAAATTCACAAAAAGGGGCCAACAACAAACTCCAGTACCCCACTGCTAACTGATCGACCACATCTCTATGGTGACACAACTGTATTCAGTTTTACAGATAGGACAATCTAATCTTATCTACCATGTCAAAAGAGGCAGAACAGGAGAATTCTGAGAACTGGGTTAAACAAAAACAGAAGGCAAACAATACAAAGAAATGGAATGTGTAGTAATATGCACAGCTGGGTACAATACTTTCTGCAAATTTAAGAAAGATGGTAACAATTTCACTCTGCCAGAGCACACAACGGAGAAACAAACAAATGTAATGAAAATAAAATGCACATGGGAAGACAAAGAAAAAATAAATAAAATAAAAATGTTAAAAAAAACGAAACAAAAAAAAAAAAGTGCACACTAAGCCTTTTACACAACGTTTTAACAGTACATAAAACATTCTGTGTATAGGACAAGCTGACCATTCTGTAGACAGAAGAGGTCTTTACATATTCCCACCATCTCCAATAATTCTGCTTGATTTGCATTCTAAAAAGTTGGGTTGTACAATTTAAATAAGAGGTCTCACCAAACATTTTCGGAATTGCTTCTGTTCAGGGTGGATATAAATCAATGATAAAAAATAAATAAATTTAAAAAGCTTTTTCTTTTTTTTTTTATCAAATTTCTTTTAATAAAATGCTTTTGGAGTAAAATCTATTTAAAGATAGTTTTCTATTTAAGATACATTCATTATTTAGTTTATTCAGCATGAAATGGAGCTTAGTTATGTAGCATGAGGCTTTATATTCTGCAATATTTACATTTTTGGTAAACTAATTCAATGAATGCAAGCTCAGATAACATGCACTGCATTGATGCATTCACACAATGTCACAGTAACCATGAGATAAACCAAAGTTCGGGAATATTCCTTTAGCCCCATTGTTTAGCAAATCTATGTACACTACGAACTGTATGTATGATTTTAAATTGGTTCCGATATCTGTTTTAATAACCTGACAGCTTATTATTCTAAATAGGAAACCTTCATTTTGTTTGCAAATATTAAAGATTCTAACTAGCAGCAAGAATAAGTCCTTACATTTAACCGCTTCCCGACCGCCCACTGCATATATACGTCAGCAGAATGGCACGGGCAGGCAGAATCACGTACCTGTACGGGAACCTTTAAATGCCTGCCCGTGGGTCGCGTGCGCGCCGCCAGCGGCGCGCTCGCGACCCGGTCGGGAGCTCCGTGACCACGGTGGCGGGACCAGCGGACCCGATCGCCACTGGTGTCCCGCGATAGGGTCACGGAGCTTAAGAACGGGAGAGGTATGTGTAAACAAACCTCTCTCCGCGCTTCCTACTCTGCCTGTCATTGATTGGCTGTTCCCGGTCATCGGGAAAGCTGATCAATGACGTCAGATGTCAGCCCCACCCCCTAATGTAAAAAACACAACACACGTCACAGCCCATAACCCATCCCCTCCCCCTAGTGGTTAACTCTTTCACTACAACTGTCATTTTATACAGGAATCAATGCATTTAAATAGCATTGATTGCTGTATAAATGACAATGGTCCCAAAAATGTGTCAAAAATGTCCGATGTGTCCGCCATAATGTCACAGTCACAATAAAAATCGCTGATCACCGCCATTACTAGTAAAAAAAAATATTAATAAAAATGCTATAAAATGATCCCCTATTTTGTAAACGCTATAACTTTTGCGCAAACCAATCAATGATCGCTAATTGTGATTTTTTTTTTTTTTTTTTTTTTTTACCAAAAATATGTAGAAGAATACGTATCGGCCGACACTGAGGGAAAAAAAAATTTTTTTTATATATTTTTTGGGGATATTTATTATAGCAAAAAGCAAAAAATATTGCATTTTTTTTTCAAAATTGTCGCTCTATTTTTGTTTATAGCGCAAAAAATAAAAACTGCAGGGGCGATCAAATACCACCAAAAGAAAGCTCTATTTGTGGGGAAAAAAAGGACGCCAATTTTTTTGGAGCCACGTTGCACGACCGCGCAATTGTCAGTTAAAGCAACGCAGTGCCGAATCGCAAAAAGGGGCCTGGTCCTTTGGCTGCCAATTGGTCCGGGGCTGAAGTGGTTAAAGGCCTTCAGATTTCTGATTCCTGTAGCAACATGGAGGCCAATTAATAGCCACAACAGGCCCAATCCAACCACAATCTCCCTGTGTTGGAGACAAATACGACTTCAGCTGCCTGTGACGTACCAGAAATCATGTTTTTACTGCTTGCAATATGGAAGCTATGCTATGTTTTTCTCTAGATTTATTCTTGTATGGCAGAGATGAAAGATGTCCGCAGTTCCGCCCAGCACAAGGCTGGAAGGGATGGAAGCAAGCTAGAATGTGGATGTGGCTGTTCTGCATGAAGGGATGCTGATAGAAGATGAAAGGATGAATGAGGTCAGAGAATAAGGATGTGCTTAGCGGAGGCAGAGAATACTTAGAGCTGATCTAGGCATCCTACTGATGCAACTAAAATTAATCGCCATTTAACAGACATCGCTGTATAACACAGATCAATAAAATATTGATGGCGTTGGGGTTCTTGTGTGCAAAGCATGATGATTTTGTCTGTACATCTAGAATTTTTCAGAAAACGACCTTGATGGTATAAATCCTGTTGTGGGTGCTTTCTGGAACAGTAAATGTAATATAATCACATACCTTTCATGTATATAAATGCCAGCTTTTCCTCGCCTGGCCTGTCCTAGGGTAATCTACATGAGCAATCAAAATTGCTCATGCAGATACTGATGACGGCCTGCTTACCCTGCCAGCCCAGCAATTGGGCTCTCTACAAAGATTTGCACATAAAAACCCTATTTTGAGACCATTCACGTTTCTTATTTTAACTAAAGCCCTGGTGAAGGGGAAGGTTTTTCAAGCCCCAAAACATGTTTAATTGTTAGGGGTTTTTTTTTTGCTTGGACGCAGTGGTTGTTCACTTACAAGGTATGAGGGGGCCCTTGTAATGCTGCGTACACACGGTCGGCATTTCCGATGGGAGCTTTTCATCGGATTTTCCGACTGTGTGTATGCCCATTGATCTTTTTCTGTCGGAATTTCCGACGGACTTTGGATTGAGAACCTGTTCTTAATTTTTCCGACGGAAAACCTTTCTATCGAATTTTCTGATCGTGTGTATGCAATTCCAACACGCAAAATTCCGGCGCATGCTCGGAAACAATTCGACGCATGCTCAGAAGCATTAAACTTCCCTTTTTTATAGTGCAGTCGAACGTGTTTTATGCCGCGGTGTTATTGACCGTCGGAATTTGGTGTGACCGTGTGTAGGCAAGACAGTTTGAGCGAAATTCCGTCGAATTCCGATGGGAAAACCATCAGAGCTTTTTCCGACGAGAATTCCGACCGTATGTACGCGGCATAAGACTCAGGCTAAAGCTGTCCATAGATGGTTCAAATCTCTGCTTGTTGAGCAGGGACTGGCCAAGATTCGAACCATGTATGGGCAGGCTGATTGTACCCAAGTTGACTTATCGACCATCTTGGGTACAATCTGCATGGATTTCTCAGATTTTTCATTCAATTATTGCCAGCGTCTATAGCCGCTAGCAATTATCACTGCGTTCTCCCGGCAGGGACAGCTCCCCACTCCCCAACCACTAGAAGAACACAATAGTTCCACAGGAGGAATTCCCCCATCAATACTGAGTGTGTTTGAAGGGGGGAATTGTGTGATTTTGTTTCTGGGTTTCTGGCGACCCATGGTTGCCGAAACAAAGTCGCAACATCTATGGCATGCCTTAGGCAGTCCACACATGAATAATATTTTTTTTTTTTTTTAGTCCACCCACTGGGTGAATGGAACAAAAATTTGACTCTGTTTTCCCATCAACACATTCAAGGTGGATAGGGGAATCCTCCCCGCTGAGCTACTGTATTCTGCAGTAGGGAGACTTCCCTACCGTCATTATACACTGATCAACGCTGCCAACTATAACCGTTAGTGCTGATCGAGTGGCAAGAATACAATAGGGCGGTTGTACAGAAGTCAATCGGTAGATCGTATTCTACCATCGTGCCTTTTTATTTGGACCAACGATTTGGTGGGTCCCTGCTGAACCCGGCCGAGTTTCAATCCATGTATGGCCGGCTTTACTAGGTGAAATGATCGAAGATTTGTATTATACTACAAGTTTGGCTAGAGACTGAAAATACGCAGCAGAAGACGCTGAGAGACTAGGTTAATAAAAGGATCAGCCATTATTCCTTTTATAGAGCAATGCTTCCACTTATGGCATCCGAGGACCATACAACACAAGTACCAAAAGGCCTCAGATTGGGCACCAGAGGCTTAGAGGTGTTTGTCATGCAAATCCTTTAGGACCTGTTCACGCCAGGAACAAATGCCTCAATTCTGTACAGAATAAGTGATAAATGCCGGGGCACATAGAAAACGTTTGACCCTGTACTGCAATTCAGCGGAGAGATGGGCAGGTTCATTAGTACAGGATACATAAGGAACCTGATCATGTGGCTTGAGTTCCTCTTTTAACTGCTGACTATGGAAAACAGACAGCCAACTGAGGGAGAAACCTCAAATATGTATATGAAATACAATCAGGAACAAAGTGTATAAAAATGTGAAAATCACTGGCAAAATGACTGGAGGTAACCACTGGACTATTAAGTGAACATGCGACCTCATGGAACATCGCGTCTAGTTTTCCTACTCGCGCTCTCTCTGGTTTCCTCTTGTGTATAGAGCATGTATGCTTGTCATGATTACTGAGCCTTCATTTCATTAATGTTTAAGTAATTTCCTAAAGACTCTAAAAAGATCTCTCCCTTTTCACTCCCGACTTCATTGCATTTTTAAATTAAATTTTCAATCGTGTCCCTTGGGCTCCCAACAGAAAAAAAAGCTTGGAACCTATTTGTGCTTATGATACTAAATGTTTTATATTTCACGTATACCAATTTTTAGATTCCAGATTGTTTTTGTGTGTGTGAATATAATTATTATAGTAATAATAATGATAATTTTCTTGTTAAAAAATAAATAAATAAATAATAATGATAATAAAAAAAAAAAAAAAATATATATATATATATATAATGTATGTGTGTGTATTTTAGATTTCATTTATACCTTCATAATATAACCATGCTTTATTTTTTGTGGTAACTTTTTTTATTAATTTTTTTGTAAAAAAAAAAAAAAAAAAAGAGAACCACTCGCTGCTTAAAGGCGAATCTCTTAAAAAATAAATAAATAAATATGCAGAGCTATTTGTCCTGTGAAAAGGCACGTACCGTAAATACTCGAGTATAAGCCGACCCGAATATAAGCCGAGGCACCTAATTTTACCACATAAAACTGGGAAAACTTATTGACTCCAGTATAAGCTTAGGGTGAGAAATGCGCAGCTACTGTAAGTGGAAAAGAGGGTCAACAATGCCCATTTGCATACCTCACTGTCTCCATTTGCAGCCATAGGTCCCCCGAACTTCAAACTTGGTAGTTAAGGGTTCCTAGATGCCCCCCTAGCTGCAGCCAAAATTTGGGTCTCTGGACCCAAAGGGTCCCGAAATGACATTGCTGCAGCTGGACACAGTTGACCAACTTTGGGGCCCTGTATCTCAGGGCCATTTGGTGCTAGGAACCCCAATTTGGATATGTTGTAGTACTAGTTCCACTGGGTTTGCACATCAAATTTGGGGTTCTTAGCACCAAGTGGCCCTGAGATATGGGGCCCCAAAGTCAGGTCGGAAAATGTCAAGCACTTTTCTGCAGCAGATAATGACATTTTCCAAACTAAATTTGGGGCCCTGTATCTCGGGGACCCCGAAATCGGGTCGGAAAATGTCATTCTCTGCTGCAGAAAAGTGCTTGACTCGAGTATAAGCCAAGGGGGGCACTTTCAGCACAAAAAATGGTGCTGAAAAACTTGGCTTATACTCGAGTATATACGGTACATTTATGTGTGAATGGGGGCAAAAACGAATGCCATTAGGCAATTTTCACTCCAGGTAGGATGTTTGTTCCTCATACAAAATAGATTAGGAAAATACCAAATTATAATCACTAAATGAAACCGGAAGCTAGTAGCCACAATGCAGTATTTTCCGGATTCACTCTTCTGTATGAAGAATAGCATTTCACTTGAGGAGAAAATAGCCTAAAAAACATTCTCCTATGCCTTAATTCACTATGGCGCTGTCTGAATGCAATAACCTGGCAGGGAAGGGGGGATTCCACTTCCTGAACAGAAACCTGTAGCTGCTTGTTTGTGTTTTGTTTTTGTTTTTGTTTTTCTGCTCCCCCTTAGGCCGCAACCTGATGCAGTATTGCCTCCTGAATGCTGTGCATGCAATGCTCTCTGAAAAGTGATACATTGCTCTTCAGACAGCAATGTAGTTATAAAAGAGCCCTGATTGTGCGTTCAGATTTTTAAATATTTTTTTAAAAACAACTTTTGACGTCTCCATTTGTTAAAAAAAAAAAAACAACTTTTGACGTCAGATTTGCTTAAAAAAATACCTGGTGGTGGCCATGAGATGGATCCTGCCATGAAGGCCTTCGCTTGCATACTTCCTGTTATGGGGTGACAACGTTCTCTTCCTGTTTCTCAGGTGTACATTTTTGTTGTCCCCTTTGGTGAAGCAGGCATGCCGACACGTATTGAGCATGCATGGTCCACCGTTGTCACTATTGGGAAGCAGTTACTGAGCAGTGATGTACAGTGAACACTGAAGTATGACTGAAGCCAGTGGATCAGCGTGACGGCCATCCTTTTCAAGCAGAGGACACTGATGCCGTTTTTCATATCTCTCTGACAGGTTTCTTGACACAGCGGAATGTTTTGGGGTGGAGAGGTGACGTCCCATGTCACGTCTGCACTGCTTATTTTTTTTATTTTTTCAGGTTTTTAGATGAAGCAGAACTGCTTTTTCTTATGTTTTCACTTCTCTAAAGCATTCAGAAGAGTCTGAGCGCAGTTCCTTCATGAGCAATCATTGCTGACCTAGTATTTTTCTTTTGGCTTTAATACCTTCTGAGTCATTGACCTGAAATAAACCAGTGAAGTCAGAACTTCTCTTCATACATGGAATGGCTCAGTAAGTCAGTCAGTATCTAGGCCAGGGAAGGGTCAAGGAAGCCAGGCAACTGGTATTTGTAAAAGACGGTGAGCAGCAATGTAGCCGGTATAGCTGACAGTCTATACACTACATGGAGTAGGAAAGATGAGGTGTGTTTTTATAGTACAGGACTTTTTTATAACTTTATCATCACTTTATATGTACAGTATGTGGGAGAGCATGGTGCCTAAGGCCTCATGCACACTGAGCATCCCAGCTCCTGGCAGGAGAAAAGCTGTGTAAAAGCCGCATATTGCACATGCGTTTATTCGCATTTGCGTATATGCCCGTTAATGAATTCTGTTGGCCAGAATATTATTTTTTATTTTTTTTTTGCTCGTTAGAATACGTTAACTTGTGAATGCTAAACACTCCTCTTCTGCAACGCCTGTAAATGCATGTGTGGTTGGGCACATAGGCTAACATGGAAAAAAATACTGTTGGCCCAGTATGCATGAGGCCTAATACAGTTGGTTGATCACCCTTTAGCAAACCAGAAACACCCTTTAGCAAACCAGAAACAAGACGATAATTAAAGTGTTACTAAACCCACAACAGTAAAATCAGTCTGTATATGCAGTAAAACATGCCTGTTATACTTGCTCTGGAACCTGAGGGGTTAATGCTATGCATTGTGTAAAAATGTTTTATCCTCCCCTTCTTCCACTGTCCCCAATTCATCTCCTGGTAGAGCAGAGCCTTGGGGGCACTCTGCACATTCTCAGTTTTGGTGTGTGTATTTCTAGAGGGGTTTTTTTTTATTTTTTTCGGAGTGTGCATGTGATCGGCACAGGGCCAATCAGCACTGTCCAGACAGAAGGTCAAGGGTCCTGCAGCCTCATAGGACTGTCAGAGGAGAATAAACTCCTATAAGCTTTAACCGGACACTGATAAAAGTCACAAGACTGCTATGTACTGCTAATGACCAAAGATATTTAGCAGTTTATATTCTCTAAAATAATTGCATTTCCATGTACTGTGGGAGACAAGATCTAGTGAATGTAGGGTCCTGGGTTTTGTAACACTTTAATTTTATAGATGATGCCTAAAATCTGGGACGTTTGTCTATTGAGTCTCTTAACATTCATTGAGAATATGTCTAAAACTATTTATTTTTCATTCGTACAGTGAGTCATTGTATCTCTATTGTGGATATGGTATGAAGATTATTTTAAAGCCCAACTCCGGGAATATCACAAAAATTACCCTTGCAGTTGGTTTCCCTCTCACACTGTTAGAGTCAAATGTTCATTAAGTATAGGGCGTAGAGTAATAAGCTATACTTGCCTTATTCCCCGCTCTGGCAGACTGTCTATTTGTGTGATCTCCTGAAGCCTCTGTGCTAAGGGGCATTGTAGGTGAGGACGGCGGATCTGGTGAGTATAAACCTTGTCCCCATCCCTAGGAAAAATAAGCAGTTGACCCATGCAGCGCGGGCGAGGAGCCTGGAGATCAGCTATAATGGAAAAGGTGGTGTCACCCTCCTGGCTGTGCTGTCTGGCAGAGGTGAATGAATCTCAAAAATGGCTGCACAGAATTTGACATCCTCTGGTAGATATGACCGCTCACATTTGGGCGCTTCAACATGGCATTTAGCTATTTTCCCAGAATTTTACAAGACCATTCCCATTGATGGGAATATACACTGATCAGCCATAATGTTATGATCACTGACGGGTAAAGTGAATAACATTTGATTATCTCATTACTATGGCATTTGAAAATGGGTGATGTGTTGAAAGCAGAAAAAATGGGCAGGTGTAAGAATTTCAGTAACTTTGACAAGAGCCAAATTGTAATGGCTAGACAACTGGGCCAAAGTATCTCCAAAACTGCAGCTCTTGTGGGATGTTCCCGGTCTGCATTGGATGGTTAGGACCTACCAAAAGTGGCACAAGGAAGGAATACACGTGAACCAGCGTCGGGGTCATGGACGGCCAAGGCTCAATTATGCGCATGGTGAGTGAAGTCTGGCCCGTACAGTCGGATCCAATAGAGGAGCTACTGTAGCTCAAATAGCTGAAAAGGTTAATGCTGGTTCTAATGTCATGCTGCGTTGTCAGACCGGTGGGGGTACCCATGCTGACTCATGTCCACAGCCAAAGGAACCTACAATGGGCATCTGAACTGGACCACGGAGGAGCAACAGAAGAAGGTGGAATGGTCTGATAAATCCCCCCCCCCCCCTTTTTTTTTTAAACATCATGTGAATGGTGGAATGTGTGCATCTTTTACCTGGGGAAGAGGTGACACCAGGATGTAGTATGGAAAGAAGGCAACCTGGCCGAGGCTTAAGGGACCTGCTACTGATGGCTTGGTGCCACAACATACCATCGTAGGTCGGTCTAGTGCAGGGATCTCCAAACTACGGTCCTCAAGCTGCTGCAGAACTACACATCCCTTGAGGCATTGTAAAACTCTGACATTCACAGACATGACTAGGCATGATGGGAATTGTAGTTCCTGAACAACTGGAGGGCTGTAGTTTGGAGACCCCTGGGACTCTAGTGGATTCAGTGCCTTGACGGGTAAGGGCTGTTTTGGTGGCAAAATGGGAACCTACTGGGTGGTCATAATGTTCTTGCTGATCAGTATATAGTCCATTCCTCCTCCTAGTAATTCTACAATTGGCAGTATCCTTTATACTTCTTGAACTTCATTATGAACTGGCATTTTCTGAAAGGCCTTTTGTGTCACTGTCTTGTCTGTCATGTGACTTCCAGTATGTTTCTCAAGGACTTTGTCCTGCCAAGTGTGCATTGTTTGGTCTGTGCAGCCTCATGTAGTCTTCCTGTTTCCCAGCTTTGTTTATAGTGAATGCAGGGACTGTTTGCTAGATCCCAGATGCACATGATTGCATTATTGCTTGTTATATCCAGCTGGAAAACAAAAAAAAATATATAAATCTGTTTTCATTCAAAATCGCAAAAAAAAGTAAGGAGGGAGAACAGGGATGGAGGTCCACAGTGGAAGATGGAAGTTCTGCAAACCATATGGGAATGATACCCAGGGGAGAATTCTACTAGCAGGCTCCATGTACAGTGTCTGATGCATGCCTTGAAGTTTACATTTCTCTCTGTAATGGAGAGCGGCTGGGAATGTAGATTGCAGTGGCTTTTTACCCCTTTCATCTGTACATTAGCTAAAAAGAAACTGTGCTGTAATTAAAAAGCTATGGCGTTAGTTCAGTTCAAACTGAACTATCTGTAATTACCTGTAATCTTTCTTTATGATGAATTCCCACCATCCCCATACACAGCAGATGAAATGTTGGCTCAGACGGACTGCAGGTTGCCTATTCTGGCTGCTCAAATTGAACCTGTGGTCAATCTATGGACATTTATGTACTAATAGTCTTGGCCCCTTCCAGCTGGCAGCCCTTAAAGGAGTTCTTAACGCTGGCATCCTGATCATGTGAGCAATGTAATTGGCTGTTGGTGATCACATGATTGAGAGCCCATACCTTTTTCAGGTGGAAGGGGGAGCATCAAGTCATTCTTGCCTAGGCAATAAAGCCTGGTGCACACTAACAGTTTTTGGGTTGCACGAAAAAAAAAAAAACTATCCGCTCGGATCCACTGTACTAACAGTTCAACATTAGTACAGTGATCTCCCCTGCTGAGCTGTGTGTGTGTGTGTCCCCTCCCCACCACTCTTTGATCAGCGTTCTCCGCCATTGGCTGAGAGCACTGATTAGGAGTCGGCTGGCTGCTGGTTTTCCAGCATGCTCGTCCGACAGACCGACATACACATGGGCAGTTTTATTTTTTTATTTTTTATTTTTTTGAACTGGCAAAAGTCTCCTAATATTTGGCTTGTGTACCTGGCTTAAAGGTGGAAGTGCACAAAAACTCTATCAGTCCCTGGCTCTCTGCTGTCCCCTCCAGCGCTCACTGGAGTGCTGGTCTGCAGAGAGGGTGGTAGGGGCTGGCTCAGGCTCTCAGCGGATCGCTGAGGGGCTGAGCCAGGTGCCTGTCTAGGCATTTGGGTGGATTCCAACCATTTGGTTGTGATCTTTTCAGAGTCTGGACCGGCTGAGTGACGTCACAGGAGTCCATAGGAGAATTATGGCCAAAAAAGTTTTGTCCATACTTCTCCTTTTAAGCTGGCCATACACTGTAGGATTTTCTGCCAGTTCCTGGTCAACTGGTCAAAATTAGCTGCATGGATGACCTTGTCGGCACCCTCCAGCCCAAATAAAAAAATCAAGGGAATCGGGTGGAAGACTGTCAGCCGAACATCTGATTGGATGCAACTAGCGTTTTGGGTATTTTGAAGGGTATGACTTTCAAAAGGCAATGGCCTCAGGGGGAGATTCCGTCTATACGTGCTGTATAGGATGGATAGAGGAATCTATTTAGATTTTTTAATTTTTTTTTTTTTCAGCCTGAAGGCTGACCAAAAAAGTCCAGTGTATGGCCTTGACTAATACTAAAAAAAATGTATTAGAAACATACTTTTAGTGAACTTTAAATCTGTGCTTGGCTTTGGGGTCCTAAAAAACATTCTGGATAGTGGTGCAGCGAAATGAAAATTCTGGACCGAAACCAACAAATTCAAACCGCAATACGCCGTTTTATTTTTGGTTGATGATTTTCAGCAGCCAATATATCGGTGCATCCCCTATTCTGTACATCCACGGTTACATCTTTGGTCAGTGACATTGCCTGGCCTACGGGTTCTAGGATGCCTTGTACTGTAGAGCGCAGGCATTCATGGCAACCTCGGAGAAGTGAGCCTGGCTGAAGGTGAAGGTGTTCTGTAGATCTGCATGTTGGCTAAACATCATCTAGTTCATAAGAGTGCACAGGTTGAGGGTGACAACGCTGGTCTTTTAAGAGTACAAACTCAAGGGTTGTCACATTAGGGCAAGCTAAATCTCTAAAGGGTCAAAAATGCACGAAGAAACAATTTCTCGACGCAACTATAATATGGATGGCTTACATTTATGTGATTTTAATATGGGGGTTTCACGTCAATGTTGAAGTCTCATTTAATTTTTTTATGTTCTGTCCTCCAGGAACATGGTGCATGTAGTACTTTGTACCATCTTCCCTCAAGCTTTTGAAGGCTAGCTATGTGGTCAGACAGGACCCTTCCACCCCCCAAGGCAGGGATGTACTGGCCATCGGGGCTACCGGGAGTTTCCCAGTGGACAGATGACTCAGTGGGAAGATTTCAGTGATAGCCAGTGGTGTTGATAGGGGGTGGCTTTTGGGGTTATAGCCCCGAGTCCCAACCACAGGGCCGCGGCCCACTACCGGGCCATGACCTCTCTGCAGCCATGCGGCGGGCAGCATGGGAGAGCCAGGTGGGCAAGAGAGCAGAGAGATGACATCTCTCACCGCCTGGCCTGCATCACCGCTGTTCTGCCCTCACTGTAGCTGCCCGCCCGCCCTCTCTCTGGTGACCCTGATGTAAGGGGCGGGGGCGGCTCCTGATGACCCGGATGTAAGGGGGGCTCTCTGGGGACCCTGATGTAAGGAGGTGTTCTCTAGGGACTCTAATGTAAAGGGGGGGGGGGGGCTCTCTGGGTTTCCTGATGCAAGACTGAGGCTCTCTACTGTTTTTGTGCATGTTTGCAAAATTAAAGTGGGCCGGTCTGGATAAAGTCCAGGGCCAAATTTTTGTCCCAGTCCAGCCCTGCCCCAAGACCTTCTGATATTGCACCAGATCTCACCAACCAATGGCTCTTCACATGAGATCTGTATTTACGAATATTTATCTCGATAAAATCTGGAGGCAGAAGGAATTGGACCCCCCCCCCCCCCCCCCCCCATACAGAGTTCCCAATCAGAGAGGATTTCTGGTTTTACTGTAAGTCCCTTTTTATAAGGGAGACACTGGGATGGCATTGATTATGGTCTTTTGAACTGACTTCTTCTTGCCTCATCATCTATTGGAATTCAGCCGCTGTCCTCCAGCTCCTACCACTTAATTTACTGCCCTCTTCCAAGCAGTCAGATCTGAACATTTTTCAGCAAAATCAATAGGGTATTAACTGTTTTATATGATTCTCTAACCGTCACTGTGATTTAGGAGCAGGCCAGTAAAAGATCATGAAAGCTTTATGTCACTCATTTGTCTTTTTATGACTGCTCAGTCTTCTCATCTCTGGGATTCTGCAATTATCTTGTGCCTGCTGGACTTGTCTGAAGGAGAGCAGAGCTTATTAGGTTGGTGCAAGTAGGGAGGGTAACATGGCACAAGCTGAAACCGGCTGTAATTTGTACTTACTGATGTATTTATCATGGAGAGCCAAATGTAATATCACAATATAAAGATATGGGATATCACACAATGCCTGTCTAGCTCCAAACCTCCACTATATTTGGGATGTATGGCCTTTTTGTGCTTCTTTATTATGTTCAGGGTTAGGCCGGCCATACAAGGTTCGAATCTTGGCCGGTTCAGCAGGAACCAGCTGAGATTCAAACCGTTAAAGGGCAGGCTGAATGTACCGAGCTGATCTATCAACTTTGGTACAACCAGCCTGCCGGATTCTCTTGCGATTTATCGCTGGTGGCTGCTATATCCACTAGCGATAATCACGGTCTCCCAGCGGGGACTGCTTCACCTGCCCGCCCCTGTCCGTCCCCCCCACCAAAAAAGACAATGGCCCGGCAGGAGGGATCCCCACATCAACACTGTGTGTGCTTATGGGGAAATCAAGCAAATTTCTTTCCTGCAACCTGTGGTTGTAGGAAATTCGCTACGTGTATGGCCTGCCTTTAGAGTTGAGATTGGGAGTCCTCCTGTATCTTCTTCTTCCTCTTCTTCTTCCTCTTCCTCTTCTTCTTTCTTCTTCCTCTTCTTCTTCTCTTCTTCTTCCTCTTCTTCTTCCTCTTCTTCTTCCTCTTCTTCTTCCTCTTCTTCTTCCTCTTCTTCTTCCTCCTCTTCCTCCTCCTCTTCCTCCTCCTCCAATTTTAAAAATATATACTTCATTTATTTTTTTATATACATTTTAGAGGGCCAACTATTAATAGGCTTTTTATTTTTTAGGCTTATTTTTATGTGTTTACCAGGGATTGCCATAACTGCTTTGCTAAAATAAAACAAAAAAAAAAACCGCCAAAAGCCTGGTATGCTAGTCCTACACGTTTAGCACCATGTGCGGTGACTGGCGGTTATCTGCGCTAGATCAGTTCTGGTCGCTATAGGGGCGCATAGAAAGCAATTGTTTTGTTGGTGCCCTATTCATACTGCAACACTACCTTTTTTAGGTTGATTGCAGTTCATTATAGAAAAATGCAGGCATGCTGACGTTTTAATAAAAAAAAAAAAAACTGTTTAGTGTGAGGCTAGTGTCAGTGGGTCCTTTTAGGCCTCTTGCACACTGCAGCTTGAAAATGCTCAGTACAGCTTATTTTTTTACTGAGCTAAAGTACAGCCCAATAATTGTAATATTTAAAAAAAATTTTTTTAAAAATCATCATTTTTGGTCAGTAATTTACTCTAGATTCCCGCAGATGCCCACAGATTTATCCAGTGACATTGTCAATCCAGGAACAAGTTTTTGCGCATGCGCGAAAATGTGCGCGAATTTGCACGGAAATTGCACGACCAAATGTGTGTGAAAATACATAACATTTTTTAAATAAGATAAAAAAAATAAAAATTAGATGCTCAAATAGGAGTATCGTAGTAAGGGGCCAAAGATTTAATTAGTTTAGCCCAATGTCTCTCAACTCCAGTCCTCAAGGCGCCCCAACAGGTCATGTTTTCAGGATTTCCCTCAGATGAAATGGCTGTGGTAATTACTAAGGCAGTGAAGCTGATCAAATCGCCTGTGCAAAATAATGGAAATCCTGGAAAATGGAAAATGAATTTGAATGGGCTGAAATCGCGCTAAACTGCACAAAAAATTGTGCATGCACAGCAACTGGAAAACTCACACCAACTAGATTACATGGTACTACTGCTACAGGCAAACACACTGTGTTTGCAACCTCCATTTGGGGTGTCATTAAAGGGGTTGTAAACCCTCAAGGTTTTTCACCTTAATGCATTCTATGCATTAAAGTGGGGTTGCGACCAAAAAAAAAATGTGGCTTAAAAATCATAAGAAGAATATAATTGGAAAAAAAATAATGTTTTTACTCGCCTCTAAATGCCTGTTGCTAGGGGGTCCCTCATAGTCTGCCACCTTCATTGCCCGGGCTAAACGTCACTTCCTGTAGGCACCGCACAGTCATCTGGGACCTGCCATGTGTCCCAGATGTGTGAGCGTCGAATCACGGCGCACGGCACCGCTCGCACAGTTCCCACATTAAGAATGCCGGCGGAGCGGGGAACGAGGGGGGGTCTCGTTCCCCCGCATCGCTGGACCCCGGGACAGGTAAGTGTCGGATTATTAAAAGTCAGCAGCTGCAGGATTTGTAGCTGCTGACTTTTAATTTTTTTTTTTTTTGTTGGCACTCCTCTTTAAGGTGAAAAACCTCCTGTCATGCAGCAGCCCCCCCGAGCCCCCTTTTACTTACCTGAGCCCAGTAATTCCAGCGACGGGAATGAGCACACCAGCTCTGGCGGGTGTCTTGTGTCCTGATTGGATAGATTGATAGCAGCACAGCCACTGGCTCCCACTGGTGCCAATCAAATCCTATGACGGGGGTTGGCGCCGAGTCCTGCTGTCTGCATCAATAGATGCAGCAGCAAGACTCGGGAGCGCGCCTGCACGGGTGTCCTGAAGGAGAGCGCTTCTCCGATGGAGGACTCGAGAAGAGGAGCCACCAGCTCCACTGAGGGACCCCAGAAGAGGTGATCGGGGCCACTCTGTGCAAAAGGTAAGTATGATATGTTTGTTATTTAAAAAAAGAAAGAGGATTTGGTAACCCATTAAGCGAACATTGACACTTGCTGCATTTTGCAACTGCAGTGCATTTTGAACATGGTGTGGGGTTCCCGCGCCATGTTCTGGTGTGAACTGCCCCTGAAAGAGTATTTCAGTAGATGCCTCCATCCACATTAAAAAGTTGGGTAGTGGAATGTTAAATGTTGCCTGCTGGCTGTTATATTCAGGAGCCGTGACATCCTTAGCTGCCTGAATACCAAAAACAATGACTACATCTGATGAGATGCAATTACTGTTCGGCTGATAACTTTCCACTTGGCTCAGGTGCCATCAGGGTTACCCACAAGTCAAATCTTGGCCAATTCAGCAGGAATCGTCTGAAATTTGAACTTGTCAGTGGCCAACTATATGGAGAACAATGGATCAGGTTCATACACACAGCTGAGCGTTTCTCCCTCTTTCTGATTGGCTGTTTGGTCATCAATTTTCCACCTGGCTCATTCAACAAAAGTCAGTTTCGAAAAATCCTCTTTGGTGGTATCTCACATTTTGGATCCTGTCTTGGCATCCATAATCTGTCTGGAAACACAACTTTATAGGTCTTCTGACTTCTGGTGAGTGCTTTTTAGACTGAGTCGGTTAATGAGCAGCAGTAGAAAAGTAAATTATTTAATGATTAAGACAATTCTTCAGGAAAAGTCACCTGAAGCTCCAGCAAATCATGCGCCAGCCAAGCACGGCGAGCGTATTGATTGCATAATTGAGTTTGTGTTTACGGTTTCCCATTTAGCAGATAAACATTTATAGGTAGTATAATGAATATGATTGATTCCCATCCACCCTTTTATGGGAGATGCTATTTCAATCCGAGCTAAATATATATCTGCATCAATACAGCGGTTGGACATTCCATCGTGGCGGTTATAATTAGAATGGCAATAAAAGTGCATGTCTGTGTATATCAGTATAAAATAATAGGGGTAAGGTACATGTCTAAACCAGAAACATCACAAACCACAGCGATTCAGACTGATCATGTGATGAAGACACGTCTAGGCTGAGGTTCCTTCCAAGGGAAACACTATGGTGAAGTGATCAGTAGATGGAGAGATATTGGCATCTCAAGTCTATGCCATTTGTTTTTTTTTTTTTTGGATAGACTTAGAAATGGTAAATGCTGCTGTAAAAGTTTTAGGGCTCAAGCACACAGGTATGCTCCAAATACGCTGCCAGAATTTGGCAGAAAAAATGCCTCCAACCTTGTGTGTTTTTGCACATTATTTATGCACGTTTACAGGCATATGCAGGGCCGTCTTTAACCACTTAAGCCCCGGACCAATTTGCAGCCAAAGGACCAGGCCCCTTTTTGCGATTCGGCACTGCGTCAATTTAGCTGACAATTACGTAGTCGTGCGACGTGGCTCCCAAACAAAATTGGCATCCTTTTTTTTCCCACAAATAGAGCTTTCTTTTGGGGGTATTTGATCGCCCCTGCGTTTTTAATTTTTTGCGCTATAAACAAAAATAGAGCCACAATTTTGAAAAAAATGCAATATTTTTTACTTTTTGCTATAATAAATATCCCCCAAAAAATATATAAAAAAAATTTTTTTTTTCCTCCGTTTAGGCCGATACGCATTCTTCTACATATTTTTGGTAAAAAAAAATCGCAATTAGCGATTTATTGATTGATTTGTGCAAAAGTTATAGAGTTTACAAAATAAGGGATAGTTTTATAGCATTTTTATTAATATTTTTTTTTTTTTTTACTAGTAATGGCGGCGATCAGGGATCTTTTTTTATCGTGACTGCTACATTATGGCGGACACATCGGACAATTTTGACACATTTTTGGGACCATTGTCATTTATACAGCAATCCAGTGCTATTTAAATGCACTGATTCCTGTGTAAATGACACTGGCAGTGAAGGTTAACTACTAGGGGGTGGGGAGGGGGTCAAGTGTGTGTGTGTGTGTGTGTGTGTGTTACTGTAGGGGGGCGTGGCTTGGTGTCTGAAATCACTGATCGTCTTTCCCTATAACAGGGAACAGACGATCAGTGACAGGCTCAGTAGGAAGCATGGGGAGAGGTTTGTTTACACAGACCTCTCCTCATTCTTCAGCTCTGTGATCCTGCGGCCACGGTCATGGAGCTCAGGACTGGGTCGCGAGTGCGCTGCCAGCGGCGCGCTCGCGACCCACGGCTGGGCATTTAAAGAGCCACGTACAGGTACGTGATTGTGCCCAGCCGCGCCATTCTGCTGACGTTTATGTGCAGGAGGCGGTCCTTAAACGGTTAAGGCAGGGCAAAGGGGCAACTGCCCTGGGCCCTGTCATTGTTGTGGGGCCCAAAGCAGCTGTCTCATACTTGCCAACTATTCCATTTTAAATTCCCTTGTCCCTTGAATTTTTTGTCCTGCGCTGTGTCCCGATAGCTCAGTGTGAAGTGCCGCTACTAATGCTGACCAGCTCTGCCCTATTGTTGTTTACAGGTGACTCACCTGAAGACCCTGTGTTTACATGTAAATAACCGTCATTAATATGTTAATAAAGGTGGCATTCATATGTATATCATGCCCCCCTGCAGTGAGAAGATGTGCTGTAACCTATAGCAACCAATCAGTGAGCAGTATTACTGTACAGTAATCTCTAAAAAAAAACACTTGGTACTTGTATAAATATACAACATGCCTGCCTCTCAGTAACCTATCCCACATGTTCCTTCTGAACAATCGCAAGAAATAAATGCGTAAATCCATAACATCCTTTTTATGTTCCCCTTATTAAAATGGATTAGAGTGTGATCTTTTGCGTACAATGAGTCTGTATTTGATTTATGTGCCTGGGGCCCGTTACTTGTTACGTTTTTGCTGATTGATGAATCCAGCCTGTCGGCTCTGTGAACTGCGAGCGCGGTATGGAATGTGAGCCGTACAGGATATCCTGCTCATCGCGCACAGGGATAAATGCGCCTTGTTCCTGTCAATGTCTCCTACAGCAACACCAAGTCAAATCTGTTAGTAAACACAATCCAGGAAGTCTTACAAATATTTGTTTCTCTGCTAGCTTGCCAAGTTACCCCACAGAGGCCATACAGATCACGAGGAGCCACGTTCCAATGGGTGGTTGTAATTATGACCCCCCCCCCCCCTTAATAAAATGGTCCACACTAAAGATTACTTGGCTCTGTTTTCCGCATCTCCCCCCCCCCCCCACAGGTCACAATTCTGTGCCACCATTTTCAACTCCATCAGCAGCCAGCCTCCATGTTATTACCCTTTGCTGGACCACTGATCCCACATCTGCACTGTACGAGATTAGATACAGTGTGTGTTGTGTGCACACTGCTAGGGCGATGGGCAAAACGCCAAGACATAGGACTATAAAACCTACCACTTCTACAAAACTTTGGTTAGGCCACTTCTTGAGTATGTGGTCCAGTTGTGGTCCAGTTTTGGCCACCTCCTCAGGAAGGATTTAATTTTTTTCGGCCAGCGGCGGACTTTCATGTAAGAGCAGTTCTAGCAGCTAAATCCAATTAAACTTCTCCCTGGAGAAGAGATGCTTCAAGTGGTAGTAAACACTGGGGGTGCAACGGATCGTCACTGATCCGTGATCCGAACGGGTCAAGATGACGCCAGTTCCTCTCTCCCCTCTGTGTACAGATCTGTACAGTGGAGGGGAGAGATTGGATGGCAGCAGTCAGTTGCAGTCACAGCCATCCCTCCATACCCTGCCAATACTCTGCCGTACCATACCCTGCCAATACTCTGCCGTACCATACCCTGCTGTACCCTGCCAATACTCTGCCGTACCCTACCCTGCCAATACTCTGCCGTACCCTACCCTGCCAATACTCTGCCCCTACCCTGCCAATACTCTGCCGTACCCTGCCAATACTCTGCCGTACCCTGCCAATACTCTGCCGTACCATGCCAATACTCTGCCGTACCCTGCCAATACTCTGCCGTACCCCTCTCCAATACTCTGCCGTACCCCTGCCAATACTCTGCCGTACCCTGCCAATACTCTACCATACCCTGCCAATACTCTGACGTACCCTGCCAATACCCTGCCATTACTCTGCCGTACCATACCCTGCCAAAACTCTGCCATACCCTGCCGTACCCTGCCAATACACTGCCGTACCATACCCTGCCAATACTTTGCCGTACCCTGCCAATACTCTGCCGTACCATACCCTGCCGTACCCTGCCAATACTCTGCCGTACCCTGCCAATACTCTGCCGTACCGTACCCTGCCAATACTCTGCCGTACCCTGCCAATACTCTGCCGTGCCCTGCCAATACTCTGCCGTACCCTGCCAATACTCTGCTGTACCCTGCCAATACTCTGCCGTGCCGTACCCTGCCAATACTCTGCCGTACCCTGCCAATACTCTGCCGTGCCCTGCCAATACTCTGCCGTACCCTGCCAATACTCTGCCGTACCCTGCCAATACTCTGCCGTGCCGTACCCTGCCAATACTCTGCCGTACCGTACCCTGCCAATACTCTGCCGTACCATACCCTGCCAATACTCTGCTCTACTCTGCCATACCCTGCCGTACCCTGCCAATACTCTGCCGTACCGTACCCTGCCAATACTCTGCCGTACCCTGCCAATACTCTGCCGCACCATACCCTGCCAATACTCTGCCGTACCATACTCTGCCATACCCTGCCGTACCCTGCCAATACTCAGCCGTACCATACCCTGCCAATACTCTGCCGTACCCTGCCAATACTCTGCCGTACCATACCCTGCCAATACTCTGCCGTACCATACCCTGCCAATACTCTGCCGTACCCTGCCAATACTCGGCAATACCCAGCCATGCTCAACCGTACCAAGCCATGCTCAGCCAATATCACAGTGGGGGAGATTGTGGGGACTATATGGTCGTGGAATTTTCACAGGTTTTTGCAAATTTAATTATTTGCTGATCCGAAAAATGATCCGTGACTCTGATCCGAGGATCGATCCGATCCATGATTTTTTTGATCGGTTGCACCCCTAGTAAACACAGTATTTTTATTGTTGACTTCAGGTAAGCTCATAATAAAAAGGGCTTCTTTTTTTTTATCTGAATTCCCATGAAATTTCACAAAATCTTGCAAGATCTTGCCATTAGCAAAAGGGACACCCCTGGAACGCTCTGGGGACGTAGCCTTCCCAGGGGGGCACATGTAAGGCCCTGGCTATGTCATTAGTGCCTCAAAGCACCCAGAAGCATAAAATTTATTACAAGCAAAACCTAGCTACCTCTAAATCTATTCCCACCCCCATTCAAATCTATCTAGCGCTGTAAAGAAAAGATCGCTATACTTACCTATTCTGAAGATGCTCTGGTCTCCAGCTGCACCTTCTGTGTGTAGAAGAAAGCCCCAACACCTGGGAAATGCTTGGCGAGTGACGTCACAAATAGACTTACTATGGGGCTGCCGTTGCCGGCTGTCTCTCCTACACACTGAAGCTGCTGCTGATGGCTCAGACTGGGACCGGGCCAGGGTTCAGCATCTTCTCCATTTCCATGTTGGGTGACCACTGATGATAGAACTCCTGAGAATGTACCTTTTGGAGTTGCATTGTCCTGACACCCATCTCCATTCTTGGCATCTTGCAGATGGCGGGAGTGTACAATCCACTGTGCATGCGTGACGCGCCCTGTGTGCAAAATAAAATTTGTTAGGAGCAAGTGGAAATAATTTGTAATAATAAATAATTATTAATTTTACTTATCTTAGTCCTGCCTTGTGGAGTTCCAGCATCAAAAAAAAAAAAAAAAAAATTAAAGAAATTAGGTCAGCTGCTACAAATACTGTAGCTGCTGACTTTGTCCAGGGATCCCACAATGTCGACCAATTCGTTTATCGGCCTTGGGTGCCTAAAAATTATATCTTATAATCTTTTTGTTTAAGACCTAGTTGTATTTTTGGCTGGAACTCTGCTTTAATACATTTTTATGTGGCGTTCAGGTGAATGAGACTTTACATTTCTCTATTTCTCTGTCCACAGAATTCTATGGCTCGCAAGCAGCCATCTGTACTACAGGAGCTATTTGTATGATGTCATCTGCTGAAACGATCAGGCAATCGAACAGTGTAGATGGTCTGAGTGGGCGACGCTTACACCCACTTCCTTTCTCATAGAATTGTGCCTCATGGAAAAGCCATATGCAGATTCTTATCATGCCTTTGCAGGAGTACAGTATTTAGATTAGATTTATTTTTTATTTTTTTGGGGAGTCTGGTAAGGCAATACATTCTTGAAATAAATGTTCTTTTGAGGAGATCAGACAAACCATTTTTTTTTTTGCCAACCCTAAACTAGGTATAGACCACAATTAAGGTATTTCTTAAATGCAGCATCATTTGTTGTATGTATGTATGTATGTATGTATGTATGTATTTATTTTTTTTTGCTGCATTTTTATTTATATATATATATATATATATATATATATATATATATATATATATATATATATATATATATATATATATATATATATATATATATATAAAAAAAAAAAAAATCTAATCTATATACTGTACTCCTGCAAAGGAATAAGAATCTGCATATGGCTTTTCTATTAGTATATCATTTTTTTTTTTTTTTTTTTTTTTACCACAGCTCTGGAAGGTTTACCTCTCCCTTCATCACCAGGCCATTTTTTGCGATACGGCGCTGCATTACTTTAACTTACTGTTGCACAGGCACGTGACAAAGACAATTTTTGTCCTTTTTTTTTTTTTTTCCCAGAAATAGAGCTTTCTTTTGGTGGTATTTAATTACCTCTGCGTTTTTTTTTTTATTTTTTTTATTTTTTTTTAAACAAAAAAAGCTGACAATGTTTTGAAAAAAAATAACAAAAACGAAAAAAAATATTTAGGCCAATATGTATTCTGCTACATATTTTTGGTAGACAAAATCCCAATACGCGTATATTGATTAGTTTGCGCAAATGTTATAGCGTCCACCAAATAGGGGATATAGATTTGTCATTTTTATTTTTTTTTTATATTTATGGAAATTTTCTTCATTATTATTTTTTTTTTTTTTTTACTAATAAAAGCGGCGATCAGCGACTTCTAGTGGGACTGCGATATTGCGGCTGAAAAATTGGACACCTAACTGACACTTTTTGGGGACCAGTGACACTAATACAGTGATCAATGTTGAAAAATTTGCCCTGTCACTGTACTAATGACACTGGCAGGGACGGGGTTAACATCAGGGGCGATCAAAAGGTTAAATATAGGCTTAAGATGTGCTGTCTCACTGTGGGGTCTAGGGGAAGGAAAAGCTATGTGTTCCTGCTTGGCAGAAATAGAGGATCAATACCTTCCCCTCTGACAGAACGACAGTCTGCCTTGCTTACGTTCTGCCTCTGTACTGTGTAATCCGGTGAGTGCCGGCAGACATCGAGTCAACGGTACCCGCCACTGGGCTCCCGATGTGATTATACAGTGAGTCGCTGGTGGCATACGCGCCCCAGACCCGGAAGTGTCAGATTAGGTATGTGATCTGGCACAGAGCGGCTGCCCTGCCACAGTAAATGTATGTTGGGCGGTCCGTAAGCAGTTAATTGAACGTTTACTATTCTTCAGTTATGACTGACGACGGGAACGATTGGTACCAATCGCTCACTGTCTTCATTCAGGAAGGAGCCAAAACAGCAAGAAGGGGGGAGATTGGAGATGCAAGAGGCGCAGATCCTGGAATCTATTTCTTTTGTGGCTCCCCCTGCAGCAGCTGAAAGCTGGCAGTAAGGAAGAGGAGGAAAAGCCGGCTGTGCTGCAGGGGGAGCCACAGGGAGATTGGTTACATTATCCACGCCTCCTACTGCTCTGATCACCCCTCCTTTCCCACTGCTCCAGCCCTTTTCTTTGCTGAATGAACACAGTTGAGCGATTATGGTACGATTGCTCTTGGGTTCAGTCATGTCTGAAGTGTAGTAAACTGTTTACTATGCTTCAGTTTGTGAATGAACAAGAGAGCCTCTGTTCAGAGTGCTTCCTGGTCATCTCCAGCGCAGCAAAGGCTGCAGAGGAAGAATTAAGGAATCTGTGTCCTCAGTCCCTTTCTTTGTCTCAAATGTGAAACATCAGAGGTCTTTTTAGGCTGTTAAAGCCCAACAGGGCTACTTTAACCACTTAAACCCGGACCAATTTGCAGCCAAAGGACCAGGCCCCTTTTTGCGATTCGGCACTGCGTCGCTTTAACTGACAATTGCGCGGTCGTGCGACGTGGCTCCCCAACAAAATTGGCGCCTTTTTTTCCCACAAATGGAGCTTTATTTTAGTGGGATTTTAGTAAATATCCCAAAAAAAAAAAAAAAAATAATATATATATATATATATATATATATATATATATATATATATTATTTCCTCAGTTTAGGCCAATACGTATTCTTCTACATATTTTTGGTAAAAAAAATCGCGATTATTGATTGCTTTGCGCAAAAGTTATAGCGTTTACAAAATTGGGGATAGTTTTATAGCATTGACACATTTTTGGGACCATTGTCATTTATACAGCAATTAGTGCTATTTAAATGCACTGATTCCTGTGTAAATGACACTGACCTCTTCTCGTTCTTCAGCTCTATGACCTGATTGGGTCCGCTGGTGCCACGGTCATGGAGCTCAGGACCGGGTCGCGAGCGCCATGCCATTCTGCCGACGTATATCGGCGTGAGGCAGTCCTTTAGCGGTAAAAAAAAAAGAAAAAATGGGGATTGGTTTCAGTGATAAGGCAGTACAGCTGTCCCTCCTTCTCATCAGGTGCCCAGGTCCCCCTGTTGAACTGATGGGCCCTGTACAGGAGGGCTGGCTGTGCTGCTTTATCGGCGGCCCTGACCATGCCTGCTACAGTGATTTTCAGCTTCCATGGGGATCCCACAGATATGGTACACATCCAAGCTGGGCCGGTGTAACCAAGTAAAAATTGTCATAAAAAAATTGCTGTAATACAACTACTGTATTAGCGTATAACGCTCACCTTTTCACCATGGGTGCAAATAGCGTGTGCGTGTTTTACGCCAATACTTACATTTTGGCTGCCTTGGAGGGGACAGGGAGGGGGGTGAGACGAGCGCCGTCAGATTACATACAGTGAGAATCTCCTGTTTACTTGGCCTCTGTAATAGGAAGTTCCGTCTCCTGGGCCACCATTGGACCACTGTTCTGTCTATCATAGGAGATTCTCACTGTATGTAATCTGTCGGCGCTCGTCCTGTCCCCTCCGAGGCAGCCAAAATTGAAGTATTGGCGTAAAACTTGCACACGCTATTTTCACCCGATTTTCATGGTGAAAAGGTGAGCGTTATACGCTAATAAATACAGTAGTTGTATTAAAGTGGAGGGCCACCCTGAAAAAAAAACTTTTTTTTTTTTTTTACTTACCAGAAATGGCTGTTGCTAGGCTATCCTAATCTGCCTCTTCTTGTTTTCGCGGAGCTGTTCTGTCTTCTGCTCCTAGCGCTGTCTTCTAGTGAATGGGGCGCGGTGTGTTATGGGAACTGTGGGTCCCACAACACATCGCGTTCCCCATTCACAAAGCGAAGCGCGACTCGCGCATGTGCAGTAGGAAACGGGCAGTGAAGCCAGCAAGGCTACGCTGCCTGTTTCCCTTAGGTGGAATTGCGTCGCCAGGAACCGAGACCCGAGGGATGATCGGTCTCGGGCGGCCGACATCGCAGGCACCCAGGACAGGTAAGTCTGCTTATTAAAAGTCAGCAGCTACAGTGTTTGTAGCTGCTGACTTTTAATTTTTTTTTTCCCGGCTGGCCCTCCCCTTTAAAGTAATTTTTTTTATTATTTATGGCTGCAGCTGGGCATCAATCAGGCTGCACTGATGGCAGTGGCGGGGCGGCTGCGTCGATGGCAGTGGCGAGGCTGCAGATGGGCACTTGTGAGGCTGCAGATGGGCACTGACCCTTTATTTTGCTTTAAAGTTCCTTATTTAAAATTAACGTTTTTTTTTCCCCTGAAACTTCCTTCTTAAAATGAATGTGCGTGTTATACACTTATAAATGTGGTATTTCCATTGACCTCTTCCTATAATCTGTTTGAAAAAATGTATTGATTTAGTGGAAATCGGGAAGAACTGAATTTCCCCTGGCATCCTTCTATCAGTAAGGCCCCTTTCACACTGGGGCGGTTTTCAGGCGGTACGGCGCTAAAAATAGCGCCTGTATACCGCCTGAAAAAACCGGCCCCATTCACTCCAGTGTGAAAGCCGGCGGGCTTTCACACTGGAGCGGTGCGCTAGCAGGACCGCAACAAAAGTCCTGCTAGCAGCATCTTTGGAGCGGTGAAGGAGCGGTGTATTCACCGCTCCTATACCGCTCCTTCCCATTGGAATCAATGGGAAACCGCGGGGATACCGCCCGCAAACCGCCGCTGCAGCGGCGCTTTGCGGAGGTTTTTAACCCTTTTGCGGCCGCTAGCGGGGGTTAAAACCCCCCGCTAGCGGCCGCATACCGCGGGTAAAACGATGGTAAAGCAGCGCTAAATATATACCGTCGCCGCCCCGCACCGCCCCAGTGTGAAGCCAGCCTAAGCCATGTGGAAATTGTGTTGCCGTGGTCCACCGATCCACTTTCACTTTAAATAAGCCCAGATAGTACTTATTGGACCCCTTGAATGAGGCATTCCTGCCGATGTGACATTTGGCGACACACTAGATTTGCGCACTCCTTTGCAGCAGAAGCAACTTGATCATTTGTCCTTTAGCCGTGAATGTTTGAACATAAATCAAAATTTTACAACTTATTGCCAAATAGAGCTTGCTGCGTATTATTCCTCACGTCTGCTGTCCTGGTAATTGAATGCACATTTGACATTTCCATTCTTTATATATGCAGGTTCATCCTACTGAAAGGCTGACCTTTTCTTAGCAAATTACAATTCATTATAGCGTATGGTGTTATTTTTTATGGTTACATGGGCAAGCAGAATTTCTTTATCTGCATTCGGTTACATGGAAACACAGGAGAAGGACAGCAGAAGACCGAGTGTTCTTTTTTTTGAGGTGAAGGCGGTCTTTAAACTTTTTTTTTTTTTTTTTCAATATAGATCTTTGTCCCAAGAACTTTTCAATTCTCTTCCACTGAACCATTGTTGGGTCTTTACTGCTGGCCAAAGGCCCATTAGAGAGATGTTACCCCACTTGGGGCTCATTCACACCACAACATGCGTTGGGCAGCTATGCCCAGAGTAGTCCCATGTATCGGACAAGGCAATTTGTCTTATGTTCTATTAGTTCAATTCACAGTTGCTGGGGTACCGTATATACTCAAGTATAAGCCGACCCGAATATAAGCCGAGGCACCTAATTTTTACCACAAACAACTGGGAAAACGTGTTGACTCGAGTATAAGCCTAGGGTGAGAAATGTGCAGCTACTGTAAGTGGGAAAGAGGGTCAACAATGCCCGTTTGCAGCCTCACTGTGCTCATGACTCGAGTATAAGCCGAGGGGGCATTTTCAGCACAAAAAAATGTGCTGAAAAACTCGGCTTATACTCGAGTATATACGGTAAGAATTTTAACAAATAGTTTCCTGGGGAATGTTTTTAATTTATTGTGTTCCAATGCGTTAAGCTAAAAAGTGTTTTTAATATTCATGTAGGCTGGGAGTTGCCATCTTCAGTATCACTGGGCATGACTTCTTCAGTAAAAATCCCACCTTAGGACGTAACGCGTATAGGGGAGTGGAACCTGGATTGTAACTTCATTCCGCGGCCTTCTTACTAGAGGCTTTGAGCCGGTGCATTGCCATAGAATGAGATTTGCCGTCGGATGAGATGCTCCGCCTCCATCACATCCTATTGGCTCACACTGGTCACGTTCCCCCCTCGATATCGCTTTCCCCTGGCTCTCGGCTCACATCGGAACTCCGCCTGTCCAGCCCTATGCACTGCTGTTCCGCCTCCTCTATTACAATATTATTACTCCTTCCACTAAATATATATATATATATAGTGGAAGGAGTAATTAATATTGTAATAGAGGAGGCGGAACAGCAGTGCATAGGGCTGGACAGGCGGAGTTCCGATGTGAGCCGAGAGCCAGGGGAAAGCGATATCGAGGGGGGAACGTGACCAGTGTGAGCCAATAGGATGTGATGGAGGCGGAGCATCTCATCCGACGGCAAATCTCATTCTATGGCAGTGCACCGGTCTGAGAATATGAGCTCCTGTCTAGCACCGTAATGCCCTGTACACACAATCGGATTTTCCGACAACAAAATCCATGGGATTTTTTCCGACTGATGTTGGCTCAAACTTGTCTTGCATACACACGGTCACACAAAGTTTGTCGGAAATTCCGAACGTCAAGAACGCGGTGACGTACAACGCGTACGACGAGCCGAGAAAAATGGAGTTCAATAGCCAGTGCGGCTCTTCTGCTTGATTCCGAGCATGCATGGCACTTTGTGCCTCGGAATTGTGTACACACGATCGGAAATTTCCGCGAACGGATTTTGTTGTCAGAAAATTTCAGAACCAGATCTCAAATTTTGTGTGACGGAAATTCCTATGGAAAATGTGTGATGGAGCCTACACACAAGGTCCTATCACACATTTTCCATTGGAAAATCCGATCGTGTGTATGGGGCATTATTACCGTGCCGTATCATGTAAGTAGAATTGCATGGGCAGTATTGAAATTTGAAACGGGGAACACTAGTTGGTGGCTCCATTTTCTTCCTTTTTTTTTTTTTTGCCTTTTTTTAATCTATTCCCATGCTCGGTGGTGAGGAGAGAAGAAAGTTTAGGGACATTAGAGGGTTAACCCCTGAAGGTGCTTCTATGACCTTACTGTTGACTCAGTGGTCCTGTTTTTTTTTTTTTTTTTTCCTGCCAGTAAATACCTTTTTTTTATACAGCCCACTTCCTATTCTTGTCTGGTCATTAGCCTAGGCCAGGGGTAGGCAACCTGGGCCCTCGAGCTGTTGCAGAACTACAAGTCCCATCATGTCTCTGGGAGTAATTGTAACTGCCAGCCTTGCAATGCCTCATGGGTAATGTAGTTCCACAACAGCTGGAGGGCCCCAGGTTGCCTACCCCTGGCCTAGGCTTATGACATCATGTACCACTCACTCTCGAGCGTTTGCCAGGAAGGGAGAGTGGTGGTCCTGGGTTTAGTAACACTTTGAAGTGGACCTCCAGTCATTTTTTTCATCTTTCCATCTATTTAAATAGTCTGCCCTTGTTTGTTTTTAACGTTGGATAGTAAAACCATATATATTTTCTTTCTTCCAGTAAATCCCTTATGCAGCCCACTTCCTCTTTCTTGTCTGGTCATTAGCCTAGGCTTCTGACATCATGCACAGCTCTATCTCTCTCACTCTTGTGAGAGTTTGCCAGGAAGGGGGGGGGGGGGGTGATTCATAAGAGGGCCAATGAGAGCTGCAGAGCTGGAGGCGTGTGTCTGTGTTAATTCAGGAAGTGAACAGCCAGCAGCTTCAGCTGCCCACAGTTAAAATGGATGCAGCCAGACTTGGTGGAGGGAGATTTCTGCAGCATTTTTGGCATTTACAGAATCGCAGTGTATAAAAAAAAATATACAAAGTGGTTGGAGGGAAGCTTCAGAACGGCAAAGGTGTTTTTATTACAAATTATGTGAGCCGACTGCAGTTCCTCTTTAAGCACAGTGGTGGATTTGTCTATTCCTTTGGACTTTAGTATATAATTGCACCTGTGGATTTTGTTTGACTTTTATAAAATAAAAGCCATGCAGACCAATTTGATGCAGTGTGCAGCATATGGTCTAAGCACTGACAGGCTCTCCCTCCCCATCCCTTCAACCTCTGCAGCAATGCTGGCAGCACTCCTACGTCTATTTTTCAAAGACAATCTCTGGATATGTTGCTGAGCACGTGAACTCTTCCACTCCTCCACGACAACATCACAGAGCTGGTGGATGTTGGAGACCTTGTGCTCCTCCACCTTCTGTTTGAGGATGCCCCACAGATGCTCAAAAGGGTTTAGGTCTGGTGACCTGCTTGGCCAGTCCTTCTTCACCTTTACCCTCAGCTTCTTTAGCAAGGCAGGGGTCGTCTTGGCGGTGTGTTTGGGGTTGTTATGTTGGAATACTGCCCTGCGGCCCAGTCTCCGAGCGGAGGGGGTCTGAGTACTGACAGGCTGACCCCCCACCCCTTCGACCTCTGCAGCAATGCTGGCAGCACTCGTACATCTTTTTCCCAAAGACAATCTCTGGATATGACACGGAGCACGTGCACTCAACTTCTTTGGTCGACCATGGCGAGGCCTGTTCTGAGTGGAACCTGTCCTATTGAACCGCTGTATGGTCTTGGCCACCATGCTGCAACTCAGTTTCAGGGTCTTGGCAATCTTCTTATAGCCTAGGCCACCTTTATGTAGAGCAACAATTTTTTTTTTCAGATCCTCAGAGTTTTTTGCCATGAGGTGCCATGTTGACCTTCCAGTGACCAGTATGAGAGAGTGAGAGCGATAACGGCAATTTTTTATTTTTTTTTAACATTTATTTGCCAAATGTACATACATAGTATAGAACAATGGAAACGGGTTACAGTCGATAACACCAAATTTAACACACCTGCTCCTCATTCACACCTGAGACCTTGTAACACTAACGAGTCACATGACACCAGGGAGGGAAAATGACTAATTGGGCCCAATTTGGACATTTTCACTTAGGGGTGTACTCACTTGTTGCCAGCGGTTTAGACATTAATGGCTGAGTGTTGAGTTATTTTGAGGGGACAATAAATTGACACTGTTATACAAGCTGTACACTCACTACTTTACATTGTAGCAAAGTGTCATTTCTTCAGTGCTGTCACATGAAAAGATAGAATAAAATATTTACAAAAATGTGAGGGGTGTACTCACTTTTGTGAGATACTGTATTTGCCCACTTTTAACTTTTAATTGGAATGATTATCTAGATCCCTAGAATCTCTGTGATTACAGAAGAAGCAGATTTAAGGATGATCTACCTTCTGTTTTTTCCATATTGTAGAATTCCAGTGCAGTAATTTAGTGCCATCTCCAGCCTGGTGCCAATGCGGACAGATACTATTCTAGGTTTCTAGAGAGCATCTGCACCTCATCCGGCCAGTCAGTAACTGTGTTCACCAGATTATCAGTGTTTGCTGACACAAGCTGGAGTGCATGGCACCGGAAGGCAAGGACGCAGGCAAATACTGACTCACTTTATAAACAAGGAATGACTTTCACTGACCTTCATGGATTTCCTCCTTGTTTAAAGGGAAACCACAGCATATAGTGAGAGTGTTTGGATTATTGTAGTGTTTATGTGGAAGTAGAATTCGGTGTACACTGATACTAACCGCTGATACTATACAGTGCGGATGGATGAATCTACTTCTATGGATATTGTATTGTCACAGCCGGCCCTTCCTGCTGTCAAAATACCCAAACAGCAGAGCGTCCCAGAGAGAGCCAGGAGAAGTCCTGTTCGGGGTTTATACATCTCCCAGGCTCCTCTCATATACATTCAGAGGTCTCTGAGACATGATCCAGTTCGGATCTTAGTCCTCCTCTCCAGGCTAATTTAAGCTCACCTGAGCAAACAGCCTTTGCTCTCTGCCTGGGACACACAAACAGGGATGGTTTGTGAGGAGCCAAAAGGTTGGTAAAACCCTTTAAAAACTCTTTACAGAAGCTGACAAGCGGTAGGCTTGCTCAGCCTGATAGTTAGAGACGGTGTATGTTATAGTTAGAGCCGAGACACGGCTAGGACTTTTGTTTGGTTATTTCTGTTTTGATGTGTTTTCTGGAAGACTGTGCAGCACCTGTGTATGGACTTGTATTTAAATCAAATAAACCCAGCACTGTTTTCACTACCTCAAGTGGATTTGGTATCTGTGCCTTACTAAACAGCCCATCCCAGTGAGCTTTGTACCTGCTACCTGTCCCCCAGGTTACATATGGTGGATTTCAGCGGGCAGCTGTAGTAAGTTACTACTTAAAAGGCCAGTACCTAGAGTGACTAAACATGGAGGAAATCCTAAAACAATTGATGATATCCAACGCTGCGCAACAGCAAACAAACGCTGCACAACAGCAAGCAACCGCTGAACAGCAGAAAACAAATGCTGCACTACAGCAAGCAAACGCTGTACAGCAGAAAACAAGCGCTGCACTCCACGCTGAACAGCAGAAAACAAACGCTGCACTCCACGCTGCACAACAGCAAGCAAACGCTGCACAACAGCAAGCTAATGCTGCAATCCACGCTGAACAGCAGAAAACAAACGCTGCACTCCACGCGGCACAACAGCAAGCAAACGCTGCACAACAGCAAGCTAATGCTATCGCACAGGAACAAACGCAGAGGCTGTTTGAACAGCTAGCCACTGATGCAAAAGCAGATAGGAAAACCTTGTCTGAGGTTGTGGAGACAATAGCACAGTGGTCACCTGCTAACGTTGATAATGTTGGAGACAAGCCCTCAGCCATCCATGTGGCTCGCTTTTTGTCTAAGATGACTACAGATGATGATCCAGAGGCCTTTCTGCTAACGTTTGAACGGACCGCTGAGAGGGAAGGTTGGCCTAAAACCCAGTGGGCAGGACTGGTCGCCCCGTTGCTTACTGGGGAATCGCAGAAGGCCTACTATGATTTGGAGTCAGCAGAAGCAGCAGACTATGAAAAGGTCCAACAGGAAATACTGGCACGACTTGGTGTCACTTTGGCAGTTCGAGCACAGCGGGTCCACAGCTGGTCCCTCCAAGATCGCAGATGTTCGACCTAATTCACCTGGTGAGGAAATGGCTACAGCCGGAGTCCCTGTCTGGGCCACAAATAGTGGAGCGTGTGGTCATGGACCAGTTTCTGAGGTCACTACCCATTTCCCTGCAGGAATGGGTGATTCAAGGAGACCCCAATTCGGCAAACCACCTGGTGGAACTTGTTGAAAGGTATTTTGCTGCAAAGAACCTGGTCACCACCCCTACAGCCGCACGGACTTTCCGCCCAAAGCCACGGTCTCCCCAGGCAACCGGTAAGACTGTTCCAGGGGAAGTGGGTGGTAAGCATGGCAAGGAAATAGGGGGGAGGATTTTTGGTGCCAGGACTGAAGCTTGGCATCCCAAACAAGGGAAGCCAGTGCCTGTCAGCAAACCAAACTGGGGAAACGTCAGGTGTTTTCGTTGCCAAGAAATGGGACATGTTGCGGCAAATTGTCCATTGACAGATGAACCAATGCAGTGTGATTTATCTATTAGAAGGCAGTCTATGTTTGCAGCGGTTTCATGCACTGCAACCCCAAATATGAGAAAACCAATGTGCCAAATGACTGTGAATGATAAGCCTATTACAGCCTTGCTGGACTCTGGAAGTCTAGTGACTTTGGTTACAGCTGAAATGATTGAACCTGTGAATTATCATGCTAAAAATGTTGCTGTGATCTGTATACATGGGAATACCCGGGAGTATCCTGTAACCACTGTTCAGTTTAAAACTGGTTTAGGTACAGTGACCCATCCGGTTGGACTTGTTCCCCACTTGGTGCATGAGGCCATCATTGGTAGGGACTTCCCTAAGTTTTGGGAACTGTGGGATCGTCCCAACTCGGTCGCAGTACCTGACTCAGTCGCAGAGCCAGAATTCCTGGCCACTACTGACAATGTGGGTTCAGGGGACTCTTCTCAGGGCTCCCCGGCTTTTCCTCTATCGGTTATGGCAGGAGAGCTGGAGGACCCTGAGGAGGTCCCCACTACCAGTAGAGCCGGACAGCCGTCTGCTGACCCCGAGCCTATGTTAGAGTTTGATGACCTTAATGTGCATAAGGAAAATTTTGGTACTGAGCAGAGAAAAGACCATACCCTTTCCAGGGCCTGGGAAAATGTAATAGTGATTAATGATGTACCTGTCGAACCCGGGGACAGGCCCTGTTTTCCTTATTTCAGCAGCAATGAGGATTTACTGTATCGTGTATGTAAAATGAATGATGAAGTGGTTGAGCAGTTGGTGGTCCCTAAGCCATACAGACGGCTGGTGTTAGAACTTGCCCATGGGCACTTGCTAGGAGGCCATTTAGGGGTTGAAAAAACTACTGAAAGGGTGTTGCGCAGGTTTTACTGGCCCGGGATACAGAAAGATGTTAAGAATTACTGTCAATCCTGTCCTGTGTGTCAGATGTCAGCCCCACTATCCCACTTCCGAAGTCCTTTAGTGCCCTTGCCTATCATTGAAGTGCCCTTTGAGAGGATTGCCATGGACCTTGTGGGCCCACTTCCCAAGTCTGCCCGGGGTCATCAGCATATCCTCGTAATCATGGATTATGCTACCCGTTACCCTGAAGCAGTTCCCTTACGTGCCGCGTCTGCTAAAAACATTGCCAAAGAACTGTTTATGGTGTTCAGTCGGGTTGGCATCCCGAAAGAAATCCTTACAGACCAGGGCACCCCGTTTATGTCGCGAATAACTAGGGAGCTCTGCAAGTTATTTAAAGTGACGCAGCTGCGAACCTCAGTGTATCATCCTCAAACGGATGGCTTAGTGGAACGCTTCAATAAGACGTTAAAGAGCATGTTAAAAAAGGTTGTGGACAAGGATGGGAAAAACTGGGACTTCCTGATACCATACTTGATGTTTGCCATCAGGGAGGTTCCCCAGTCCTCTACGGGGTACTCCCCATTTGAGTTGCTTTATGGGAGACACCCTCGGGGACTCTTAGACATAGCCAAAGAAACTTGGGAGGGAGAACAGACACCCCATAAAAGTGTCATTGAGCATATTGCCCAAATGCAGGAGAGGATTGCAGCAATCATGCCAGTGGTAAAAGAACACTTACTGCAGGCCCAGGCAGCCCAACAGAGAATATACAACAGGGGGGCCCAACTCCGTGTTTTCTCACCTGGTGACAGGGTCCTGGTGTTAGTTCCCACTGTTGAGAGCAAGTTCCTGGCTAAGTGGCAGGGTCCCTTTGAAGTAATTGAGAGAGTTGGGGAGGTCAACTACAAGGTTTATCAACCAGGAAAAAGGAAGCCCGAACAGGTTTACCATATAAACCTGTTAAAACCCTGGAAGGATAGAATGGCGTTAACTGCGAGGCCTCTCCCAGTAACGCCTACGGGTACTGAGTCCCCTCTCATCCCTGAGGTCACGATTCCAGACACCCTCTCATATTCCCAAAAACAGGACACTAGAGAATTCCTGATAAGGAATAGAGAGAAGTTTTCAGAGTTACCTGGCACGACTTCAGCAGTTCAGCATGATATTGTTACTGAACCTGGGGTACGTGTCAAGCTCAAACCTTACCGAATTCCTGAAGCGAGGAGAAAGGACATCAGCAAGGAAGTTAAAAAAATGTTGGAGCTAGATGTCATTGAGGAATCCAATAGTGACTGGTCTAGCCCCATCGTGTTAGTCCCAAAACCGGATGGCACGTGGAGGTTCTGTAACGACTTCAGGAAGCTTAATGCGGTGACAAAGTTTGACACATACCCAATGCCCAGAGTAGACGAACTTATAGACCGACTTGGCAAGGCTCGCTATCTTACCACTTTGGACTTGACAAAAGGGTATTGGCAAATACCCCTAACTGGTAGCGCCAAAGAGAAGACTGCGTTCGTGACCCCAGACGGTTCCTTTCAATATAAAAAAATGCCTTTTGGGTTGCAAAATGCCCCGGCAACATTTCAGAGGGCCATGGACAGGACCCTAAAACCCCACCGACGATATGCAGCAGCCTATCTAGATGACATAGTGGTACATAGTACTGATTGGGAGTCTCACTTGCCTCGTGTCCAGGCTGTTCTTGATTCCCTCTTCAAAGAAGGTTTTACGGCAAATCCAAAAAAATGTGCCATTGGTCTAGAGGAAGCCAAGTATTTGGGCTACACTATTGGCCGTGGTGTCATAAAACCACAAGTGAGTAAAATAGCAGCCATCCAGGAATGGCCACGCCCTGCAAACAAAAAGCAGGTCAGGGCCTTTCTTGGTATTGCGGGGTATTATAGAAGATTTATCCCAAATTTTGCAACTATAGCTGCCCCTCTGACAGACCTTACGAAAGGGAAAGACTCTGTAATGGTGAAATGGTCCCCAGTAGCAGAGGAGTCTTTCCAGGTCCTGAAGAAGGCTCTGTGTGCACAGCCAGTACTGTACTCTCCCGATTTCTCCAGAGAGTTTTTGGTTCAGACGGATGCGTCTGATGTTGGTATCGGGGCGGTACTGTCACAGGTATACAATGGGGAAGAACACCCTGTCGTGTACCTAAGCAGAAAGCTCAATGACCATGAGAAAAAGTATGCAGTCATTGAAAAAGAATGTTTAGCCATAAAATGGGCCGTGGACGCACTCAGATACTATTTGTTAGGGCGCCAGTTTGACTTAATAACTGACCATGCTCCCCTGAAATGGATGGCCCAAAAGAAGGAGACTAATAGACGGGTGAACCGGTGGTTTTTGGCTCTACAGGATTACTCCTTCACCGTAAAACACAGGCCAGGTGTGGAGATGGGGAATGTAGATGCCCTGTCCCGTGTTCACTCCTGTTGGGCCACAGGTGTTCCAACCCTGGGGTTGAAACAAGGGGGGAGGATATGTAGCAGAGCGTCCCAGAGAGAGCCAGGAGAAGTCCTGTTCGGGGTTTATACATCTCCCAGGCTCCTCTCATATACATTCAGAGGTCTCTGAGACATGATCCAGTTCGGATCTTAGTCCTCCTCTCCAGGCTAATTTAAGCTCACCTGAGCAAACAGCCGTTGCTCTCTGCCTGGGACACACAAACAGGGATGGTTTGTGAGGAGCCAAAAGGTTGGTAAAACCCTTTAAAAACTCTTTACAGAAGCTGACAAGCGGTAGGCTTGCTCAGCCTGATAGTTAGAGACGGTGTATGTTATAGTTAGAGCCGAGACACGGCTAGGACTTTTGTTTGTTTATTTCTGTTTTGATGTGTTTTCTGGAAGACTGTGCAGCACCTGTGTATGGACTTGTATTTAAATCAAATAAACCCAGCACTGTTTTCACTACCTCAAGTGGATTTGGTATCTGTGCCTTACTAAACAGCCCATCCCAGTGAGCTTTGTACCTGCTACCTGTCCCCCAGGTTACAATATATATATATATATATATATATATATAGCCAAACAGGAAGTGAGGCGATCCCTGCAAATGAAAGGATTTCCTTGGGTTCCCCCAGGTCACCAGAACTAGTGTCCCCATTGGAAGATTTCACCGCTTTTACTGCTGGGGTCAGCCCAAAATTTGGGATTTTCTTGTTACTTTCACTTTCAATGATAAATGTAAACGGGGCAAATAAATAAGGCAAATCTCCTTTTAACGGGGGGGGTTTGGTCAAACCTGGCAGAATGTTGATCCCTTGTCACTTCCTGTGACGTGGCTACAGCTGGTCAGCAAACCTGCACGCAATGCCCATGAGCAGTGCGTCATTGATTTTTGTCTGCCCCAACGACGGTGAACCCAGGAATTTGCATGTCAAATTCCCTGACCGATGATACAGCGCATGGACACGCAAATACACTAGCGCTTGCGAAATTAAGGGCGTTTAGTGGCTACTCTGCCAACCACTGTAACTGCGCATGTGTGCGGTCAGTGTTTAATGCCTATCCTCTGTGTGCAGTCAGTCAATCATTGAGGCTGACTGCACGCATTCGGAGTAAGTGTGGTTGGCAGAGTAGCCCTAAATTTTGCAGTAGCTAGTGTATTTGCGTGCGCATGCGCTGTATCGTCGGTTAAGGAATTTGATATGCAAATGCCTGAGTCCACCGATGTCAGCGCAGACACAATCGATGACGCGCAGTGCGCGCAGATTTGCTGAATGTCTGATGCAGTGTCACAGGAGGTGACGTGGGTTCGACATTCTGCCAGGTTCGACTTTTTGCCCAAACGGGGGCACAGATGGCAATAAAAACTGAAAGGAGTGCCAATTCCTCTCCCCCCCTCTGTCCAAAACTTAAAAAAAAGGTTTTGCCTTTTTAGTTCTACTTTAAAGGGGTTTTAAATGTATTATATATTTTTTTTTTTTTTTAAATAACAAACAAACATGTTATACTTACCTCCACTGTGCAGCTCGTTTTGCACAGAGTGGCCCCGAACCTGGTCTTCTGGGGTCCCTCGGCGGCTGTCTCCACTCCCCCCCCGCAAGGACTTCTCATGTTCATGCGAGCTCCCTCGCATGGTGAGAAGTGCTTGCGGGCGCGCTCCCGTGATACAGCCGGCAGCCATAGCCGCTCACTGTATCGCTTGGCCCCACCACCCGGCACGCCGGGTCATTGTATGTGATTGCCAGCAGCGCGAGCCAATGGCTGCGCTGCTTTCAATCCACCCACTGTAACCAATCAGCGGCCAGGCTGATCGGCAAAGAGGATGTCGGGTGCGAGCGCGGGACTTTCGTGGGGTCAGGTGAGTAAAACAGGGGGGCCGGGGGGGGGGGGGCGGCATTGTCTGTTTTTTTACCTTTACAACCCCTTTAAAGTGGTATTAAATCCAAAACATTTATTATATTGCAGCTTACCAATTATTAGATTTCTGCTTCAGGCTTTCTTTCTTCTGTTTTCACCTGCTGATCTGACCAGCAAGTCTGCTGCTATTAAAAGAATAAGCTCTCTTGATATATTTGTTACAGTGATGAAGCAAACCAGTTAGTTACTAAACCCAGTAATATGAAAATACTTCACCCCCCCCCCCCCCACACAGTGCCCATAGCTTATAAATCTTCTTTTTACATTTAAAATACTGCCACCATATACCTTTTTTGGACGATCTGTATACCACGGTTACATGATAAACAGTTTCTCCAGTGCCGAGGGTTCAAGTAGGAGGCGATTTCTACTGTAGCCTGTATACACGCCTACATGTGTGATGTCAAAATCATGTGACCTGGCTAGCTCTGATTAACAAGTAAATGTTCTCTCCAGCATAAAAGGCACAACTGAGCATGTGCAGGTTGGCTACCCTGCCTGTGTTAGCTGGCCTTCCCCAGATAGACAGTGCATGAGGGAAGGATCTGTGCACACAGGAAAAAACAGCCTTTTTACACAATGCATAAGATCAACCCCTTAAGTTCCACAGTGAGTATAACAAGCATACTATGCTGCATATAAAGACTGATTTTACTGTTGTGGGCTTAGTAACACTTTAGCTGCTTTCCCTGGGGGAACCTGTACATATGTGCTTGCTCCTGAGTCCCGTTGCGTCCATTGAAACAGACAGCAGGACTATGCCCCGCCCCGCTGTTGCGGCTTTTGATTGACTGACTGATTAATTGTCTCCCACTCCTGTCAAACGAGGAGGGAGACAGATAAAAAAGGCAAGAAGCAAAAAAAAGCACAGAAGGTTTTTGCGTTCATTCTATGCATTAAGGTGAAAAACCTTGCTTTAGAACAACTTAACCACTTGCCGACCGGCGCACGACGATATACGTCGACAGAATGGCACGTACAGGCAGGAGGGCGTATATATACGTCCCTCCTTTAGCCTGTCCGTGCCATCGGGAGCGCGCCGGGAGCGGCGCGCTCCCGCGCCGGTCGGGACCCCCGTGAGTCCGATCGCGGTCCCCGCGGACTCGATCGCCGCGGGGACATCCGCGATCGTCTCACGGGGGGGCTGAACGGGGAGATGCAGAGATAAACAGCATCTCCCCGTTCTGCCTAGCAACTAGTGACGCCGATCTCTGCTCCCTGTGATTGGAGCAGAGATCAGCATTCACTAGCTGACAGCCACGCCCCCCCACAGTAAAAAACACACCCCTAGGCCTACTTAACCCCTACACTGCCACCTTGTGGTTAACCCCCAAACTGCCAGTGTCCTTTTTACAGGAATCAATGCATTTAAATAGCATTAATTGCTGTAATAATGACAATGGTCCCAAAAATGTGTCAAAAATGTCCGATGTGTCCGCCATAATGTCGCAGTCACAAAAAAAATCGCAGATCTCCGCCATTAATAATAAAAAAAAAATTATTAATAAAAATGCTATAAAACTATCCCCTATCTTGTAAACAATATAACTTCTGCGCAAACCGATCAATAATCGCTTATTGCGATTTTTTTTTTACCAAAAATATGTAGAAGAATACGTATCGGCCTAAACTGAGGAAAAAAAATGTTTTTTTATATATTTTTTTTGGGGATATTTATTATAGCAAAAAATAAAAAATAATGCATTTTTTTCAAAATTGTCGCTCTATTTTTGTTTATAGCGCAAAAAATAAAAACCGCAGGGGCGATCAAATACCACCAAAAGAAAGCTCTATTTGTGGGAAAAAAAGGACGTCAATTTTGTTTGGGAGCCACGTCGCACGACCGCGCAATTGTCAGTTAAAAGCGACGCAGTGCCGAATCGCAAAAAGGGGCCTGGTCCTTTGGCTGCAAATTGGTCCGGTCTGAAAGTGGTTAAAAGCTCCAATTTGCCACTCATAAACACATCTCTAGCTTCCCTCCAAACTCCCTGGCTGCGTCTTTAGAGAGTTGGGTTTTGTTCCGTTTTATACCAAATGGTTTACCTTTTTTGTGTTGCATTCCTCCATGCTTTTTGGCCTAGGCCAGAATGATGTCTGGCCTTGATGTCTCCTAAGACCATCCATTTTGCTGCAGGTGACGTGCACAGATGTACCCCAGGTCTCTAGGATATAACAGAGACCTTCAGTGCATCTGCGCACGTGCGGGTGTTTATGAATAGGCAAGCTGCAAAGCACTTATAGGGTTATCTGCCAGGATCCAGCATATATGTGTGCATGCATTAAAGTGTGCATTCGGGTCCGTTCACCCACTCCTGAATGCCTGTTAAGTTTTAAGATGCGTTTGTAGCCACTTCTGTAGGCTATCTGCAAGCAGCTTGGGGCACAAATAAAAAATGGCTTATGCACACAGGACAGGTGCCAGCGTCTGTCTGAATGAGCCATAACAAACAATGGAGCACAGGACAACTTAAATTCTTTAATTTGAATATTCCAACCAGTGTCTCAGCCTTGTTGGTTCAATAAAAATCACAGAAGTTGAACAACTGGTTTGCTGTTTTGTATGTGTGAAATCTGCAATGTAGAACTACTCTTGTTTCTTATGCTGGGTGTAATTCTCATTATCTGTTCTTGTTCATTATGTTTGGGCCTGTCCAACTCCAATAAGGTGAGGTGAGATGCTACCAGGTCCTGTTTGCTAGCCCTCCAACTGAGACAGATCTGGTGGAAAACTCTAGATCTGCCTTTTTTACCCCAGAGGAACCCTTGAGATAATTTTCAGATCTCAGGGAACCCCTAGGAGGATTAGTCCATTGGGGATCATTAAGAAAATGTCCCTTACAATGCTGGTGATAAGTCTGAAGAATGCTACCCTTAGAGGCGTGCCAGAATGACACCCTTGAGGTCATACCATTGGCTCTGCCAATTGGTGTTCAACTTGGAGCTTTGCAGGCAACATCAGATGGGAGGTCAGTTAGCCACAGCTCAAGGAACCCCTAGCCAGCCCTTGAGGAACCCTAGGGTTTCACAGAATCCTGGTGTAGAATGGCTATTCTAGATGGAGAGACCACCTCGTCGATCTAGTCTTTGACTTGCGTAGGTGGTGTGCCAGTATGCCACTCTTGTAAAATAAGAACAAGGAAGGAGCAGAACATGCTGTGTCCACTCTGCCCCATATATAGAAAAGTGATCTAACCATTCCAAAACCTTAACAGATGGAGTGGAAGGGGGTGTTTTCCAAAGCGCTAAGGATAGATTAAAGCACATTCTATACAGGTAAATCCCATGAATTCCAGGGACAAGGATCACCCAGGTTCCCCAGAGTGCGGCACTGGTAAGTGAAAACCCTTCCAGGGACAACTTTTGTAATTATGCAATTCCTCACAAAAATGCCAAAAGTGGCCCATACACTTTAGTCTGAGAATTAACCCCCCTGAGGGTATAGGCACAAGCGCTCGGTACCTAGCTCACTGAGCCTTTGGATAGAGTAGGGAAGGATTAGAACCCCTGTCAGATTTTTATTGCAGTCTGTGATCTTCACCCTCTGTTAACCCTGTGACTATTATCACTCGAATAAAAGTGATGAGAAATCCAAAATTTTACAGTTGGCATCTGATCAAGAGATTGGGGCGTTGGTGATAATGGTCTGAAATGGAATGGAATTCTTACTTCCCATTATGTCTCCTTTCAGTGATGGCGAACCCTGGCACCCCAGATGTTTTGGAACTACGTTTCCCATGATGCTCAACTATACTGCAGAGTGTATGAGCATTATGGGAAATGTAGTTCCAAAACATCTGGGATGCCAAGGTTCGCCATCACTGCTCTATCTAAACATTCATTCACTTTACAGAGGGACCAAATAGCCAGACGCATGCTCTATTAAGGAAATGACAACCATCGCCAAGTTATAATGTAACCCCACTATTACTGCCTTTCCATTGGCCAGCAGTACAATTAGTGGGCTCAACTCGCAGTATGAAGTGAAAGGACCCTGCATACTTAGTGGAAGCCGGTGATACCCCCACCACTGACAACTATGGTAAGGAGGAGTTGTAAGCCCCGCATTGATTCCAATATATGTTTATACAGCAAAGCTTTATGTATTGTACATTGAAACCCATCCCTGCCCTCAAGGAGCTTACAATCTAAAGTCCCTACCTTACTTGCATGCACAGGGAGAATGTGTAAACTCCATGCTGACACTGTTCTGGTTGGGATTTAAGTTGAGTACCCTAGTGAAGTTCTAACCACTAAGCCACTGTGCTGCTTTTTTAAAGCGGAGCTCCACCCAAAAGTGGAAGCTCTGCTTGTTTCCACCCTCCACTGCCACATTTGGCACTTTTTTGGGGTGGGGGGGGTACCTGGTTTTGACAGGTACCCGCTCCTACTTCTGGCTCAGATTGGCGCGTCGATTGATCTGAGCTGGAAGTTTGGTCCCCTCTCCCTTCCCCGCAGTCTTCTGGTACAATGGTCATCAACCCTGTCCTCAGGGCCCACTAACAGGCCAGGTTTTATGTATTACCTTGGGGAGATGCAGACTAGAATACTGCAATCACTGAGCAGCGAATGATATCACCTGTGATGTATTTCAGCTATCTTGCAAACCTGGCCTGTTGGTGGGCCCTAAGGACAGGGTTGATGACCACTGCTCTGGGACACCTCACAGGTCCCAGAAGACTACAGGACCATTCACAAGGTGCAGTGGGGCTCGCACATGTGCAGTAGGAAACCGCCCATGAAACGGCAAGGCTTCACTTCCTGTTTCCCTTAGTAGAGATACCTGCACCCGGAGCCGATTGACGAATCGGTTCGGGTGACTACATCGATGGATCCCTGGACAGGTAAGTGTCCTTTATATTAAAAGTCAGCAGCTTCAGTATTTGTAGCTGCTGACTTTTAATTTTAAATTTTTTTTTTTGGGTGAGCCTGGAGCTCCTCTTTAACCACTTCCCTACCCGCGTATTGTCATATGACGCCCACAAGGTGGATCTCCCATCCTGGGTGGGCGTCATATGACGTCCTCCCATTCCTGGCCGTCCCATGCCCGCGGCGTCGCTCGGGACCCGGTGCGAGTGCCCGGCGGCCGCGATGTCCGCCGGGCACCCGCGATTGCCCGTTAAAACAACGGGACCGTGCGGGACCGTGTGTGTGTGTGTGTGTGTGTGTGTGTGTGTGTGTGTGTGTGTGTGTGTAAACACACAGCTCCACGTCCTGTCAGCGAAGAGGAGACCGATCATGTGATCCCAGTACGGAGGAACACTGATCGGTCTCCTCCTCTTGTGAGTCCCCTCCCCCCACAGTTAGAATCACTCCTATAGGGAACACATTAACCCCTGCAGCGCCCCCTAGTGTTAACCCCTTCCCTGCCAGTCACATTTACACAGTAATCAATGCAATTTTATAGCAACGATCGCTGTGTAAATGTGGTTCCAAAAATGTGTCAAAAATGTGTCCGAAGTGTCCGCCGCAATGTCGCAGTCACGAAAAAAAAATCGCAGATCGCCGCCATTACTAGTAAAAAATAAATAACTCTATCCCCTATTTTGTAGACGCTATAACTTTTGCGCAAACCGATCAATATACGCTTATTGCGATTTTTTTTTTTTTTTTTTTTTTTTTTTTTTACAAAAAATATGTAGAAGAATACGTATCGGCCTAAACTGAGTAAAAAAATAGTTTTTTTTAAAAAAAAATGGGATATTTATTATAGCAAAAAGTAAAAAATATTGTGTTTTTTTTTTTTCAAAAGTGTCGCTCTTCTTTTTTTATAGCGCAAAAAATAAAAACCGCAGGGGCGATCAAATACCACCAAAAGAAAGCTCTATTTGTGGGGGAAAAAAAAGACGTCAATTTTGTTTGGGTGTAACGTCGCACGACCGCGCAATTGTTAAAGCGACGCAGTGCCGAATCGCAAATAGTGCTCTGGTAAGGAAGGGTGTAAAATGGCCCGGTGCTGAAGTGGTTAAGTTCCTTTGTGTATTACAATAAGAGGCTTATGGATCTTGTAAACAGTACGTAGATTTTATTTTTAATTTTTTTCCCCCTGAAATGTTTCTATTTAGCAGTTTTCTCATGTCACCATTCTGGACTCTGGAAGCAAAGATGGTTGGGAAATCTTGCTCCTTTTGTGGCTGGAAAACACATGTGAGTCTGTGGTTGGTCTTGGCGGTGTTTTGGGCTTTCTAATCCTTGCTTTTCCTGTTCAGCACTAAGTGGGAAAGTCATTTTTCTCCAGCCACAAGCTGCTCATTTGTATTGTCTGGGAGCGTTCATATAAAATCACGTCATCACAGCACTGTCTGCCTTCGGGTCATTACCCTTATTGATGCCTCATCTATTTATTATTTCACGCTTTCTGCTTAGACTATACCCCAGAGTTTGTTACTCTTTCAAGGATAGATATCTGAGAATTTTAAAAAGAGCTGCTATATTTTTCATTTAAACAAGATAAAAACCCACATTCGTTTTTAGCAAAGCATTTTACTTTAAATACTTCTTGTTACTTATGGAAACCCTTGGTTTCATCAGCTGTGAACCAATAGGAACCAGACAGTAGAAAATGTTGTACCTTTTTTTTTTTACTTTTACTTTTAAACAGTCTTTTAATGCGGTGACAGCACTTGGCTGCTCCAGTTTTCAGTTGCATTTGTCTCTTCTCCTCTTCTACTCATTTCAATGCTGCTTTCCCAATGGACTGCATAGACAGAGGTCAGCATTGAACAGCCAGAGGAAGGCTTGGAGTGTTAAGTCCTGTAAGCTGCAGGCGGCTTTTGAGAATGTAAAGCAAGTCAATACTCTTGGTGGTGGTGGGTTGGGGGGGGGGGGATCACATTGGAAAATAATTCTTCTTCAATACTGTAAGCACAGGCGACGATGAGAAAGTTGTGACTTTGAGTAATTTCTGAACACAACATTACAGTTAAACACTTGTGGCTAAGACCTAGACCAGTGATGGTGAACCTTGGCTCCCCATTTCCCATGATGCCCATGCACGCTGTAGTGTAGTATCATGGGAGATGTAGTTCTGAAACATCTAGGGTGCCAAGGTTCGCCATCACTGACCTAGACATTTTAAGTATTTTTATATATTCTTAACAGGCAGTACTAGCTCGATTTTAAAGCCGTCACTGACCCTTGTAGCTGCCACAACTATGGAGCAATTTATTCTCAAACTTCACTGTAGAATCGTGATGTGTTCGGAGGAATCTCTCTCTCTCTCTCTCTCTCTCTCTCTCTCTCTCTCTCTCTCTCTCTCTCTCTCTCTCTCTCTCTCTCTCTCTCTCTCTCTCTCTCTCTCTCTCTCTCTCTCTCTCTCTCTCTCTCTCTCTCTCTCTCTCTCTCTCTCTCTCTCTCTCTCTCCCTGCCAATTATGAATACAGAGAAGCAGCCCTGGTAGGGTGAGCAGCATGACCTGGCTGAGATAATGATTTTGAAGTGCTTCACAGGGTCTGCTGTAAACTTTGAGGATGAATTTCCCTACAGTGCCTAAAGCTACAGAGGTTAGCATGGGCTTTTTTTAAAAAGTTTTTATAAATGACATTGTTCAATTTCAACAAATATGGCCTCCTTCTTTAGTAATACATTGTTGTAGCCACTGTAAAATCACTTTGAGAAAACAGTATAAATAAGGGCTTGGTGTTCCGTGTTTCCTCTGTGCAGGACTGGTGGTCTTTGTGCCGCTCCTTCCCCAGGCCGCCATTTTTTCTTTTTTTTAACATCCTTGCTGTTCCTTTTTACCAGTGGTGAAATAGTGGGAGGACCTGGGCGTCCCAGTTTTCTGGTCTGTCCTGCCTACTGTGACCTGCTAAGCAATGGCCAGTCATGTTGGCATACTCAAAGGGGGACCACCCACATTCACACCCATTGCCCCTACGTTGATTCCTGTTGATGGCTACAACTCCCGTTGCGTAATGGGACTTGTGATAATTCTTCCGTAGTCCATGCACAACGTAAGGAAGTGTCAGGATTCTCCCATACCTCCTCCCTTAGCCCATGCATAGCATCACTAGGAAACTAGGTTTTTTGAAAACTAAATGTAGGTGCCACTTGCTACAACGTTCAGCCCCATCCAGCCACAGCCTGCCATAGACTTTGATAGGCTACAGGCAAAAGGGAACACCTAAAAGCCAGGAGGGACCCACAGCAGCTAGGCCGCAAGGGGCCTAATGTGTTTATGGACAGGATGTACAGGTCAAATATAGTGACTTTATTTTTAAGAATATTCAATTACTAAAAAGGGAAGTTACAGCAAAAGTTTGGACTCCCCTTTGTCCCCAGCATTCTGAGACGCATCACAGGTCCCAGAAGGCTGCGGGACCATACGGAAAGTGTAGTGGGAAGCCGGCTGTGGAGCCACAAGGAGTCACAGCCAGCTTCCCACACTAAAGATGCCAACGCTGGGGACCCGAAGACCAGTGAAGAACTGGCTCAGGTGAGGACCGCGCTGGATCCTTGAACCGGTAAGAGTTCTTTTTTTTATTTTTTTTATTAAGTCAGTAGCTACAGGATTTGTAGCTGCAGACTTTTTTTTTTTTTTTTTTTTTTTTTCTAGGGTGAAGATCCTCGTTAAATGTACATTTTTAGACAAGACTTTTACTTTAAGTAGTGTTTTGGGTAAAAAAAATTAAAAATACACGGGCAAGTATTGAGCTCCCTAATATTTATTTGTATTTTTAAATGTTTTAGAATAGAATGCAAATTGCAGATAGAGTGGAAATGATCAGGAAAAAGGTCCAGTGCTTCATAAACTGAACAGAAACAATGGGAACATGTATCTTTCATTTCATTTCCTCCTCCAGTGAAAGCTGAATTGGAACGACGGAGACATGTACTAAAATAGCTGCCTTCTTTAAGTAGATTTTACGCTGTATCGGCAGGATTTTCAATAGCGTCTAATTTACTGGAGCTGACTTGCTCTCTGCCAGCGCTGCCACTTAAAAATACTTCTGGCATTCGGGTTGTAATTTTTTGCTATTATTTGCATTTGGCAAAATGTTCTTCCGTAAGCCAATGGAAAATGTATTTCTCATGAATGTGTATTTCATTCTCATATATACTCTGAATTGTTTGCTACAGTGGGCTGGAAGATTTTTATCACAAGAAATTCTGTTGCTGCAGCCATTTTGTGTAAATTTTGAAGTTATGTAAATGGAATTTGTATATACTACTTGCCATTTCAAAGCCCAGTTCTGGGATAACATTTACCCCTCTTCTACCCCTCCTATATCTAATCACTGGGTAAAAAAAAAAAAGTCTAACCCTGACCTGAAGCTAGAGTCAAGTGCTTGCCCAGGGCCGGGTCCTTCTCTGCCTGGGTAATGTGGACAGTTGCCATATCGCAGCCAGCCAGGGGTTCTCTGTGGATCCAGAAGACCGCTGACGCTGGACTGAGAGAAATGAAGAGGACTGGTCTGCTTCTTCTTTAAGGAAGAAGTGTCACGTCCACTTTTTATTAATGTGTTCTCCTCTGCAAGAGACCAAGTACATGCAATACTTTGTCCCATTCTCCTATGACCTTGTCTAAGTAGGGTTGCCACCTTTTCTTCAAGCCAAACATTTAAGTGGCGCACACTCTAAGAAAATCCTGTGTGTGTGTGTGTACAGTGGCAAAAGTGTCATTGGTTGCTAGGACACTGGCGGTCCTAGCAACCAGTGACCACAAAGCATGCACAGCAGAGGAAACCGCAGCCGGCAGGAATAATCACTGAATTCAAGGATACCACCCACTGTTGGATGCCTGTGGAGAGAGGAGTGATGCCCTGTCTGACTTCACAGTTGGCCTTCTTCAACTGGCCACCATACACTGATTGGAAAACTTTGTCGGTTCGGCAAGGACCAGCAGAATTTTGATGGACTTCTTCTGTTGAAGAGACATGTTGGAAAATTGAAGCTAATTGTTTTGATCAACTTCTGTTGAAAAGACATGTTGGAAAATTTTTCACCAATAAGCTGCAGTCGCTGAAGTAGTTGATCAAACAAGGGATTCCTCCCTCTCTTTTCTTGTTTGTGTGAATGAAGGTATCCATTAGACTTTTTATTTTTTATTTTTCGTAAAGCCCACAGGCTGAACAAATTAAAAAATGTAATAAAAAAAAAAATGTAAAACTGGCATGGTCAGCATTGGTAGGATGGGACAAAGTACTACGTGAACATGAACAGAACACACAAAGAAAAACGAAGTATGACTTTTTATTTAAAAGCTTCCCTTTTTTCTTTATTGAGCCAGTCCAAAGATTGTAGGTTTCCTCTGCTGGGGTGGCACCATTGCCCTGCAGGGTCTTATGGGGCCACCTTACACACACCTTCCTGGGAGAAAGACCACAAGCCGGTGTTAGGACACTGTCTGCTCCAACATGCACAGGCAGCAAGAGTGGGTAATGGTTCTTGGACTCCAGGGGTATGTTGTCCAGAAAACCGGGTTCAGGCAATATTTCGTGCTGTTGATATTGTGCCCTTCCTGACTTGGAAGTTGAGGGAAGCGGCACGGGGCAAGCTGGAGGCTGCACCAGCAAGCACATTGGATTTGTAAGGCTGGTCATACACTGCTCAAATCTTGACCAGTTCAGCTGCTAGCAATAATCGATGTCTTCTACCGGTGGGGACGGCCAGGAGATGACAGTGGCCCAGCAGGAGGGATTCCCCCATCAACACTGTGTGGGGGAATCAAGCTAATTTCTTTCCAGAAAGAGAAATTCGCTACATATATGGCCGGTCTTATGCCCCGTACACACGGTCGGATATTCCGATGGAAAAAGTCCGATCGGATTATGTTGTCGGAAAATCAGATGGTGTGTGGGCTCTAGCGGGCTTTTTCCATCGGAAAAAAATTGAGAGCAGGATCTCAAATTTTCCGACAACAAAATCCGATCTGACTTTTTCCGATCGTGTGTCGAGAATTCCGACGGAAAAAGTGCCATGCATGCTCAGGTCAAATTACAAGACCAAAGCTATTGGCTACTAGCCTCTACGTAGTTCCATCATACGCAACGAACATCACCACGTTCGGAATGATCGGATTTTCCGACAACTTTGTCCGACTGTGTGTATGCAACACCAGTGTCGGACAAAATCTGTCGGAAAAAATCTGATGGATTTTGTGGTCGTAATTTCCGACCGTGTGTACGGGGGCTTAGTCTTTCTGCACTTTTATTATTTTTTTGAGTTGACCGACATTGTCCTCTTCTCAGCTTGAGAAATCTGGGGGGGGGGGGGGCTTTACTACTATAATACTTCCTCGATCACAGAAATGTAACAAGCATGCAACCAGGGAACTCAGAAATTACAACCAGTCTTTTTTTGGCATTCAGTCAACATTGACGGCCCCTGTATGGCTGTCATGACTTGAGCTCCATAAATGTAATTTATGCTTGAAGTTGGCTTTAATAAATGTTTATCTCATTCGATGACCTGCTTCTTGAAGGAACAGTTTTAAATAGTTTTTTTTTTTTTTTTTTTTCTTGCTCACCACAAAACAAGTTGGAGGTTGTCCAAGGCTGCTGTATCCCCTGGTCTCCGTTAGGAAGATGAGTGAAAGGCACCATGCTATGAGGGTTTCCTGGTCTTTCCTGAGACCTCGGCTTGGAACACACTCCCGAAATCTGTCTGAAACGCATTGCCTGGATGATGTAAGGCACTTGTACTCATGGCCTGTTGTTCGTGTCCAAGCTTAATGAGGGAGATCCGCGCAGCTCTGAAAAGGCTGAGAAGTGCCAACTTCTGGAACACTAGAAGCCATTCAAGTGTCAGTTGCAATGGCCTGAAGCTGCTAACCTCCCGGCCGGAAGGGTCATCAGCTCTTTTAACACATGGCATTGTGACAGCCTGGCAACTGCCAACCTTTGAACTGAGCTCTATGGAGCCCCTGTTGCATGTAATTTGCTTAATTTTTAAAAGGGGGGGGGGGGGGGAATTTATTAAACTGCCACTCTGGCATCCTGCTACGGCTGGTCATGTGACCAAATTAAACCCAATCAAGCTTTGACTTCTGATTTTCTCCTTTTTTGGTCTGTTTGAACAAAAGGCTTTCAATTGCATTACCTGTCCCATAAATACGTAATGATACCTGTTGATCCTTCCTGAAATTCATTGCTGTCATATAATATTTTGCAATGATCAAACAATATCTACCCCACCCAGTTCTCTTTGCGGGCCACAGAACACCTCCCCTTATGTAGAGAGGAGGTGTTGTGTAGTCCTGACATACTAGGGTGATGACGCTGCTCCTCCAGAAATACAGTACAATGACCCACTCTTGTCATCCTAGGATAGGAAATGCGTTACAGGATCACCAGGTGAAATGAAAGCAGGAACCAGCCTGAAGAATTAGGAAGCTGCAATGCATTACATTTTTGATTTTCAGTTTTGATCAGGGTTGGACAAATTAACATGAAAAAAGTGCAGAGTCTGTATTCGATCCTTAAAGAGGAACGGCAGTCTGCTCACGTAATTTGTAATACAATTATCTTTGCCATTTTGAAGCTTCCCTCCAACCACTTTGCATATTATTTTATATATACTGTGATTCTGTACTTGCCAAATATGCTGCAGAAATCTCCCTCCACAGAGTCTGGCTGCAACCATTTTGACTGTGGGCAGCTGAAGCTGCTGCCTGTTCACTTCCTGGATTTACACAGACACACAGAGGCACACCTCCCAGCTTTGCAGCTCTCATTGGCCCTTTTTATGACTCATCCCCCCTCCCTTCCTGGCAAACTCTTATGGGAGTGAGAAAGGGGGCTGTGCATGATGTTCAAAGCCTAGGCTTTTTACCAGACAAGCAGGAAGTGGGCTGTATAAGGTATTTACTGGCAGAAAAAAGTTTTACTATCCAACAAGGGCAGAAGATTTAATAGATGGAAAGATGAAAAAATTACTGAAGTTCCGCTTTAAAGTGTTAATAAACCCAGGACCCTGCATTCACTATATCTGGTCTCCCACAGTACACAGAACATGTAAATGCAATTATTTTAGTGAATATAAACTGCTAAATACCCTTTTCTCATCTGCAGTATATAGCAGTCTTGTGACTTCAAGCACTGGTTAAAGCTTGTCGGAGTTTCCATCCCCCTCTGACTGTCCTATGAGTCTGCAGGACTCTTGACTTTCTGTCTGGACAGTGCTGATTGGCCCTGTGCTGATTTACATGTACCCTTCCTAAAAAAACAAACAAAAAAAAACTCTCTCTAGCAATATACACCAAGCTGAGGATGTGCAAAGTGCCCCTAAGGCTCTATACTATCAGGAGATGGATTGGGGACTGCAGAAGAAAGGGAGGATCAGAGAAGACAGGATCAAACAGCCTTTTTACACAATGCGCGGGATTAACCCCTTAGGTTCCACAGTGAGTACAACAAGCATGCTTTACTGCATATACAGACTGATTTGACTGTTGTGAGTTTAGTAAGCATACCCCCCTGCCTGTATGCCTGAGCTAAGGGCAATGGATTCAAGGAAGTAATTGCTACATGAATCATCTGCCCTTACTCAAGATGGCCATGGCTTGAAATGCTAGGGGGTATTTTTCAGAGGGATTTCTCTGCACAATAAAGCATGGGGACATGAATGGATGGCTGAGTATTTTATCACGGATACGTGATTGTTTACATTTTTGGGGCTGTATTCGATATGTGCAAAGAGAGATCACACAAGTATAAAAAAGTATAACATTTAATTAAGTAGTTACAGATAACAAATTTAATAATAGAAAATTTAACAAGAATACTTTAGTGATATTAAAGTCTCATTTATTATTTTTTTTTTGTTTAAAAATAACAAATATGTTATACTTACCTTCTCTGTGTAATGGTTTTGCACAGAGCAGACCAGATCCTCCTCTTCTCGGGTCCCTCGTTGGCGCTCCTGGCCCTCTTACCTGCTGAGTGCCACCACAGCAAGCAGCTTGCTATGGGGGCACCCGAGCCAAGCCGCTGCTCTGTGTGTCCATTCAGACATGGAGCCGTGGCTTAGCCCCGCCCCCTCTCTCTCCTTATTGGCACACTTCCTTTGACAGCAGTGGGAGCCAATGGCGCCCGCTGTGTATCTCAGCCAATGAGGAGGGAGAGTGCCGGATAGCTGAGTCTGCTGAATTGAGATGCGGCTCAGGGAAGTAATAGGGGGGCTGAGGGAGGCTACTGCACACTAAAGGTTAAAACATAGAATGCATTAAGATAAACCTTCTGCCTTTTTAGAACCACTTTAAAATGTTACTAAACTCACAACAGTAAAATCAGTCTGTATATGCAGTAAAGAATGCTTGTTATACTCACTGTGGAACCTAAGGTGTTAATCCTTTGCAGTGTGTAAAAAGGCTGTTTGATCCTGTCTTCGCTGATCCTCCCCTTCTTCCAGAGTTCTCAATATGTTTCCTGATGGAACAGAGGCTAGGGGACAAGCTGCACATGCTCAGTTTGTGTGTTGCTAGAGTTAGTTAATTATTTTTTCTCGGGAGAGAGCATGGGGTCAGCACTGTCCAGGCAGAGGGTCAGGGGTCCTGAATCCTTATAGGACAATCGTGGGAGGATGAAAACTCCTCCTTCAAGCTTTTACTAGACCCTGATAGAAATCACAAGCCTGCTCTAACTGCTGAAGAGAAAAGGTATTTAGCAGTTTATATTTACTAAAATAATTGCATTGCCGTGTTCTGTGTACTGTGAGATATAGTGAATGCAGGGTCCTGGGTTTAGTAACACTTTAACTAAAGATGCTGTTTGGCCACAGAGTCCCACACACTTTTGCGGCCTGGCACAGATAACCAGACGCATGCATGATGCAGCTCTGGGGACTAAATCTTCCAAGTTATAGATGTAGTGTATATACAGGACTTTGATGAAAGACATGGCCAGCCCCCAGCCGACTCCCCTTTGAGCAACGTGAACTTTTAAGGACTAGAAGGTAACTAGACTTTGAAGGCTCCCATCAGCGAGTTTGCTTTGAATAAAACAATTTTAATTAAAAAAAAAAAAGTTAAATAGCCTTTCTGATTTGTGGTGCTCACATGCAGTGTAGTTCCGCTTTAAAATGGTTCTAAAGGCAGAATTTTTTTTTTTCCTTTAATGCATTTTATGCATTAAGGTAAAAAAACTTTCCCTGTTTTGTGCCTCCCCCTTTCCCTAAACACTTACCTGCCGCTACTCTCGATCCAACGCTGTGCCTGCCGGAAGCCCCGCTGTACACTCTCTTCCCGCATTCATGGGCCTGGCTGGTAAGAGTGGGAACTATTGGCTCCTGATACTCTCAGTCCAATCCAGTGTGGAGGGAGAGGAGGACGAGGACAAGCTGCACTGTGTGTGTCAATGGATGCACAAAGCCAAGCTCGGGACGAAGCGGCTTGCTATGGGTGAACTTGGAGAAGAGGAGGAGCCTGGAACACCAGCAGGGGACACAAGGTAAGTAGGTTCGGGGCAGTTTTACACAGATCAGGTAAGTATACTGTAACCTGTTTGTTATTTTAGTTTAAAAATTTTTAATTTTGTAATCACTTTAACCACATGCTGACCAGCGCACGACGATATACGTGTTGGGCAAATGGGTGTACAGGTACGTCCCCTTTAAATCGTGGCATTGTGGGGGCGTGTGCCCGCCGCGTACTTCGTGACCATGCTAGCGGGTCCCGTGGACTCCATGTCCGCCGGGGGCCCGCGTTTGTGTCACGGAGCGGCAGAACGGGGAGATGCCCTTTTATAAAAAAGGCATTTCCCTGTTCTGCCTAGCAACATGACAGAGATCTACTGCTCCCTGTCATTGGGAGCAGTGATCTGTCATGTTCTAGTGAGACAATCCCCCCTGCAGTTAGAATCACTCCCTAGGACACACTTAACCCCTTGATCGCCCCCTAGTATTTAACCCCTTCCCTGCCAGTGTCATTTACACAGTAATCAGTGCATTTTTATAGCACTAATCGCTGTATAAATGACAGTGGTTCCAAAATGGTGTCAAAAGTGTCCGATGTGTCCGCCATAATGTTGCAGTCATGATAAAAATCGCAGATCACCGCCATTACTAATAAAAAAAAAAAAATGAATAATAAAAATGCCATAAATCTATCCCCTATTTTGTAGACACTAACTTTTGCGCAAACCAATCAATATACGCTTATTGCGTTGTTTTTTTTTATTTATTTTTTTTTTTAAACCAAAAATATGTAGAAGAATACATATCGGCCTAAACTGAGAAAGAAATTTAGTTTTTTTAAATATCTTTTTTTTTTTTTTGGGGATATTTATTATAGCAAAAAGTAAAAAAGTGCTTTTTTATTTTTCAAAATTGTCGCTGATAAAAAAGAAAAACTGCAGAGGTGATCAAACACCACCAAAAGAAAGCTCTATTTGTGGGGGAAAAAAGGACGTCAATTTTGTTTGGGTGCAATGTCGCACGACCGCGCAATTGTCAGTTAAATTGGTGCAGTGCCGTATCGCAAAAAGTGCTCTGGTCAGGAAGGGGGTAAATCCTTCCCGGGCTGAAGCGGTTAAGGAAAAAAGGAACCAAGTTGTTTGGTAAAAATGAATATGGAATTCAGGGACCAGTTTGTTTAGTGTGGTGGCTTTTTTTTTTTTTTTTTTTTTTTTGGAGCCAGCTAGAGAAAATGTCAAAAGTAGCATTGACTATCTGGATCCTGGGATTTGTCCAGCTTAAGTGGAACTTCAGGGCACTAAGAACTAGAGCTGCACAATTAATCAAAAATTGTGATCTCGATTCAACCCCTCTGACGATCCCTATTGCAGAGTTTGCCGATTCTTTCATATAACAAGTGGAGAGACTTATCTGCTCACTCAGCTGTCAAAAGAAAACATTTGGGCAGTCTGCCAAGTTTTTAAAATAAAACATTGTAACTAACTTCCTTCTTAGATCAAAGGGAAACTTCTGTGTGTAGAGAAAACAATCTGGGCAGACTGACAAATTTTTAAACAACTGTAAATGCAGGAAGTTTAACCACTTAAAGTCTAAGGGCTCTTTCACACGGACGTGTCCGTGTACGGAGCCCGCTCTGCACAGCGGGGGGTCGCTCCGTCAATCCCCCGCTGTGCAGGAAGATGACAGGTCTGTCTCTGTACTCTGTGCAGGGACAGACCTGTCAGAGTTTCGCTCTCCCCTATGGGGGATCGGATGACGACGGACCATAGAGTCCGTCATCATCCGATCCACAGACGGATGGAAAAATAGCTTTTTCCTCCGTCACACTTTTTCGGATCGGAGCGGGTCGGATGTCAGCAGACATGTCACCGCTGACATCCGTCCCTCCATGTCCGTTCAGGTCCGCCAAAAAAACTGACAGGCGGACCTGAACGGACCACCCGTGTGAAAGGGCCAAAATCTTTTTCTGACACATGTTTTTTTGCTAGAAAATTACTTGGAACCCCCAAATATATATATTTTATCAGAGGTCTTTCAAATGCAATTTTTTTGGGGAAAAAAATGCACTTCAATGACTAAAAAAAAAAAAAGAAACGGTAAAGTTAGCCCAATTTTATTTGTTTTTAATGGGAAAGATGATGTTACGCCACAAGAATTGTTAGAGAATCGTGATCTATCTTCTAAGCAAAAAAATTGCGATTCTCATTTTAGCCAGAATCGTGCAGCTCTACTAAGAACTATGTTACAGTTTTTTTGGAGACGGGGGGCCAGTGTACGTGTCCCAGGAAATTGCAGGATCAGTCACACAGTGTTGCACACGCGTGTGCATGTAAGTGGGGAGCCGGCTGGTTCCTCAGGAAACCACAGCTGGCTCCCATATCGGGGATGGCCATACTGGGTACCTGCAGTGGTAAGAACTGGCTATGGGAGGACAGCGCTGGACTCCAGGCACTGGTAAGTACCTGATTTTTAAAAGCCTGCAGCTACAGTATTCAAAAAGAGGAACTTCAATTTTTTTTTTTCATCTGTAAAGTATAATTAAAAAAAAAAATAAAAAAAAAAAAATGCTTTATTGGCTAAGGTGAAGAGGGAATAGAATACATATCAGATTTGAATTGCCCTGTTAAGAGAAATTTGTGCTCTCTATTTGTCCTGTTTACCGTTCTCCATGAAAGTGAAGGAAAATGCCACATATTCGCCAGAACAGGAATAAAAAGTAAATCTTCCATTTGGGGGACGACTGAGAGTTTTGATGACAACCAGGGATTGCCTCTCCTTTGAGGGGTTGTCTTCTCACTTCCTGTTCTGGCCAAGCAACAGAAAGTGAAGAGAAGTCTCCCCAATGGGACATAAATGGCAAAAATAAACCTTACAGGGGTGATAACCCTTCTGTACTCTATCCAAAATGGGGGTTCCCTATAATTCCACTTTTAAGGTCCCGGGAACACATATTTGTATCCTCCATTCTGTACATGAGGTTTTTCCTGAGGCTGAGTGAACCAGACGTCTGCCTTTCATTACTCCCATGCTGTGAGCTTAGTATAAATAAATGTAAAATAATTCATTACATTTTTATAACCAGCGCAGGTTAATATGAAGACTCGTGGAGCGTAAATATTTACCCAATCGTTCACTTTCCTGTTCACTTATAATCCAGATGTGCTCGCCTGGGAAAAGGCCTCGTTTTGATCTCAAACTCTTCTTGTACGTTGTAGAGTTCAGGATATGTTTTACATCAGCTGTACTTCAATTATGTTAATGTGAACCAGAGTAGATCTATCACCGAGGTAAAAGATGCAACTCTTCAGAGTCAGTTTATATGTGCTGATTCATTATAGGGATAGGGGCCTTCATTTATCTGAAACCCGATAGGAAAAATGTCCATATTACCCATAGTATTAATGTTATTTCATTGTATGCTAGAAATAGGGCTGAAGAAATTGGTTGCTTTGGGCAACACTTTGTTTTTGTTTTTTCCCAATCTGCCCACTAGCTTATCAAAAAAAAAAAAAGCCTAATGGATTCCCCCATCCATGCAAACGAGTGTATTACTGGATTTTAAACCGTATAGGCACTTATTTCTAATGTTTTACATAGCTATACCTGTAAAAGATGTCAGCCTGAAGTGATCTAGCAGGACTTCATTTTCTGACTAAAGTTCTACTTCAACGTTTTTGGCAAAAACTTTGAAACTCTGGCCTTCCAATGGCTGCACCAGCATGTCTAGGCCCTCTCTCTACAAAGAGTTACAATTCTAGAATGTTTTAGCCTAAACTGCAAATCAATACTTTAAAATTAGATGATTATTGGCAGACAATAAATGGGGGTGGGGGGGGGGGCATGAATTTCACCTGACTCCTGAAGAACCCTGAAGGCACCACTCCACCCGACCTAATCCTTCAATCTGAAAAACGATGGGATCAGGTGGAAAATTGTGTGACTTCAACCAATTGAATGCAGAAACTGCTTGGGTATTTTAACAGACACAGGTTCCCCCCCTTACCCCCATTCATCCTCCCCTCCACCACATCTTCACCCCCAGACCAGCTAGGTTATTTAATAAAAAACAGTTGCTGAAAATGAATGCCAAGGTGGAAATTGCAAGTTTTGGAATAGGTGGGTTTGGGTCTGTTGAATAATGTCACCTATAAGGATGACATGACAATATCTTGGGTGACATGACTAGTGAATTGGTCCGAGGTCCACAGCGTAGACTGTACTCCTAACACAGGCCTCCTAAATATGTTGGTGTCGGACATATGGAATATGTCTAAGTGTTTATACTCCGAGCCATGTACTGTCAGTTTTCTACATTCTCCTTGGCCTTTGATGTGGTTTTTAAATGGTTTTGTTAGCGGATTCCTGCGACTGTCCTTGAGCACAAATTATAATGGGTATTTATTATGGCTGTGTAATAACACATCTGTGGGAATGGCAGTGAATGTCCCAGTAATGGCCTGTGAGTCAGTGTTTTTGGCATGTGCTAATCTTTTCGTGTTACAGTGTGGCAGTACGTAGGAGTTCCCAGCTCTGCCTACAGAAAGCGTTCAAGGTGCTATCATGCTTGCTTTTAGTAGAAAGCTGCGTGTAGTTAGATAATAAATTCCACCCACTCTTCTCAATACCCCACTCAATAGATCTTAACACTTTCCCAGCTGTACAGAAAATTCTGGGTATAGATGGAAGATGATTTGGACTTCTTACATTGAGGTTGCCACTTGGCTTCCTATTCTGTAAGGACCAGTTCACCAGTTTTTCCCGCAGGTCCTTTTAATTTCTACTCTTATGCCCCGTACACACGTGCGGATTTTACGTCGGAAAAATCTTGGATGGTTTCGTTGAACTTTCGACTGTCAAGAACGCACTGACGTACAACACTACGACTAGCAGAGAAAATTAAGTTCAATGCTACCGAGCATGCCTCATTGTTTCCGAGCATGCGTAGGAACTTTGCGTGTCGGAATTTCCGATCAGAACTTTTTCCGACCGAAAAATTGAGAACCTGCTCTCAATCTTTCGCTGGCTGGAATTCGGCCAGCAAAAGTCCAATGGAGCATACACACGGTCGCATTTTCCGACCCAAAAGCTCTCATCGGTCTTTTGCTGGCCGAATTTCCGATCGTGTGTACATAGTTTTTTATTTAAAGTGCCTTTCAGGCCCTACACATTTGATTTTTAAAGTTACTGGTTACTATGTTTGCACATGAATGGTGTTCACATGGTACCCAAGAGCCAACGGGTTCTGTACTTGTTGGAGGCCTTGTCATGTTGGAGAGCTTGCTAGAGGTTCACAAGCCTGTTCTTGGCATCATCGAGAGAGCTGTGCGTGCTGGGAAATCTGAGATTCACTTTTTTTTTTTTTTTTTTATAAATATATTTAGCTCATTATATACGGATTTAAAGGGTTAAAAGTCTGAAATAAATATGAAAAAATGTATATATTACAATAAAGTATGGGCATACAAGAAGTATGAACGTGTCTTCTTTTTGGTCTGTAATGGTGAGGTGAAGACAGCTATAATGTAATGGCTATAATGGGCTTTTTTTTCTTTTTCTTGCAGTCTCTGATGCTATTGAGCTGTGTTGCACTAGCCTGCCTGGCTTTAGATCTCATTTTCCTGCTCTTCTATTCCTTCTGGTTCTGCTGCCGTCATCGGAAAACAGAAGAGAACACAAATGCGGACTGTTGCTGCACTGCTTGGTGTGTGATCATTGCCACTCTGGTCTGCAGGTAAGAACCATAATGTATTATTTTTTTTTTCATTCTTGTTTTATTCGATTTACATTCCCCCAGTGTAAGATATATACTATTATCTCTCAGCAGCTCAGTGATCTGAAAAAGAAAAGGTATGGGTTATGTTATTAAAGCAAATCCCTTGTACATTTAAACTCAGTTTGGGAGAGGACAGCCCTAGAATCCAATTAGCTGTGCTCCATGAAAATATATTGACAAGGAACACGACAGAAGAGTAGAGTGATGAGCTTATCAGTCTGCTGCTGCTCCTTCATAGTCTAATCACAAGCAGGTTAGTAGGTAGAGTTGCATAATTAATCGTTAAATTGTGATCTTGATTCAACCCCCCTTACGATCTCTATTGCAGAATTTCCCGATTTTTTTCTTTCATGTAACAAGTGTAGAGTTCTCTGCTCACTCAGCTGTCAAAAAAAAACAAAAAAAAACAGGCAGACAAAAAACATTGTTGGTGCTAGTAGATGACTAGAAACATTGTAACTCTTCCTTCTTAGATCAAAGGGATAAACTTCTGTGTGTAAATGCAGGAAGTTTAACCACTTAAAGTCTAAACCTTGTTATGACACTTGTTTCTGACAAAGTTAAAATCTTTTTTAGCAGAGACCCTAGGGAATAAAATTGCGATTGTTGCAATATTTTATGTCACACTGTATTGCACAGTGGTCTTTCAAACGCAATTTTTTTTTTGGAAAAAATACACTTCAATTAATAATAAATAAAACAAAATGTAAAGTTAGTTCAGTTTTTTTGTTTAATGTGAAAGATGTTACACTGCAAGAATCATGATCTATCTTCTAAGCCAAAAAATCGTGATTCTCATTTTAGCCAGAATCGTTGAGCTCTAGTAGTAGGTATATGTTCGTGGATGCCAGAGGAGAATCGGAAGTCAGAAACAAATTTCTAGCGTTGACTCTCACTGGCTGTGGTATTCCAAAGGGTTCTCGAGACAGTTTGTAGAAAGTAAAAGTGTGTCATTAGGACTTGTGTGCTGGCAGTGAATTTCAGAGTTGTACTGGGCAGCCATGGCAAAAGGAAACCGGATAGCCCCAAAAAGATTGGTTTGATAAACTATCAGTTTGGCCACCTAGGTCTTTTTGGTGATATCCAGCTTCCAGCACACAAGCCCTTATGAAGGGGAGCTTTGAGCCCCCAAAATGTTTTGGCTTTTCTGATCTTGTGTTGTGATAAATACCAGTGGTCTCCAAACAGTGCCATGGGGGCTGGATGCGGCACTTTGCTTGCTTTTATCTGGCCCTTAATTCGCTATTTTACTCACTGAGACCAATGAAGGGGCGCAGTTCCTCTTAATGATACCAACAATGGGGCCAAATGACACCAATGATAGAACACAATTCCTTCCAATGACACAAGCGATGGGGCACAATTCCTCTCACAGACACCAAAGTTGGGGCATTGTTTTCTCCAACGGACGTTGGGACATTTTCTACTCCCAATGGCCACAGTCTGGCCCTCCTAAAGTCTGAAGGATCATAAAACGGGCGCTTTTGTTTAGAAAGTTTGGCTGATAAATACATTTATTACTGGACTTACTCAGGGTTTGTGGTGCTCTTAACCTTCCAATACTGTCTGTAGGGAGGTGACCAGGCAATTTGCTTAATTTCTGAAGAGAAAAGTTGGTCCATCAACCTGTCTTTGGTCCACCATGTTTGTGTACATCTGAGGACTGACTGGATGAAAATATAAATCATTTTGACCCAGCTCCCCGTATATGCACTGTGGATTTCGTTATTTTAGTTGTTTTCCTAGAGTTCGACTTTAAAAAAACAAAATACGGTTATGTTTGACTGGAGTGCTACTTTAAATCAGGCAAGTAGTCTTGCAGATTGGGTAAAATATTCCTGGACTTGGAGAAGGTAAAGCACATATTGAAATAATTACTGAATGGCCCCAGCAATGCTTTGTGGCTGCCCTCACCACATGATTATGACTTATAACTGGACTCAAGGGCATAATAGAGTTCTTGGTAGCAGGAACACAAAATATGGCCCTCGGCTCCACTAGCGTGTTGTATTTCATTCCATAGCCGCTGATGGAAGTATATTGCTGGTACGAAGAACTGCCTAATATAAAATGAACTTAAATTGCACTCCATTACTTTCAGCAATGATACATTTTAAGGTTTCAGTAGGTTGTTCAAGTTTGCATAATAAGAAACAAAAAAAAAGGGAAAAATGGGGGATTATACTAACAAAGCAAATTCGCATAATGCCAGAAGAGATTATGAACAGAGCTGCTATCTGTGCTTCCCAGAGGAGCTAAGATGGCATCCAAAGTGAACCACTGACATGTATTAATGGTGTTCCCTCTTCCTTCAGAGCTACTGAGGAAAAAGGGATTCCCTTGATACATGTCAGGGTCTGCAGTTCACTTTTGATGCCATCTTCTGGGGGCATGGATAGTGTCTCTGGTCAGAAACTCTCCTATCACATTAGATAAGCTTTTTTATGCGGTGTTGCTTTTGTGAGTATAATCGCCTCATTTTCCCCCCCCTTTTTGTTAAATAAATGGTGCTTTGGATAATGCACTAGGCTGGTGTGCCCTCTTTTTTGTTTCTTGTTGGGCAGTGTTTGTGGATCATCCCAGTCTAAGGAGGGCTGCAAGGACTAGTATAGGTACCTGATGTTTGGTGAGGCTTCCATGGATGTTAAATACTAAGTAGAGGCCATCTAACTTCATTATTTATCCCACATCTGAGCGCAGAGTGTTTTTGTTGAGCAAGTTTGTCTGGCTCCACACTTGAGAATTTTGGTAAGGCAGTAAAACCTGTGGTTTTCTGCAACGCGTGTTACCATATGCTATTATGTGCAATGTGTGGCAGTCATTTTAGAATTCCACCCCAATGCACACATACTGTAGCTGCCAGTGAACCCAAGCTGCAGTGCACCACAACAAGCATCCCGATGTTTGTTTGCTGAAAATGCTTCAGGTGCAGTATTTTTAGAATTTGAGATGTAATTTCCAGCCTAGTAGGCTGCCCTAACTCGATGTACCCTAATGCATGAGTTGATGCACACACAAGTTTGAGGGGCCCCTAGATCTGTTGACAGTGGTTTTCTGTCTACAGATTTATCCTCCGTGGTCAACCTTCTTGTTTATAGGGGTCCTCCTGCTCTTTTGTGTGCAGCTTGCTATGGGGGCACACCTGTGGGCTCACTCCTGAGCCTGGTTGTGGGCATCTATTGACACGCATAGTGTGGCTCAGCCCCATCCCCTGCTCTCTACTTACCGGATTTGATTGACAGCAGCAAGAGCCAATGGCTCCCGCTGCTGCCTCTGTAAGCTGAGAGAAGACAGTTGGTGCAGGCCGGCACAGTGCTGGATCAAGATAGGACTCAGGAAAGTATAAAGGGGGTGAGGGTGCAATACAAACCCTGGGACTTTTTTTTTTTACTTTAATGCAGTCAATGCTAAAGACCGGGTTCACATGTGTGGCCATAGGTTTGTGCCATTGTGTCGGTTCAGGTCCGGATTTTTGCCTTAATTTGCACCTGAACCGGACCCAAACATGCACAGGACCCTTTGGCAATCCGCTCCGTGGCCACCCCAGACCTGTGTGAACCAGATCAATTGAGAGCCGGTCACACTCGCCTGTCGTGCGAATTGGATGCAGGGAAACCCCGCATCCAATTCGCACATATGTGAACCCTTAAGGATAAAAAATGTACAGACTTTTGAACCACTTAAAGGGGTTGTAAAGGTAAAAGATTTTTCACCTTCATGCATTCTATGCATGAAGGTGAAAAAACATCTGACAATGCTGGCCCCCCCCCCCCCCCCCCCCCCCCCGTTTTTACTTACCTGACCCCTCGAAAGTCCCACGCTCGCACCCGAAATCCTCTTCGCCGATCAGCCTGGCCGCTGATTGGTTAAAGTGGATGGATGGAAAGCAGCGCAGCCATTGGCTCGCGCTGCTGTCAATCACATCCAATGACGCCGGGGGGGGCGGGGCCAAGTGATACAGCGAGCTGCTATAGCCGCCGGCTGTATCACTGGAGCATGCCCGCAAGTACTCCACACCATGCGAGGGAGCTCGCATTAAGGTGAGGAGTACTTGCGGGAGGGAGCCGAGACAGCCGCCGAGGGACCCCAGAAGACCAGGTTCGGGGCCACACTGTGCAGTTCGTTTTGCACAGAGGAGGTAAGTATAACATGTTTGTTATTTAAAAAATGTCCTTTACGACCCCTTTAAGTGCAGCCTACACATAATATTCAGGAGACGCATTACAACATACATGAGTTTCCTGGTAATAACTGCTATTGCACCCTCTGTACACAATAATGCCTACACATTTTTGCCTCCTACAGCCCTTTTAAAAAGTACTTAAGATCCATAATAAAGGATCTGAGGGGAAACATAAAAAAGAATGGACAATCTGGAACCTGTAATATGCTGTAAAAGAAATGAACCAAACCATTTAACTACTAGGTGGCAGACTAAAGACTATGTGGGCCCCACAGGTTGGGCACTTGGGTCCTAAAACCATCTGGTAAAAGTTAATTGCCAAGTCCGTATGATCTTATGTTGTCATTTGGAAACCCTTATGGGCTTAGCAGGCATAGTAGAGGAGCTCCCTTTCCATGATCTCTTCCTGCGATCAATAAACCCAGAAGTGCTGAGTCTTCATCAGGTCAAAGTGAAGGGAGAACGTTAAAGGGGTGATCCGGGGCTTCTCCCATCTGCTCCGTCATCGGTTCTTTTGTGCAGCCTTGTTCAATAAATCATTAAATGGCTCAGAACTGTCCCGCCTGTAGAGTTCAGCCCAGAAGAGGTTGTTCCCTAAACTCGAAATAGAACATTTCCTCAGACACTGAATTGTAAGGCAGTAATTAGACAACCAATTAATTAACGCTTCTCTTGAGAGCCCTCTAAGAATGGAACTTCAGTGCTGCATAACTCCTGTGATTTCTTGGTGACTTGCAGATGCAGTTTTCTCTTATGAGTTGGAAGATTCGCGGGCCTCCTGAAAAGGCAGTGAGTGATGTGCAGAGTGCAGTAACCAATAGCGACTAATCACATTACATCAATAATGGAGGCGCTATAGCAAACTGATTTCCAATTGGTAACAATGGTAGCTGATCTTAGAAATCCTATTATAATGTTAAGATTTATGGAAACTGATGGAAGGCAGTATATGGTTGCTTAAAGTCTAACTTCCGTTTTAATGGAAGTATTTGTTTTCTCAAAAGCCAGTTTCCGTGTCTGTCTTTGCCTAGTTATATGGTTCCCGGAGTGCACAGACTAAAGAAAAACGGTCTGCTAGTGCCCCCCCCCATCTCCTGAAAATGCTGGTTTACATCGTGCTGGGTCTTTTGCTTTTACACTTTGTGGTCTGTTACATGGTTACATAGTAGGTGAGGTTGAAAAAAGACACAAGTCCAACCTATGCATGTGACTATATGTCAGTATTACAGCCCTCAAATTCCATTCGCCTGCTAACATTTCGGATTTGTGGATTTTGAGGGCTGCCTGGGAGCGTGGGGTAGGCGAGCACCGCCAGCAGCCTGGATGTTATGGGAGCCATTTTCCCAGCGATTGTAGGGGAAGAGGGAGGAGAGCCACCGCCTGGTTGATTAGAGCGCTGGGGAACATAACAGCTTTCATTTCAATAGCTGTGTGTTCCTCCGCCTCACGTCCTCATATACAGCCCCTCCCCCTTGTCCGGGCACTTTGATAGACGGATCACCCGTTCAATCCTGGGATGGGTGATCTGTCTATCAAAGTTCCCCGGCGCGCGGCGAACTTTGTTATGCCGGCGAACAAGTTATGATGGCGCGCGGCGAGGAACACACAGCTATTGAAATGAAAGCTGTTATGTTCCCCAGCGCTCTAATCAACCAGGCGGCAGCTCTCCTCTCTTCCCCTGCACAGGTAGGCTGCACAGGGGACACAGTCTGCACTGGGGGGGGGGCAGTCTGCACTGGGGGGGACACAGTCTGCACTGGGGGGGGCGACAGATGTTTTTTTTTAGCACCAAGTGGCCCGAAATATGGGGCCCCAAAGTCCCCAAAAAATCCTGCTTGCAGCATCTGTGGCGCATGTTTGGAAGAGCTAAAAATAAGCACACCAAAAGCGTTCCTCCCCATTGAAATGCGCCTCAAAACTGTGCCAGTGGTTTTTGGAGCAGTTTGAGTCGCGTGTAATTTAAAAACCGCACCGTAAAAGAGCTGCAAAATCGCTCAGCATTTTACTGGCAGTTTTGAAGTGAACCAGTGTAAAAGGGGCCTTGGGGCCCATCCAGATCTAGGCATTCTGATGTGTTTCAATAATACATGTTTTATTGGTTATACCTCCGACAGAGAACAGTTAAAATGTAAACAATATTGTATTACAAAATTCCATTTTGAAAAATCTACCCAAAGGACATTTACAAACACAAATACACTGTATGGAAAACAGTCAAGAGGGCATTGTGGTCAGTATACTGGTCTACCCATTTCACAGGCTATCTGGCTTCATCAGGACTCTTCAAAATCTCAAATATGTCTGTATTGCCTTATGTTGATATACATTATGGATCCCTTCGTAATGGGGCACCCTCAAGGGTGTCACAGAAGCCCTGTGGTCAAACCAGATTTTACCAATGAATAGAGCTATATATAAATGACCCAGAATATGATGGCTCGCCACTTTGTGAAGGGGTAATTTAAACGTGTATGGAGATATAATATAATATAATATAATATAATATAATATAATATATTATATTATAAGTCCTCCGGGTCATAGAGAGATGGTTTTATTCATCAATGAGAAACTGCTGTGAATTCACACCTAGGCGTTCTAGAATCGCCAGCAGAATCCTAAAATTCTGACCTTGATTATGGAACGCGGTAAAATTGATGCAAAATGCTGTGCCGCAGTTGCACCCCAAACGCAAAGAACGGGATGTTTTGTTGCACCAAAATGTGTTAAACGCTAGACATGTGCATTCGTCCGAATGCATTTTCGTCTGAATTTCAGGTATTTTCGTTATCGTTTTAACAAACGATAACGAAAGTGCAGAATCCGAAAACAAAAGATCCGAAATAAACAAATGCTTTATTTTTCGTTTTCGTTATTTCAACAGTTCGATATAGATAGGAGATTCGAAGGCTGACAATGGCAATCTGTGTCCATTGAACCTGTGGTCGAATGTGCCTAACCTTAACTCTATTAGTCCAAGAATATTCTACATAGAGAGAAAAGATTTGACATTTTCTTCGAAAAGATTGCTGCTGGAATTGGGTGGAATTGCAGCTAAACTATACAGAGTCATACAGTTTAGCTGCTCCGTCGAATCTTCTTTGAACATTCGACAGACACCATAAGCCTTCAATGACAGATTCGACCTTAATTCATTAGGATTTTCGGACGAATGCAATTTTTAACGAAAAACAAAATAAAAATAAAAACGAATTTCGGGAGTAACTAAATAAATTTACTTTTCGGACAAAAACGAAATTCCGAAATATTTCAGTGTGCACATGTCTAGTAAACGCACTTTCCGGAAACGCGCCAAGGTTCGTTCCAAAAAACACTAGTGTGTTTTTGGAGCAGAGAACGGCCCATTCAAATGGGGAAAAATGGCCTGGGAGTAAAACCGCTAAACGAAAAAGAGCATAAGGAAGCTGTGAACTCGATTGGTTTGCCTCGATGTATGAAAAGAGCTGGATTGTTTTTACAAGTGCTCTTGTCCTTTAAGGGGAAAAGACTACTTGGTTTGAAATCCTGGACACAGTCTTACAAAGAGTACTTGCTGCATTTATCTTGGCTGCAGCATTGTTTTTTAATCGATGCTGAAATTTCACATATAGTGTAGTATTTTCCTTTTGCCATTACTGCGAGTTTCCATTACTCATAGACCTTTCTGTTAGATATAAATCTTTTATGCTGGCAGAGATTATTTTCAGAGTAGGGGGGAGGTAATTGTTTTCTGTATAGCAAAAATATTACCTGAGGTTTTAGTTGATTTGTCCTCCACTAGATGTAATTTAGGCTTTTGTATTACAGCTTCACTGTCTCTTGTGATTTCCGAGCAAAGGACTGACCAAAATCGGTCACAAAAAGCTGAATATATTTCTTAAAAAAATATTCTGTATATATTAGACCTGCACGATTTTGGCTAACATGAGAATCACAATTTCTTTTTGCTTAGAATAAAGATAATCTCTTTCACATTATACAAAAAAACTTTACTGTTTAGTTTTTTATTTTTATTTTTTATTTTTTATTCATTAAAGTGTATTTAAAAAATAAAAAAATGCGTTTGAAAGACCGCTGCGCAAATATGGTGTGACATAAAATATTGCATCAACCACCATTTTATTCTATAGGGTTTCTGCTAAAAAAAAAATGTGTGTGTGTGTGTGTGTGTGTGTGTGTGTGTGTGTGTGTATGTATATATGTGTATATGTGTATGTGTATATATATATATATATATATATATATATATATATATATATATATATATATATATATATATATATATATATATATATATATATATATATATATATATATATATATATATATATATATATATATATCTCTATCTATATCTCTATCATGTTTGGGTGTTCCAAGTAAATTTCTAGCAGAAAATAATGATTTTTTTTTTACTTGTAATCAACAAATGTCAGAAAAGGTTTGGTCTTTAAATGGTTAACCTTCCTTCATTTACACGCAGGAGTTCTTTCCTTTGATGAAAGAATGAAAAAGATACTTTGTTTCCATTTATTAACTTTTTTTTTTTTTTTGTAAATTACTTTTTATTGAGTTTTTTTTTTTTTTTTTTTGGACATACAAACAACAAACAGTAACCTGCAGAAGTGGAAAAAGACACTGGTTACAGCATAAAAAACATCCCATTTATTAACTTGTTGTGATAAAACTTGGCAGGCTGCCTGGATTTTTTTCTTTTCCAGCTGTGAGAACTCTCTGCACTTGTTAGAATTGTTGACATGCTGTTTTTGAAGATCCGGAAGGGAAAAAGATTGAGATTTTGATTCTTAATGTTCGCGCGGCTCTAGTATATATCTACCATTGCACCCCCCTTTTGTGGGGTTGCAACTTTTGCCTAGTTAAAGGGATTGTGACTCAGGATTCCTAGTTCTATTTTATCTGAATCTGACAAGAAAGGTATTACAGTGGGTATAGAAAAGAATCGCCCCCTTTAAAATAATCACATTTTGTTGCTTTGCAGCCTGAAATGGAGACGGACACAGTTTTTGTTTTATCCAGCTGTATTTACTCAGGGCAACTTATAACATTCAAGTGAAATATATAACACCAACATGTCAGAAAAAATAATAAATTTGAAAACGGAATCATTGACTTGGGGAAAAAAGGATCATCCCCTTGTGTCAGTATTTTGTTGAACCACCTTTTGGTTTAATTACAGCCTTTAGTCTGTTTGGGATATGTCTCTACTAACTTTGCAAGTCTAGACTTTGCAATATTTGCTCACTCTTTGCAGAACTGCTCAAGTTCAGTTAAATTTGATGGTGACCGTTTGTGGACTGCAGTGTTCAAGCCAACAGATTTTCAATGGGGTTGAAGTCTGGGCTCTGACTAAGCCATGTAAGGACATTCACCTTTTTCTCCTTCAACCGCTGTGTGGTAATTTTTGCTGTGTGCTTTGGGTCATTGTCATGTTGAAAGGTAATTTTTCTTTCCAATGACCTCTTCCTGGCAGAGGGCAGCAGATTTTCCTCCAGAGTTTGATGGTGTTTCGCCCCATCCATTTTTCCATCTATCCTGACAAGTGCTCCAGTCCCTGCTGCAGGGAAACGCCCCATAACAGGATATTAAATTTTAGGCTCCTTGGTGCAACACCGGTGCAGCTGCATAACTGGGACAGGAGGGAATCCCCATTATGCCTTAAATGTCAGGCTCATCCGGGGGATTTAATACATACGTTATGGAAATGTCCTAAATTAGTGTGATATTGGCAGGATGTGATCAAGATTTTTAATCAAATATATCAAGTACAATTGAATGGTTTAGTAGGACTGTACTCGCCACCCCCTCCCCCTATTTACGTAGCTCTTATTAGACTGCTCTACTTAGCCAGAAAGTTGATGGTTTTTTACTGGTTGTCTCCCCAATGTCCAATGTGTCAGCAATGGATTTAATAGGTCATTTTCTCTCAAATAAGTATCATATGCCCATAGGAATGCAAAAATTGTATGAATATTTGGCAATACTGGTTGGACACCCCTGGGGTGGTCTCCCACCGATCACCCTCACTAGATTGCTGCAGCTCTAACCAGAGAACCAATGGGTCTACCATGAAGTCCTAGGGCTTATGGACACCAGGGTAGGTAGTGAACACTACTATTACTGGATCCAATAGTGCCTTTCTTATGTTTCTGATTGGTCTAGTATGGGTATTGCACACTCCAGGACTTTTGTTATGATGTTTTATATTCTCTCTTTTTTTTTAATTCTTTTTATATAATATTTGCACTTTTATGTGTGTGAACAGCAGCTGTCTAGATGTATTGACTCCCATAAATTGTGTGATAAGAGTATTTTAGATATTGTAATGCTCAATGTTTATGGGGTTGGTACTCCAAATGGTTGTATTATGTGGTACTCAAAAAAAATAAAAAAAGGGGGGGGGGGGTTTTGTGGTGGAATGCACACATCTTTACGTGGAACTAAACTCCATTATTTAACAGTTTCCAAAAAACAGTTACATTCAAGGCATTCCATGGATGAGAACTGTCGGACTGTCACAGTTGCTTGTGCTGTCAGTCAAACTGTCAGCTCACTGTACAAATTTGGAATTACTGAGTCTGTCTGACCTCCCGCGCATACGCGGGGTGACGTCATACCCACCTGGCCAATGAAAACTCCCAGCGTTTGAGACCCGGAAGCCGGCCGCCCGAATCTGTCAGCAGCCGGTCGGGGGGGGGGGCTTTGGGATGTCTCATCGCTGAGGTGAGTGTAGTTCCACTTTGTTTAAAAAAAAAAAAATTTACTTCTCCTTTTTTAAATGGACTTTTTTTGCAGGTAAAAAAAAAAGGCATTTAATTATTTTCCCCCTTAGAACCCTGCAGAGCATTGCACCTGCGATTTAGCAGATTGTGGGTGCAGTGTCAGGCCCCTGCAGACTCTTAGTACAGCTGTCTACCTGTACCTCCCATACAGGCACACAGTTACTGAAAAGCAGGAAGAATCCATGAACTACAAGTGCGCTCACAGCACCCTCGCAGTTCATTGAGAACTACAAGCCTCCTGCTGCAGTGGAACACTGTACTTGTAGTTCATTCCGTCTCAGATCCCTGTGAATGAAGGATGTGGCTGCGTGGGCGGAGCCCCGCATGGCCTTGCTGTAAAGGCGGATGAAGGGAGAGGATCCCTTGGGGTTCGTGCAGCTGTAAGCAGACAGGGTGCTTTTGCAAGTGTGAATACACCCTAAAACTTCCCAGTTCCAAGCAACAGCAAACAGTTTAATGGCTCATGCTATCTAGCAAACCCTGCATCTGTGCTAATGCCAGAAATCCCCCTCAGTGTAGAGGTCACCAGATAAACAGATATAACGTATATAGGAGGATTTGTTTCATCTCTGTGTATCATCTGAGGCCATTCACTTCACTGGGTTTACAACCACTTTAATGTACAGTATCTCAAAAACGTGAGTACACCCCTCACATTTTTGTAAATATTTTTTTATATCTTTTCATATGACAACACTAAGAAATTACACTTTGCTACAATGTAAAGTAGTGAGTGTACAGCTTGTATAACAGTATAAATTTGCTGTCCCCTCAAAATAACTCAACACACAAACAACAACAAAAGTGAGTACACCCCCAAGTGAAAATATCCAAATTTTCAATATTTTGTGTAACCACCATTTTCCAGCACTGCCTTAACCCTCTTGGGAATGGAGTTCACCAGAGCTTCACAGGTTGCCACTGGAGTCCTCTTCCACTCCTCCATGACCACATCACGGAGCCGGTGGAAGTTGGGGACCTTGCGCTCCTACACCTTTCATTTGGGGATGCTCAATAGGGTTTGGGTCTGGAGACCTGCTTGGCCAGTCCATCACCTTTAGCCTCAGCTTCTTTAGCAAGGCTCTTGGAGGTGTGTTTGGGGTCATTATGTTGGAATACTGCCCTGCGGCCCAGTCTCTGAAGGGAGGGGATCATTCTCTGCTTCAGTATGTCACAGTACATGTTGGCATTTATGGTTCCCTCAATGAACTGTAGATCTCCAGTTTGGGCAGCACTCATGCAGCCTCAGACCATGACACCCCCACCACCATGCTTGACTGTAGGCAACACACACTTGTCTTTGTACTCCTCATCTGGTTGCCCCCACACACGCTTGACACCATCTGAACCAAATAAGTTTATCTTGGTCTCATCAGACCAGAGGACATGGTTCCAGTAATCCATGTCCTTAGTCTGCTTGTCTTTAGCAAACTGTTTGCGGGCTTTCTTGTGCATCATCGTTGGAAGAGGTTTCCTTCAGGGACGACAGCCATACAGACCAATTTGATGCAGCGTGCGGTGTATGGTCTGAGCACTGACAGTCTCCCTTCCCCCACCACTTCCCCACCCCTTCAACTTCTGCAGCAATGCTGGCAGCACTCATACATCTACTTCCCAAAGACAACCTCGGGATATGACGCTGAGCACGTGCACTCAACTTCTTTGGTCGACCATGGCGAGGCCTGTGCTAAGTGGAACCTGTCCTGTTAAACTGCTGTATGGTCTTGGCCACCATGCTGCCACTCAGTTTCAGGGTCTTGGAAATCTTCTTATAGCCTAGGCCATCTTTATGTAGAGCAACAATTCTTTTTTTTTTTTTTCAGATCCTCCGAGAGTTCTTTGCCATGAGGTGCCATGTTGAACTTCCAGTGACCAGTATGACAGAGTGAGAGTGATAACACCAAATTTAACACATCTGCTCATCATTCACACCTGAGACCTTGTAACACTAACGAGTCACATGACACCGGGGAGGTAAAATTGGGCCCAATTTGGAAATTTTCACTTAGGGGGTGTACTCACTTTTGTTGCCAGCGGTTTAGACATTAATGGCTGTGTTTTGAGTTATTTTGAGGAGACAGCAAATTTACACTGTTATACAAGCTGTACACTCACTACTTTGTAGCAAACTGTCATTTCTTCAGTGTTGTCACATGAAAAGTTATAAAATATTTACAAAAATGTGAGGGGTGTACTCACTTTTGTGAGATACTGTAGAAGTGCTTAGACAGGTAGACATGATCTTCTAAGGGCCTGCTGACATAGACGCTGTATTGGAGGAATTGCAGTGCAAGGATCTCTCTGCTTCTGCATCATTCTTTAGTTGAACTTTCTCTACCTCTCCTGTTGCTTCTTGACAATTGCCTTACCATTCATCAAATTACCAGTCATACGAAGGTAGCTGCATGCAAAGCAAATGGGTTCCTACAGGCAATGCTGGTGATAAGTCTTTTGTCCTCTGCTTGACACATTTTTGGCAGGGCCTCGTCCATACAGGTACTCTTTATGGAGACTACACATTAGACATGTGCTTTTTTTTCTTCTACCAGTAATTGGTTCCAACAGATGTCATATAATGTGTGACCAGTGCTTCCTTTTAATTTTTTGTGGTTTTTAGATAAAATTTTTTGCTTGTTTTAAGATATCATTTCTATTTTTAATCATTGGTTATAGAAATCTTTAGGTGCAGGCAGAAGATCTAATAAAGATCTAAAAAGATCTTGCATAACCGACCAGTCAGGAAAACGGTGGTTATTGGTTTAGCGCAGCCTTTTTTAGCCAGGGTGCCTTAAAGCGAAGCCAGGGTGCCTTAAAGCGAAGCCAGGGTGCCTTAAAGCGAAGCCAGGGTGCCTTAAATACTGTAGCTGCTGACTTTTACTATTGGGGCACTTACCTGTCCAGGGATCCCGTGGTGTCCTCGCCCAAGGCAATTCTTGAATCTGCTCTCGGCTGCTGGTGCCACCATCTTGGGTAAGGGAAACGGGCAGTGAAGCCTTGCGCCCTTACAGCTGGTTTCCTACTGTGCATGCATGAACCACGCTATGCTTTCTCAATGGCAAAATTCCTAAAAATTGCCCAAAAGTTGTATTCAAGCCGGTGTGTGGATGAAGGCTGCCTTTTAGTTACACTAAGTCATAGGTTTTCCTTGTGCACCATTACAACCCTCTAGCTGCCAACGTCCTAGCGACCAATGGCGTCATTAGTTGATAAGGAGGATGTATATGCCTGCATATCATTCTTGTTTGACCCTCCCCTGACCTTCTCCATTAGCTCTGGGGTCACATTAGCTGAGTGATGGACAAACCTTGAAATACTAGTCAGTACCAGTTTGCAAAAGTGTATTTGATTTGGATGAATAAATCACCTCTAACGTCGGGTGTCCTACTTGGACTTATGGATGTTGCTGCATTATGTAAAACTATTATGCTGCGTACACACGATCGGAATTCCGGCCAGAAAAAGGACGATGAGAGCTTTTCTTCGGAAAAGGCGACCGTGTGTAGGCTCCATCGGAATTTTGAGCATGTTCTCAATTTTTCCGATGGAAAGGGTTTCTATTGGAAATTCCGATTGTCTGAAGCAATTCTGACGCACAAAATTCCGACGCATGCTCGGAATCAATGTGACGCATGCTCGGAAGCATTGAACTTGGCTCGTTGTAGTGTTGTACGTCACTGCGTTCTTGACGGTCGGAATTTGGTGTGACCGTGTGTAGGCAAGACAGTTTGAGCGGAATTCGGTCAGGAAAACCATCAGAGCTTTTTCCGACGAGAATTCCGACCGTGTGTACGCGGCATTAGAATAGTTTTTACGTTTTTATAATTGGGCGTCACAAGACTGTCCATAATTTTAAAGGGTGCCTTGACTAAAAAAAGTTGAGAAACACTGGTATTAGAGTAATCCATCCTAGTTTGCCGATTCCCTAGAAAGCTTAGGTAGGGAATGATCGCTCTACTGACACACTACTGAATACAACTGTAAAGAGCCAGATGGAAAAAAGGTTGGTTCTCTAGTACCTGTAGATACCCTTTTGTAGGCAGGTTTGAAATTTTAGTAACTGATTTTATCACTGAAATATAAAAAATCTTTCGACAACTAAATGAGTATATCGAGCTATTGTGTGTGGAGGAAGGTGGCGCCTTCAGTCTCTTTATTCCTATTCTTCCTACATAGCGGAGAAAGAGCAATAACTCTGGAGATCAGCCCACAATGATTTTCCTGGATTCGAAGTGTCTCGGCTGTGTTTACTTTAGGCAGTTGGTCTCATGCCACATACAACATGGAAGACAACGCATTTTGGCAATGGCTGAGTATGCGGCCAGGTTTGGGCATTACAGAATTACTGGGCTTTATTCCCAGCTAGATAAGAAGGCAGAGAGTGCAGCTGCTAGTGTCCTCCGAACATACAGTCAACACTGAATGAGTCTGCTGATGATGCCTTGTTGTGGTTGTTCTCTTAAAGCGAACCTTGAATGAAAACACACCCTTCTAGCAACATAAGCAACCAGATTTCCATTATTCGCAATATACACGCACTGGCCACTTTATTAGGTACACCTGTTCAATTGCTTGGTAGCACAAATTTTTAATCAGCCAATCACATGGCAGCAACTCAATGCATTTAGGCATCTTGACGTGGCGAGGTTGACTTGCTGAAGTTCAAACCGAGCATCAGAATGGGGAATAAAGGGGATTTAAGTAACTTTGTGCGTGGCATGGTTGTTGGTGCCAGACGGGCTGGTCTGAGTATTTCAAAAACGTGACTTTCACTCGTGACCATCTCTAGGATTTATAGAGAATGGTCCGAAAAAGAGAAAATATCCAGTGAGCGGTCGTTGTGTGGAGGAAAATGTCTTGTTGAGGTCAGGAGAATGGGTAGACTGGTTCAAGAGGCAACAGTAACACAAATAACCACTCATTACAACCAAGGTGTGCAGAATACTATCTCTCGAACCTTGAAACCGATGGGCTGCAGCAGCAGAAGACCACACTGGGTGCCACTCCTGCCAGCTAAGAACAGGAAACTGAGGCTACAATTTGCATAGGCTCACCAAAATTGGACATTAGAAGATTGCAAAAATATTGCCTAGTCTGAGTCTCGGTTTCAGCTGCAACATTAAAAAAAAAAAAAAACCTGCAAGACAAAGGCATAATGAGCTAGTATGCATACTAGCTCATTATGAAATACTTACCTTAGATCGAAGCTGTTGCAGCGGTCCCCGTATACCGCTGTGACCGGGGACATGTCTCCCGGAGTTCTTTCCGGGTTTGCGGGCTCCGTCGTTGTGATTGGCCGGACCCGCGATGGCGCCACTTACACCCATGCGTGCGGGAGCTGCCGGTTACGGCACAGCTACTGATAAAATGCCACGAGCAAACCGTTTCTTTAGTGCGCATGTGCCGATGACGCCGACACATGCGGATACAGTGACTATCTCCTAAACGGTGCAAGTTTAGGAAGATATTCACTGTACCTACAGCTAAGCCTTATTATAGGCTTAGCTGTAGGTACAAGTGGTAGTACATGGTTTACAACTACTTTAAGCCGATTTACAAAAGTTATTTTGCCAAAAAAACAAAGGTCACCTTCTCTTCAGGCTCATGCCCCAGTTTTGTACACTCCAGGATTTTTAGCACCTCCCTGTTATGTTAAGATGTTGAATCTAAGGAATGTTTTGAAGGCATGCAGAACTTCAAAAATGTTGCCATGTGGTCTGGTAAACTCCTAGTTATGCTTCTTCACCTAAAGCAAATGTTGTGTGACCACTCTGTACACGAATAGATTGATGCACACTGTAGTTGCACAATAGACTTTAGGAATAATAAAATCCATACAGTGATTGGCACAATAAAATTACTGAAAGCCTTTCAAAATTTATTTTGGAATTAAAAAATGTCAACTTTTTGCGTGGACTGGAATTGGACTCATGAGCTAGTCACGTGGGGTACAGAGACTTCCTAGCACCCGGTATTCCGGGTCACCTCTTCATGCATATATCTGCCTCCTCTGTATGTTCTGGTAGATACTGTTTTGAAATTTCTGTGGAATTATTCCATTACAGGGGTCCCTGACTTACGAACGCCCGACCTACGAACATCTCCTGCTTACGAACCGGGCGCTGCGGGGACCCTCTGCCATTTTCCGCGGACCTTCGGCCGTTCTGCGCATGCGCGGCCAGACGGAGCCTCGGAAAATGACGGCAAACATCGGAAATGTCCGTAATTTGTCGCGCATGCGCAGAACGGCATTCGACGGAACATCGGAAATGTCCGTAATTGTCAGTCTGCGCATGTGCGGCCGACTTGCGAACATTTCCGATTTAAGAACAGGAGGACAGTCCCTAACGAGTTCGTAATTCTGGGACCCCCTGTATAGTTTTTCCAGAGTTGTGGGTTCTGTACTTACCGCGTGGGGCTTTGAAATAAAGTATTGAAAAAAAAGACTTATGAGGTACCCCAACACACTGTACAGTAGACTACAATACACAACATACCACACTGCACTTCCCGTGTTTCCCGAAAATGAGCCTGGGTCTTATATTAATTTTGGCAGCAAAAGACATAGTAGGGCTTATTTTCGGGGTAGGTCTTATGATGCCATGTGCTGTCTGTCTCCCTCCCTGCCTGTCAGGAATCCCCTGTGTAAAAGGGCTTGTAGAATACTGGAATCCACTCCGTTACAGTATCACACAATGAAAATAGTGTAGTGCCACATAACTTCTTATAGTGCCTGTGACCCGCTGGAGCTCTGCAGAATGAAGGGGGCCTGAGATCCCCCGCTGATATCTTGGAGAGGGGGAGATCAGCTGAGTGCAGCTCGCCACTTCCTTAGCCCGTAGGACCTCTCCTCTCTGCTCCGAGCACTGAAGAAGGGGCGAAATCCCCCGCTGACAGCTGGGAGGAGAGGGGCAGAAGATCAGCTGATCGCAGAGCGGCACTATTCCGAAGGTACTTGGCACAATTGAATCACACAGAGACACACAGTCTACACCAGTGTTTCTCATCTCCAGGCCTCAAGGCGCCCCAACAGGTCATGTTTTTAGGATTACTATTATTTTGCACAGGTGATTTGATCAGTTTCACCACCTTAGTAATTATCACAGCCGTTTCATCTGAGGGAAATCCTGAAAACATGACCTGTTGGGGCGCCTTGAGGACTGGAGTTGAGAAACACTGGTCTACACTATACACTACTGCAACGGAGTGGATTCCAGCACTCTACACTAGGACTCATTTTCGGGCTAGGGCTTTTATTGAAGCCCTTCCTGAAAATTGCAGTAGGTCTTATTTTCAGGGTATGTTTTATTTTCAGGGAAACGCAGTACTATGCTGTGGTGTTTAACCACTTCAGCCCCGGACCAATTGGCAGCCAAAGGACCAGGCCCCTTTTTGCGATTCGGCACTGCGTCGCTTTAACTGACAATTGCGCGGTCGTGCGACGTGGCACCAAAACAAAATTGGCGTCCTTTTTTTTCCCACAAATAGAGCTTTCTTTTGGTGGTATTTGATCGCCCCTGCGGTTTTTATTTTTTGCGCTATGAACAAAAATAGATCGACAATTTTGAAAACAATGCAATATTTTTTGCTTTTTGCTATAATAAATATCCCCAAAAAATATATAAAAAAACATTTTTTTTTCCTCCGTTTAGGCCGATACGTATTCTTCTACATATTTTTGGTAAAAAAAATCGCAATTAGCGATTATTGATTGGTTTGCGCAAAAGTTATAGCGTTTACAAAATGGGGGATAGTTTTTTATAGCATTTTTATTATTTTTTTTTTTTTTACTAGTAATGGCGGCGATCAGCGATTTTTATTGTGACTGCCACATTATGGCGGACACATCTGACATTTTTGACACATTTTTGGGACCATTGTCATTTATACAGCAATCCATGCTATTTAAATGCATTGATTCCTGTATAAATGACAGTTGTAGTGAAGGGGTTAACCACTAGGGGGAGGGGAGGGGTTATGGGCTGTGACGTGTGTGTTTGTTTTTTTTTTTACATTAGGGGGCGGGGCTGACGTCTGACGTCATTGATCGGCTTTCCCGATGGCCGGGAACAGCCAATCAATGACAGGCAGAGTAGGAAGCGCGGGGAGAGGTTTGTTTACACATACCTCTCCCCGTTCTTCAGCTCCGTAACCCGATCGCGGGACACCAGCGGCGATCGGGTCCGATTGTCCCGCGGCCGGGGTCACGGAGCTCCCGACCGGGTCGCGAGCGCGCGACCCACAGGCAGGCAAATGCACAATCACGTATATATACGTGATTTTGCCTGCCCGTGCCATTCTGCTGACGTATATATGCAGTGGGCGGTCGGGAAGCGGTTAAGCTATGTTGCTAAAATAGGGTCATGTACTTCTTTGTGTGTGTGTGTGTGTGTGTGTGTGTGTATATATATATATATATCTATCATTTATTTTTTTTTATTTTTTTTTTATTGTATGAAATGCTGTTATTAAATTGGTAAATTGTACTGTTATTGATCATTTTCCAATCAAATTACAGATATGCATAGACCGCAAAACTAGTTGAGATGTATCTGTGATCAACTATCCCACTGTGATCTTCCCCGTTTGGGGACCACTGTTTTGGTGATACACATGGATGGTTACCATGCTTTTATTCTGTATTTGTTATGTTTTTTTTTTTATTATTATTTTTGTATTAATAAACCTTTATCTAAAATATTTTACATACCTGTTTACACATTTGAATTTTACCTCAGTTTATCTTGTACTGAGGTAGTTCACTTGCCACTGTTCTCTAAGGAGGCTTGGTTGGGGACCAAGTTTCCGACCCCTATATCTCACATTCATAGTTAGAATTCTACTCACTCAGATAAGAAATGAGAAAGATTTTCATCCCACTCCTTCCAATTTTCTCATGACTACAGTTGAAAACCATTGCCATTTTGACCCCACTAACCATAGAAAATCAAACACTGGGAAGAGTACAGGAGAGAAGATGAACATTGCACGGTCACAAGGCCATGTTTTTTCAGAAAGAGAAAATGTAATTGAAAAAAAAAAAATTGGAGTTCTGTTTAAAGGGTAAGTTCACCTTTTTGTACACTTCTTCTTTTTTCTAAATTCCAGCTCCCCTATGCACCAGTATAGCATTCATGTACCTTTTTTTTGCAAAAATATCAAAGCTTTCAATTAAATCTACAGTCACTTACTTTTTTTGTCCTAATCCATGTTTCTAGACAATTCCATTTGTAATGTCTTTCTTCCTGATCAGAGTATAGGTCATGACACAGGAAGGAGTTGACCAGCTGACCTCATTAGCACACACCCTGCATCATCCACCCACCCACTCTCAGGTGCACGTTTTTTAAATGAAATGCAATCAATCAGTGATCACCCGTCTCTAAATACACATTATACAATCATATTGCATAGTGTATGGCCATGTTTATACACCTAAAATTACTAGTTGCGTTTTCAGTGTCATTAATTAAAGGCACACCATACACAGAAGCAAACACACATTTTTCCATATGAAAAAACGAGCAGCAAATGCAAAAAAAACGCGCAACCCACAAAACGCCAAAATGTCCCATTAACCGCATGTAGTGCAGCCAATTGAAATCAACAGGCTGCCCTTTGCGTGTCGCAGGAAAAAACGACACACAAAACGTTCGCTCCCACTATGCTAGATGTGAATGGGACCTGAAAGTGAAATTGGTGCCGTAACACAAGAACAATGAGGCTCCATTCACATCTGTGCGTTTCCTTGCACTTCAGAAATGCGCAACACCAAAAATCGCAGTAAAAAAACGCACCAAGCTCCAAAAAAGTTCTGCAGCTTCTTTGGGGCGATTCAGGGGGGCGGGCTACTTTTCCCCTCATGGTAACGCAGTTCCCATTACTTGGGCGGCGTTACCACAATTACATCTACCGCCACTAGATGGCAGTAGTGCAATTCCGGTGTCCTGCCGAAAAAATTCCCCTGCCGGATAAGGACCCCCTGTACTGCGCAGGCGCAGCGCTTGTGCAGTACGAAGGACTACAGAGCTTACGAAAATTGACGAACCTAAACAGCTCTAAGTGAACTCTACACCGCGCAGGCGCAGTTAACATGTAATTGTATGAGGCGATGCCGCACGCTCCCGGTGCTCGTGCTACTCTGCAAGGGGCGTCTATCGTGTAATCGGCGGGTCTAGTATTACTGTAACCAAGGGGCGCATTTATTATTATTATTATTATTATTATTATTATTATTATTATTATTATTGTTATATATCGAGCTCTGCCCATTAATTTAAAGCGGTTCTGCACTGTCTATTTTTTTTTTTTTGGAGCGATGCTATGGATTGCAACATGTTTTTTTATGTACTCACGTGTTCCTGTCCTGTTGAGTCATTGCTGCCGGTTTTCATCCTGTAAAAAAATTTAGCAACATCCTTCCTGCTGGGGGCCATCTTGCCTGTGGGCATGTGAAACCCCACAGGCACTTCAGATCGCCCAGCATGCACCGCCGTTACTGCGCCGATCTCGCGCATGCGCAGTAACGGTGAAGTGCAGCTCACGTTCTCCGAAATCTCGCGAGATGTCGTCACATCTGCCGACATCTCGCGAGATTTCGGAAGATGTGGCCGACATCTCGCGAGATTTCGGAAGATGTGGCCGACATCTCGCGAGATTTCGGAAGATGTGGCCGACATCTCGCGAGATTTCGGAAGATGTACGCACTGACTCCTGGGATCAATGACACCAGATCCTAGGAGACAGTGCGGCCTGACGACGATCGACGCAGAGACCCCACCCACCGCCGCAGAGACAGAGGACAGGAAGTCAGCGATTATCAAGGTAAGTGGAAAAAAAAAAAAAAAAAACACATTTCATTTAGTACTCTTTACCTGATTTGGAAGGCAAAGAGATTTACTAAATGAAATGTGTGCAGAACCGCTTTAACATTCGCCCTCTAATGTAGCCATCCGCCCCTTACATGATATAATAATAATAGACCCGCCCCTTGCTTACACGCTATAACAGATCTGCCTCATGGTTAGAGTAATAATAGAGCAGCCTCTTGGTTACACGATATATAACGATAATAATAAATGTGCCCCTTGCTTACAGTAATACTAGACCCGCCCCCTTAGTTACACGTATAGAATATTAAAAAAAAAAGTCAATTACTTTGCTGAGTAACTAATTACTTTTCCAATGTAGTAACTGAGTTACTAACGCAATTACTTTTTGGGAGAAGTAATTTGTAACTTAACTAATTACTTTTTTAAAGTAAGATGACCAACACTGCCTGGGAGTGGGTGGGTGGATGATGCAGGGTGTGTGCTAAAGAGGTCAGCTGGTCAACTCCTTCCTGTGTCATGACCTAAAGTCTGATCAGGAGGAAAGCTATTACTAATGGAAATGTCTGGAAACATGGATTAGAACAAGAAAAGTGACTGTAGATTTAATGGAAAGCTTTGATATTTTTGCAAAAAAGTACATGAATGCTATATTGGTGCATAGGGGAGCTGGAATTTAGAAAGGGGAAAAAAGTGTACAAAGATGAACTTACCCTTTAAAGACTTGCTGGTGGTCACTTCGTAAGGCTAAAGCTACTTGGTGGATTTTTATAGTTCAGGCATGCTACTAAAATCACTAGCAATTAAAGCCGGCCATGCATGGTTATATTATCATTCGAATGTTCATAGAAAAATTGTTCATTGCAATCGTTAAAGCCCTTAACACTTCCACTATTTTGACGGTTTCATTACAGTAGGTGCAATTTTTTCCCCCTCTGCAAACCACTTTCACAGTGAAACCAGCCATAGATGATTCATTGGGACCATCTATGGATGGACTGATTGTACAGCCTGGGAGAACACAATAGCTGCACAGGAGGGATTCCTCCATCAACCCATGGTTGCAGGACAGAAAATCGCATCATCTATGGCCTGCCTTAAACCTATTATACATGGGTCGAATATCGGACGCATTGGCCGGTTCAAAAGAAAATGGTCGACGTTTGGCCTGTGTGGGGTAGCTGGTCCGACTGTTGAAGGGACATGACCGAAAAAACGTCTGCTGGTCGGCATCCGATCAGCGCTCTCAGCCAATGGCTGCAGCAAACTTTTTTTTTTGGGTTGTTATCCTATGTGTCCAATGGCTGAGAGTGCTGACCGGGGTATTCTGGTGAGGGGCCGCCCCCCCCCCCCTTAGAACCCAATAGCTCAGCGGGGGAGATTGCTGTGCTAACATTGCATAGCAAGTACAGCAGTTCCTCCTGAGCTCTTCAGTTTTTTTTTTCAGCCATAGGTTGAAGGCCATACACAGTGAAAAATGTCTTTCTTGCAACCACGGGTTGCAGGAAAGAAATTCACAGGATTCCCCCATCAACACAGACCGTGCTGACGGGAATCCGCATTTGTCTTCTCCCAGCAGGGGAATCTGTCCCTACTGGGGGAAGACTGTGATTATGGCTAGAAGCTATAGCAGCTGCTTGCGATCATCTTGAGTGAATCCGGGAAGGCTGGTTGCACCTGCTGAACCGTGTATAATACCGGCCTAATAGTGTGTACCAGGCTTTAGTTAAAAAATACATTTCCATCTTCCTCCCTTTTTAAATTTTCTATGGGGTCAAAAAACCCACTAACCTGTTAGGGTTCCAAAAGCAAAACTTCAAGCAACATTCTACTGGTATATGGCCTGTAGTAGGCTGCCCTCTCATGTCTTTGGGCTGCTCTAGAGTTTGATCTTCTGGATTTTCCCTCAAGAATATAGACAATTGGCTGGTAACAATGTTGGTGTTTTTGGGAAAAACTAGGAGACGTGGAAACCCGGGCCACGCCAGTCAGTCCCTCTTGTATACATATATGATGATTTAGCTCAGGCTTTCTCGACCTTTTCAACACAGAGGAACCCTTAAATTAACTTTTTGGTCTCGGGGGGGAACTCCTGATAAAAAATTTCTATATTTACAACTCGTGATAAATTAGTGTGATGGTCAGTGGAAAGAATGCTGCTTACACTTGTGGTCATTGGTAAGAGTTACCCCCTTACATATGGCTAAAAAGATCAATGGCGTCAGTGGGAACTTATCGAAGAGGCAGAAATTGCTCAAGGAACCCTTAGCAACCTCTTGAAGGAACCCTGGTTGAGAAACCCTGATTTTTGCTGCTCTCCTCTTTTTGATTCCATGTGGTCTTCCCAACATGAGCCGGCGTCTGTAAGGACAGCACATTAATCTCCCTCTTATCTGTACTCTGCGGCTGTAGACCAAAACCCAACTATTAACAGAATATCGAGTGAGCGGCTTGTAACTCTATCATGACCATTGTTCTATGTGCTCTGTGAAGCTTTGTGTCCCTCGGACCCTCATGTAGTATGCAGCACATTGCCTGGTTAGCTTCTGACCCAGATCCAAGCTATTTTATGCTCTTCCATTTTTTTTTTTTTTTTTTTTATAGACTGTCTTAATTTTATAACGGTAAGGCCTCATGCACACTGGACGTTTTTTACAGCAGCTGTTTTTGGCTTCAGACATTTTTTTTTTTTTCTACAGTTAAACTCCCCATCATGTTATTCTATGTGTCCATGCACACATAGGCTGTTATCAGCAGTTTTTGGCTGGGGAGTTTTTTGGCTTTAACTACTTGCCGAACGCCGATATACGTTCTCCCTTTAACAACGGATATCGTTGTTACGGCAGCAGATAGCTGCCATAACCCCAGTATCCCTGTGTTCAGCTGGCGTTCAGCTATAAGCTAAAAGTGGTCTCTGCGGCGGATTCGCCGCAAGATCACTTATCGGCGGTGGCCCCCTTTTATTTCCCCCCTCCCGCCGCGCTCCAGTGCCCTCCTCCGCTTACCGGAGGAGGGGATCGGGTCCGTTCCCTAGCTGTGCATGGAGATGAGTGAGGGGAAGATGGCCCCATCCGTCTCCATGACACTGCAGGGCGGAAGCGACGTCAAAACGTCACTCCCGCCCGTAGGTCTTAAAGGGCCATTTTTTTTTTTTTTTTTTTTATCGCATTTTAATGTAATAATGAGATCCGAGGTCTTTTTGACCCCAGATCTCATATTTAAGAGGTCCTGTCATGCTTTTTTACTATTACAAGAAATGTTTACATTCCTTGAAATAGGAGTAAAAGTGACACCTTTTTTTTTTTTTTTTTAAACGGTGTAAAATTAAAAGGTAAAATTAAATAAGATTTTTATTTATTTAAATGCGTCCCGTCGAGCTCGCGAGCAGAAGCGAACGCATACGTGAGCAGGGCCTGCATATGACAGCGGTGTTCAAACCACACATGTGCAGTATCACCGCGATCGGTAGAGCGAGAGCAATAATTCTAGCCCTAGACCTCCTCTGTCGCCTATGGAGATTTGAGGACAGATATCATTGTTATGGCAGCAGCTAGCTAGCTGCCATAACCCCAGTATCCCTGTGTCTGGCCATCGGTCGGCTACAAGATAAAAGTGGTCTCGCCACAAGATCACTTTTAGTAGAATTTTTTAAATGTCGCCCATGGAGATTTTTAAGAGTAAAAATTCGTTGCCATTCAACGAGCGGGCGCAATTTTGTAGCGTGACATGTTGGGTATCAATTTACTCGCCGTAACATTTATTTTTCTATATATATAACAAAAATAGTTCAGAAACTAGGTAAAAATATCTATTTTATTCAATATTAATTGTATGTGTGTGTGTGTGTGTACATATCTCAAAAATGTCCCCACTTACCCCAAGATGTATTGCAATCGATAATGGTTCAGGGGGTCAGGCAGACACCATAAGACCAATATAAAAACCAAACAGATTCTTGCGAGCTACCACGTGAAGTTCCGATTAGAGTAGTTTAAGAAAGAATTGATCACATCCTATATATTCGTGCCAACCTAATCTGTAAATCAATAAATGATTTATTGGATAGCGCAGCATTTATTGTTTTACACCATAAGACCAGTAATTACATCCACTCATTGTTCTTGTATCATTTGTGCACAATTGGACTTGCATGTTGGTTGTAGAAACGCATGCAACAGCCACAAAATGATAAACATTCAGTGATGTCACAGTGAAAACCAGGCAATGAGAGCCCCCAAAAAAAACAGAAGCACGCACACACACACACGCACAATTTCCGACCGGGTATCAATTTACTCGCCGTAACATTTATATATATATATATATATATATATATATATATATATATATATATATATATATATATATATATATATATATATATATATATATATATATATATATATATATATAAAAAAAAAAATTGGGCTAATTTTACTGTTGTCTTATTTTTTTAATTCAAAAAAAGTGTATTTTTTTTCCAAAACAAGTGTGCTTGTAAGACCGCTGCGCAAATACGGTGTGACAAAGTATTGCAACGACCGCCATTTTATTCTCTAGGGTGTTAGAACCCCCAAACATTATACTTTTTTTTTTCTAAGTAATTTTCGAGCAAAAAAAAAAATGTTTTTAACTTGTAAACACATCTAAAAAAAGAGGCCTGGTCCTTAAGTGGTTAAAAAAATAAAACAAAACTAGTGGGTTCTGAGAAGAGTTTTTCAGCTGTAAAAACGCTCAAACACCAAACGCAGATAAACGCTCAAAAACGCAGATAACCAGTGTGTGTTTTTAATCCATTGACAAAAATAAAATACCCTAAAAACCGCTAATGCGTAAAAAAATTAAACACTAATAAACGCTATTGCAAAAATGTTGAAAAACTCACTGTAAAGCTACTCGCATTTTTATAATGTTATTTTAACGTCCAGTGTGCATGAGGCCTAATAATGGACTGAGCGCTAGGATATTAGCCAGGGTTACACAGCTGCTGTTTATCAAGAGTTTATTTTCTGACCTCCAGACGAGGGCTGTCCCCGGACTGGGTTCACAGAACAGAGATGGAAAAAGCAGAGCTGAAAATGTGATAAAATCATTTCCTGGGATAGTTTGCTGCAGAGCTGCTATTACTAAACTTGTTAACAATTCTGCCTCGGAGAACCAGTTACGATAACTTAAACATAGTAGTGTCTTCATTAAATCTTCTGTTTCTTTTTATAAGCTGAACTTAAAGCAGAACTCCAGGCAAAACAAATTGCCTTTAAAAAAAAAAAAAAAAGATGTAACTTCACTTTAGAGCTCTTCCCTACAATACGCCTTTTCCACCACTAGAGGTCCTTAGTCTGGTATTCCTTATCATTCAACACACTTCCTCTTGGATCAGGCTGTCAGGGACTCGCCCCCCACCCTGTGGCTGGACAAGTGAAGGAGAAGCAGCCTGATGAGCTCATCTTTCTGACGCTCTGCTCTCTCCTTCTCCTATCAGCATGCTCATTGCTGATTTGGCACATAAACTGATTTGGTTCTTTTGTAGTGCTTCTTCCTATCACACTCCAGCCCTGCTGTACAGGGACCAATCACATTTAGGTGCCTGCACTGCTTACTTTTAAAATATATTTGATGTATTATTGATTACAGAGCTGCATTCATTTGTGTCTTTTTTTTTTTTTTCTTTCCACCTGGAGTTCAGCTGGAGGCTCGGTTCACACTTGTGTGATGCGGGAACCCTACGAATCCACTGCGGGTTCCCGCATCTCTCCCGACTTGCACGACCATTAACACTGCCATATGCGAACTGCTCGGAGTGTTGATACAATGTTAATGACACCCCCATTTCAGCTCACTTAGGCCCCTTTCACACTGGGGCGTTTTTCAGGGGCTACAGCGCTTAAAATAGCGCCTGAAAAAATCCGGCCCCATTCACTCCAGTGTGAAAGCTAGAGGGCTTTCACACTGGAGCGGTGCGCTAGCAGGATGGTCAAAAAAGTCCTGCTAGCAGCATCTTTGGAGCGGTGAAGGAGCAGTGTATTCACCGCTCCTGTACCACTCCTACCCATTGAAATCAATGGGACACGCGGCAATACAGCCGCAAAGCACCGGTGCTTTGCTGGGGGTTTTAACCCTTTTTTTTTTTTTCGGCTGCTAGCGGGGGTTAAAACCGCACCGCTAGCGTCCGAATACCGCGGCTAAATCAACCATAAAGCAGCGCCGCTCCCGCCCCAGTGTAAAAAGGGGCCTAAGGGTCGGTTCGCACTGAGGCAGCACAACAGCCAAAGCGACTTGCAAAATGACTGTATAGAAGTCAATGCAAGTCGCCTCAAGTCGCCCCCAAAGTCGTACAGGAACCTTTTTTCTAAGTCGGAGCGACTTGAGTCGCTCCGATTAGAACGGTTCCATTGTACAGAACAGGACGCTACTTGTCAGGCAGCTAAGTCGTCTGACAAGTCATCCCAGTGTGAACCGAGCCTTGTAGTACTGCAAACTGACAGTTTGGACATGAATTAGATCAGTGTTCACACCCATGCGATCTGATTCTGGTGCGGACCAAAAAAGGGTCCTGAACGATATCAGCTATACAGTATGTATGGCTGATATCGCATTGCACGGACATGGCATGCGATTTGCACTTCAGTGCGGTGCGAATCCCATGCGATCACGCACAAGTGTGAACCGGGACTGAAAGTGGAACTTTATGCTAAAACACAAAAATAGATGACCAGGCAGAATTTTAAATGCAGAAGTGGCATGTGTTGTCTCTTCTTTTTTCTTTTTTTTGTTTTCTTCCTCTTTGTTATTTAAAAAAAAAAAAGTTATACTTACCTGCTCTGTGCAGTGGTATTGCTCAGAGCGGCTCCGATCCTCTTCTGGGGTCCCCGGTGGCAATCTTGGCTCCTCCTCTACTGCAGGACTACCATAGCCAGCTGCTGGCTATTAGGAGAGGTAGTCCCTGTGCTCCCGAGCTGTGTGTCTACAGAGCCGCGCTCCATAGACTTACACAGCGGGATTTAGGCCCACCCCCCTACTTCCTCTGATTGACAGCAGCAAGAGCCAATGGCTCCTGCTGCTGTTCGAATGCAGTGTAAAAAAGGAAGTAAGGGGAGAAAAGATGCGCCCATGCACAGCGCTGATCTCTTCTCCACTCTCTTCCCCTTTACACAGGGAAGGGGGGGGGGGGGGGGGCACAGGGACACTGAATGTGTTTTTTTTTTTTATATGCAAGTAATGCATTAAGGTATTTAGGTTTAGTAACACTTTAGGCTGCATTCACACTACAGCGTTTTGAATTGCGGGCAGATCTGCCTGCAATTTAACAGCGCTGATGTGTGAATGACAAAACGCGGAACTGGCATTTGAGATGCCATTCATTTGAATGGTCCGTCAAATCACGGGGCGGGTCTGCCAGCGATTGTCGCATGATAAAACGTGCTGCAATCGTGGCATCCCGCACCACGGGATGCATGTCGTCCAAAAATAGTTCAGAAACTAGGTAAAATATCTATTTTATTCAATATTAATCGTGTGTGTGTGTGTGTGTGTGTGTGTGTGTATATGTGTGTGTGTGTGTGTGTGTGTGTGTGTGTGTACATATCTCAAAAATGTCCCCACTTACCCCAAGATGTATTGCAATTGATAATGGTTCAGGGGGTCAGGCAGACACCATAAGACCAATATAAAAACCAAACAGATTCTTGCGAGCTACCACGTGAAGCTCCAATTAGAGTAGTTTAAGAAAGCTGCTAGAATTGATCACATCCTATATATTCGTGCCAACCTAATATGTAAATCAATAAATTATTTATTGGATAGCGCAGCATTTATTGTTTTACACCATAAGACCAGTAATTGCATCCACTCATTGTTCTTGTATCATTTGTGCACAATTGGACTTGCATGTTGGTTGTAGAAACGCATGCAACAGCCACAAAATGATAAACATTCAGTGATGTCACAGTGAAAACCAGGCAATGAGAGCGCCCCCAGAAAAAACAGAAGCACACACGCACGCACACATTTACGGGGCATTAGGACTAATATAATTATATATATATATATATATATATATATATATATATATATATATATATATATATATATATATATATATATATATATAAATTATATTACATTTCTTGGGGTTTAGCTATACTTTAAAGATGAATTAAACCAGTAATCTGCACTAGCTTCCAGATCCTGCGCTGAACAGCTGCCCTGCTGCATTGTGACCATGGGAGGTCGCTCGCTTGGTATGGACACTGTTCAGGGAACACTTTTTTGTGTTTTTTTTTTTATCTCAATGAATGCAAAGTAGACATGTGCAATTTGTTTAGTTCTGAATTCGTTTTTTTTTTTTTTTACGATAATTCGGAAATAGTCGAATTAACGAAAACCTGTTTAACAAATTTTTCCAAAAATTAGAAAATCCCAAAATTCAAAAGAACGAAAATTAGAAAATCCGAAATAATAACCAACTAATAACTGTTACTAACTATTAAATTATAGGCATTGGAATTTTCTTTCACATTTGGCCGTTAGTGAATGTAACGAATACGAATGTATAGAAGTTGCAAATGATCTGAAATAATAAATGCTGCATCTAAACGAATGAAACCTAACAAAATAATCATTAATAATAATCTTTTTATTTATTATAAAAAATTATTGGGTATAGCCTTAAGTAAACAATGTCAGAGTTTGCAGTATAAAAGTACCATCATCCAGATTTTTATATAGACAAAGAGGGGGAAGGAAAGAGTGCAGACAGTTGCTGAGGCTGTACCCATATGCACTCAAACCAAAAAGAAGGAATTTATGGACTATCCCGGTACTTATAGACAATCAATTTAGTAAAAATTCTAATTTATTACATATAAAAAACATACAAAAAGACAATCAATAAAAAATGGTAAATTAAACCTCACAGCATACAATAACTCGTAGGTTTATTCTCAAGGGGTGCATCAGGTAATGGAATTATCCTCATAGATTAGAGATACTCTACTAGTTGCGCGGTCTTAATGGCGCTTCTTCAGGAGGAATAATCTATAAAAACAGGTAGTTTTATTTAGAACAAAAATGCACACAATTTAGCAAATATATAATATTAGAAGAACGGCAATAACAACAATAGGAGATTGCTTACCTACAAACCAAAAGCCACAAAGGTATTTTTATTATTTATTATAATTAATTTGTTACGTTCCATTTGTTTAGATGCGGCCTTCGTTATTTTGGATACATTTGTTACATTCACCAACTGCCAAATTTGGAAGGAATTTCCAATACCTATAATTTAATAGTTGGTTATTATTTTGGAATTTCGTTCTTTCGAGTTTCCGTTTTTTTTATTTATTTTTTTTTAATTATGGAAATTACGAATACTGCATCTAAACTAATGGAACATAACAAATTTTTATGAATTCATTTGGAATAACAAATTTCGATCATAACGAATGGCCTGAAAAAAAACTAACAAAAAAAAAAAAAAAAAAAAAAAACGAAAACGTACAAATTTTTCGGCAGTGCACATGTCTAATGCAAAGCATTCTCTGATTGGATGGGGTAGAGAGGTGGCGACCTCCTGTGTTCAGTAAGCAGCAGTGCAGGTTCTACGCACGGGACTCGGAAGCCAGTGGGGATCACTGTAGTATTGGTTCTTACTACAATGATTTCCATCTTCCACAGGGATCCTACAGGTATGGAACATATTTATTGGTCTAAGCTGGATTTTTATTTATTTTTTTTTTAAACCCTAGTCCTAGTTTTTATTTTTGCCCTGGCCTTATTTGTGCATTGACATTTGGACCTTGGGTGCACCCCCCCCCCCACCCTTCCTCTATCTCCCCAAATTCCTAGTTACATGCACGCCATTGTTTGCACTGTCGGAGTCCCTTTTAAACCAGCCATTTGTTCAATGGTATTCGCAGCATTGCTGTCAGCCGCACAGATTAGAAGTCTCCAGCATTTCCTTTATTTTTTTATTTATTTTACATAATGCTAAGTCCTTTCTGCTTCGTTTCTCTCTTGCAGTGCTGGCATCGCCGTGGGTTTCTATGGCAACGGGGAGACCAGCGATGGCATCCACAGAGTGACATATTCGCTGAGACATGTCAGCCACACCGTGGCAGGAATCCAAGATCGGGTGAGTAGCAATAAATAGACTCATCCTTCTGCCTGTGATGTCAGGTCAGCTTTATGTGTAATATGCGATGTATGCAATAAAAATATTCATGCCTGTGTACGTATATAAACCCGGGTGGGCCAATGGCGTGGGGCCGGGGAGGGTAAGCTCCTAACATTTCGCTGGTCTGGATTTTGAGCATATGTTGTTCTACTCCTCTACATATAAATATACCAGATTTCCTGCTCATCCGGCTGACGAGTTTCATATATTATTGGATGTCTCTTAAAGGGGAGCTATACATTTATTTTTTTTACAATTTTATTTTATAGCAGAACGTGAAAGAAATTAGCTTAATATGAATCTCAGCATCTGTCCATGTATTTTAAGTTATTGTATGGTTTTCAGTTGTTTTTTTGCATGTTGGCTGCCATACTTGACCTGCACCATTGTTGTGCCCTGCTGATCTTTCTTATTGGATAATACATTTATTGATGTCGTTCGATAAAAACATTTGTTTTGTCATTTTGATCAAATCTAGGAATGATGGATGTTGACACCATTTTTAACACTGGCAACTGATTTTATCCACTCTATGTTGAAAACTATAACAAATAGATTGGTTTGAAAATTCAAATTAAGCGATGTATAGAGAAACCAATTTTTATACATATAACAATCGATAAACTTCCACTACACCAAACGATCACTACAGCAGGGCATAGGCTTGCAGCCACACATTTTATTTTTATTTAATTTTGAATTTTTTTTTAGGTTTACACTTTAAGCCCTTGTTCACACTGCCGGGGCTTCAAAGTCACAAGACTTTGAATGTGACATCCCTGCGCGACTTGCAAAGGACTTCTTTAACAGAAGTTAATGCAAGTCGTGTTGAAGTCACCCCCAAAAGTAGTTCAGGAACCTTTTTCGGAGCGACTTGAGCCAAACCAATTAGACCGGTTCCTTGGCCATTAATGGGACGGGACTTGTCATGCGAACTCTCTAGTTGCATGACAAGTCGCCGCAGTGCCAACCGGGGCTAAAGCTCAACTCAAGCAATTGGGGGGAGTACACCTTTGCAGTAGGCCCTTCACACCGAAGGGGTTAAAATCCTCATTTTTAAGTGGTAGGGGGACAGGCAAGATTACCTACCCTGTCTCGTAGTCTGGCCAACACTGATCTGTGGGCGGTCCCTTGGCATCCTCCCATACAATGTAGGACCCTGTATGGAGCCCCACTGCAAGGGTAGATGTTTTTTCTATTTTTGTAACTCCCGCAGTTTGGGCTTTACCAGTCAGTTTTCACCCAGAGGGAGTTTGGAGAATTGCGATCGTTCCAATGTTCCAGTCACTAATGGGATTTTTCAAGACCAGTTCAGATGGTGCTTACCGCTCCCTCCTTTCTTGCATCCCTCTCTTCTAAGGGTCCTCTGACCGGTTTGGCTATGTCAAGGGTCCTTCCTCTTCTCCTATGACATTAGGGGTGGGCAGTTCCTACTCCTGCACTGTGCGGCACTCCCCCTAATGATATATGGGTACTGTTTAGTATAATAGTACAATAAATCCAGGCCATCGTGATGAAGCACCCCCTGGGATGAACTGTCTCAATGACGGCCTAGGTCGCTGGTGCTCAATCTGCAGCCCAAGGGCCTAATGTGGCCCTTTTGGTATATGTGTTGCCCCCGAAGTGGTTTGTAGTGGGCACATTGATTAGGGTAATGGCATTGATCTCTACTAGCCTCATATAATATTTTCCTGGTTTCATATGGTCTTCTGCAGCAAATTCCCAGCCAAAAATGTATTCTGTCCACTCTTTGACCTTCATTACTTCTATTAGGTCTGCAGTTTTTGACAGTCCTCTCAAGCATTACATATACTAAACACTACGTGCAGCCCTTTGGTGATGTCAGGGTATGCATTGAAACCTCCTTTAGCTCAAAGGTTGACATCCACTGGACTAGGTTCACAGGAAGTGGACTGAATGATATGTTGGGCATCATTCAACCTGGAAGTGGAGCACCATCTTGTGAAGGAGTAGACCTTCTGGGCACTAGATTAAAGGTATTTCAGCAAAAGCTGCAAGACTTATGCCTCGTACACGCGGTCGGAAATTCCGACCACAAAATCCGTCGGTTTTATTCCAACGGATTTTGTCCGAAACTGGTGTGGCATACACACAGTCGGACAAAGTTGTCGGAAAATCCGATCGTTCCGAACGTGGTGACGTTCGTTGCATGCGACGGAACTACGTAGGGACTAGTAGCCAATCGCTTTGGTCTCGTAATATGATCAGAGCATGCGTGGCACTTTGTCCGTCGGAATTCTCGACACACGATCGGAAAAAGGCTGATCGGATTTTGTTGTCGGAAAATTTGAGATCCTGCTCTCAAATTTTTTCCGTTGGAAATTCCGACAGAAAAAGCCCACTAGAGCCCACACACGATCGGATTTTCCGACAACATAATCCGATCAGACTTTTTCCATCGGAATATCCGACCGTGTGTACGGGGCAATAAGCTGCGCTTTTAACACCCCAAACCCCCCATCCTTAAAGTGGTTCTAAAGGCAGAAGCTTTTTTACCTTTATACATTAAGGTAGAAACATGATGGGTGCCGCCTCTGAAAAGCAATCCCAACACTGATCACACTTCAGAGGAGCATCTGATTTGAACTCTGGTCTGAACGTAGCTTTAATGGTAACATAGGAACTATAATGACCAGGTCTCATTATTCTGGTCAGTTTCTGACCTCTGGACACTGTCTACTGTTTGCAGTCAAAAATTATCGCACAGACTGCAAATCCTGAGGGGTCATAAGATTTTTGTGGTAGAGGGACTTTTTCTGCATTTAGGAACTTGTGGTTTTTGCAAGAAATGTTTTTCTTATTAATTGAATGAGCTCAGCACTACTTCTGTTTTTCCAAGTTACTGTAATATTGTGATCTTATGCCCCGTACACACGATCGATTTTCCGACAACAAATGTTGGATGTGAGCTTGTTGGCAGAAAGTCTGACCGTGTGTATGCTCCATCGAACATTTGTTGTCCGACTTTCAGCCAACAAATGTTGGCTAGCAGGTTCTCAAATTTTCTGCCAACAAATGTTTTTGTTGTTAGACTTTCCGATCGTGTTTACACAAGTCCGTCGGACAGAAGTCCACGCATGCTCAGATTCAAGTATGAGCCGGAGCTATAACTAGCTTCCGTAATGGAGATATCACGTACGTCTTGTACGTCACTACGTTTGTAATTTTTGGCCAACATTTGTGTGACCGTGTGTATGCAAGTCAAGTTGGAGCCAACATCCTTTGAGCAAAAATCCACGGTTTTGTTGTCGGAAAGTCCGATCGTGTGTTCGGGGCATTAGCGTTCTGTCAGTTTCTGTGCCCTCAAAGTTTCCAGTCCTGAAAAATGTATTCCATCCAAAACGCAATTGCTTGTTCTAAAAGGGGATGCACATTTTTTTAAGATACATTTCATTGTGTATAATATTCAAGAACAGTACAAGAACAGTACAATGCAATGTTTACATTTTTCTTTTATTTCTTTTTAGCTGGGTTGATAGGGATTGTCATTTATATTCTATTTCCTGACAAGTGCAAGTCTGGTACTCCTAGGTTTTAAATGACTGGTTAATGTTATACGGGCCCTAATGTTCATTTTACATAGAGACACAGCTGAATGAGTCCGCTAAATAACTCAGATGAGGGACCTCCTCCTCCTCCTCCTCCTCCTCCTCCTCTCCAAGTGGAGAGGGTTTGGTCTACACCTTCAGCTTGCAGGAGCAGTCAGCAGGTACAAGACTAGTACATGACAGCCTTTTTCATGCTGAGCTCCAGCCTTTCACAGTTGTACAGGATCCTCTTGGCGTGAAATTGCTTACTCTGATTCATCACATACTGTAGGCTTCACACATTGTGCAGAAGAAGCTGCAGCAAGTCAGAGCATTCTTCAATCCTTGCTGGATAAAATTTCACATGATCTAGTCCAGTTGTCCCCAAACTGCGGCCCAGGGGCTGTATGTGGCCCTTTACTTTCTTTTATCCGGCCTTTGGGGCACTAGTTCATCCATTGATACCAACAGTGGGGCATAATTCTTCCCTTTGACCCCACAATGGTGCACAATTGTTCCCAGTGTCACCAACGATGGGGCACTATTCCTCCCTCCCAGTGACACCAATGATGGGGCACTATTCCTCCCTCCCAGTGACACCAACGATAGGGCACTATTCCTCCCTCCCAGTGACACCAATGATGGGGCACTATTCCTCCCTCCCAGTGACACCAACGATGGGGCACTATTACTCCCTCCCAGTGAACACAGTCTGGCCCTCCTAAAGTCTCTGAAGAACCGTAAAACTGACCCTTTGTTTAGAAAGTTTGGACACCCCTGATCTAGTCCTTTCCTACTCAGTCTGCCTGTCCTTGGCCTACCTTTTAAGGTTATTGGTGTTCAACTCTTTTAAATTTTGGAGGCTCAGCATCACATGTGGGTGTTACCTAGGGCATTGTGCGTGCAAATACTGCCTGCCTAGGAATGTCCACTCCTCCAGACTGACATCTACCCTTCTGTACAAGAGCCAGCCTACTACTGATTAATGGAGGCAGAGTGCTGTGATGTTTTCAGAAAGTTATGTACAACACCCTGCCTGTCCCTCCCGCTAGCTGTGGTGTGCCTGCATTACATAGAGAAGCATAGAGACCTAATGATACTGGGTCCAAAATAAAGTATGTCATAAAAAGGCAAATATTTTAATTTTAAAATGTATTTCACATGTTGATGAAGTGAGGAGGGAGGAATTAGGGAAGGCAAAATATAGATTTAATGCAGTTATCTGCAAGTCTCTCTTCCATCACAGATCCCAAAAAATCAGGGGTCTATCCTCCCTTTAGGGTCGTGGTTAAAGCCTGAACTCTGCACTCTGTACGTAGCGCACTCCTGAACTCTGCACTCTGTACGTAGCGCACCCCTGAACTCTGCACTCTGTACGTAGCGCACTCCTGAACTCTGCACTCTGTACGTAGCGCACTCCTGAACTCTGCACTCTGTACGTAGCGCACTCCTGAACTCTGCACTCTGTACGTAGCGCACCCCTGAACTCTGCACTCTGTACGTAGCACCCCTGAACTCTGCACTCCGTAGCGCACCCCTGAACTCTGCACTCTGTACGTAGTGCACCCCACAACTCTGCACGTAGCGCACCCCAGATACAACTGGCCCTGTGAGGGCAACCATGTGGCTAATGTGCCCTGCAGTAAAATTGAGTTTGACACCCTTGCTCTAGTATATAGGTTGCTGATATTGCTGGAAATTTCAACATGTTTCCTTGCATTCTTCTCAGGTCTCCGAAACCACCATAGCTCTAAACCAAACTGTGGAACCAAATCTGATAGAACTGGAAACCATGTTTACAAAACACACAGATTATGTTCTCATCGTCCAGAAACTTCAGGTTCTTCTGTCCACACTGGTCCAACAAACCTCTGAGATCCCATTCTGGAAGAACAGTGACATTTCAATGGACGATCTGGCTAAACATGTGGACACATATGACTGGTACAGGTAAGCAGTGTTCTACATACACAGATGGTTAGGGATACTGCTTTACTTAATGTTATGACGTTTGTGTGGTGGTTGGTATTTTGGTACAGTCCAATATCTACCTGGTAGATAATCCCATTGGGGGAAACCAACCACCACTTCCTTTTCCAGCTTAACATGGCTGATAATATGAAATCTTAGACTGTCCAGCAAAGTGCAGACTCAAACATTTATGAAGTTATGTATGGGCATGGATATGCTTACATGCCTATTTGTGAATGCAATCAATACTTCTGTTAGGTAATATGACTTTTTTATTTTAGGTTTACTGGTGTTTTAGAAGCACTGGCTTAACGAGGGTTCTATAAAAGTGTAGGGGTAGGAAGGAAGGAGACATTGCTCATATCAGCAAGTCACTTATTTCCTCTCAATTTTAAAAACCTCACAGATACCATTTTTTGATCTGTCCTATTGGCCTGTGTTTCACTGAAATCTTTTAGGTGGAGGGAAGTAAAAAAAAAAAATAAAATATGGTTGCATAAGTGTGCATACCCTTAAACTAATACTTTGTTGAAGCACCTTTTGATTTTATTACAGCACTCAGTCTTTTTGGGTATGAGTCTATCAGCATGGCACATTTTGACTTGGCAATATTTGCCCACTCTTCTTTGCAAAAACACTCCCAATTGTCAGATTGCGAGGGCATCTCCTGTGCACAACCCTCTTCAGATCACCCCACAGATTTTCAATCTGATTTAGGTCTGGCCTCTGGCTGTGCCAATATTGACTGGTATTTGGAACTATTCATAGTTCCCTCTACCTTGGTTAAGGCCCCTGTTCCAGCTGAAGAAAAACAGCCCCAAAGCATGATGCTGCCACCACCATGATTCACGGTTGGTATGGTGTTCTTTTGGTGATGCGCAGTGTTGTTTTTGAGCCAAACATAACTTTTGGAATGATGGCCAAAAAGTTCAACCTTGGTTTCATCAGACATTAACACATTTTCCCACATGCTTTTGGGAGACTTCAGATGTGTTTTTGCAAAATTTAGCCAGGCTTGAATGTTTTTCTTCGTTAAAAAAAGGTTTCCGTCTTGGCACTCTACCCCATAGCCCAGACATATAAAGAATACAGGAGATTGTTGTCAGATGTACCACACAGCCAGTACTTGCCAGATATCCCTTCAGCTCCTTTAATGTTGCTGTAGGCCTCTTGGTAGCCTCCCTGACCAGTTTTCTTCTCGTCTTTTCGTCAATTTTGGAGGGACGTCCAGTTCTTGGTAATGTCACATTTTCTCCACTTGATGATGACTTTACTGTGTTCCATGGTATATCTAATGCAAAACATATATATATATAAAAATATATATATATATATATATATATATATATATATATATATATATATATATATATATATATGTATGTATATATAATGTATGTGTATATGTATGCAAAGGAATCGGTACAAAAATCAAATGTCAAATTTAATAATATACACTGTGTATCTGATTAATAAAATGCACAATAAAATAAACCATCAGATGTCCATAATAATCGTATATGAACAAATCTTCTTGTGTATGCTCCTACACCATGAAAAATAAAGTGCACACTTCAATAAACTTGCTTAAAGTGCTTCACCCGAAGTGATGACAGAATGCGCTCACCGAATCGCCTCAGCCACACATGACTAATGGGAAGGACTCCTTCATTCAATGCTGTAGCTCCTTTGTGAATCCTGTTCCAATCAAGCAATCATATATGGAGGGAGCTGGATTCCAATCCACTTTGCAGGTAGACAAATGTAGTTTTTTTTTTTAAATTGGGAATTTCATAATTTTATTTAAACATACATGGTTAAAAAATCAATAAAGTTTAAAACCAGAACATGAAAGATCATGTGGTCACAGTACAAAAGTTGGTTGCCTCTACATGTTTCGCCATATTCATGGCTTCTTCTGGAACTTTTGTAGGACCTTTATACAATGTCACTAAAAGTAAAACAATAATTTTAATAAATACAAAAAAAGAAAGGAAGAGAAAAGAAGAAGACACTAGGTACACGCACAGAACCCAAGGGGTCTGTTAAATTTACATTTCATATGTTTACATGGTTACAATAATGTATAGATCGTCTAAAGGATGCACTCGCACCCCAAATGCCCAAATGTAATCAAGGTTACAAAGGACCCTCGGCCCCCCAAGATGTCCAGTGAGGTATCAGTGTGCCATAAGGGGGGGGGGGGGCAATAGCCCTAAATTCGCACCTGAGAAAGGAATATCGTTGATTAAAGCGGTTTGGTACTCACAAATAAATCTATAGCTTCATAAATAGACATGTTAAACTAGATGCACAAACGAGCATTAAAAAAAAAAATTAAGCATTCCTTACCTTTTATTAGTCATTCTTAGAATGACTTCCGGTCTTTCCTCCCGTGGGAGTAGGCGTGGTTTTCGCTGCGCAATGACCCCAGGGAGCTGTATGACAGCATTCCCATGAAGCAGTGGGGGACGCCGTCATTCATGACGCCGGTCACATGACGAGGGACGGAGCTGCTCGCTCAGATAACTGAGCATGCGCAGGATCGAACTGAGCATGCGCGGTGAATGCTGGGAGCACAGCATTCGCCGCATCCCGGAAGTAATTGCTTGTGGGTTTTCAAATGCCCACAAGCAAAATGGAAACGCCCGGGACAGATTGTTATAAGATTGATTAAAGGACTAAATCGGCGATCCGGGGATGAAGAAGCAGCAACAGGTGAGTGCTACAGTTTGTGGGTTTGAAGAAAACAATGAGAACAAAAAAAAAAAAAAGATAGATCAGCGGAATCCCGCTTTAAGCTAGTGCACCACACTTATTATCACTTAAGCCAATCGTTTGACCATAAAATTGTCCAACTTAGACCTACCCTGTTGTGATAAGAAGTCAAGGAATTCACAGGCTGATAATTATATCACTCCTAGAACATATATTTCATATACTTGTAGTAAGCTTCAAAGGGACCGTGCCATCTTAAAGAAACACTTAAAGCATCACAGAACTTTCCTGCAAGATTTTTCCAGATGGATGTAGTAATAAATTTGACAAGCTCCTCTTGCATAAACACTTCCTTCTTTGAAGATAACCGTATTCCTTTCCTTAGTATCAATGAGATACCATTGAACCAGGGAAGACCAATGTTAATCTATCCCAAGGGAATATCCCCATGGAGGAATAATAGCCACGGTTTTAACACCAACCTATGTTCAGCAATAAGCTGAAATCAAATTGCCATAATCTCACACAAGAGCAACTTACTTTTCACCTTGGATTTAAAATCCTGCAGGTAGCATACAGGGCGAATGGCCACAGCAACATCGCCTCCACCCTGAGGCTCTTAAATATCCCCTTAATCCCGGTGGCGTCTAAAAAAAAAACGCCAGGATACAAACGCCCGTTGGTTAGTTCCAAATCCCGCCAGCTGTTTCCAATCAAGGTGGAAACGAGTAATCACTCCATTTTGGAAACTCTGTTTTACCTTACTACTTTACTTTCTCCCCTTCGCTCGCGGCTGCGTTCCGTGCATGCGCGAACCCGCCGCAGCCATTTTGGAAACTCCTTTTTCCATTACTTTGGTTCCTGCGCACGTGCAATAGGACCGGGATAGCATTGCAATACCACTTAATGTTCAAAGCAGCACCGCACTGATCTCAAGACTAGGGAAGGAAAAAACCGTAATGAAAACGCCCGCAAAAATGTACTCATCTTAAACGCACACCAGATGTTAAAACCTCCAGACAATGGATCCAAATATCTCCTCCATAATTAGACAATGTCCAATCAGTGCAGATCACCTGGGGGGGGGGGGGGAGAAAAACAGCCCTCTGATAGCAGCTACATGATGATTCGCTGATAAAAAATATATAATTGAATCAAACAACCTACACCCTAACCAAAGTTGATTTTAAAGGGGCAGGGCAATCGTGAAGACAAGAATAAAAATGGAACAGCATCAAGTTGGAAGTAATTCAGAAATGGGTATCATATCACAGGCGATTTACCAAATTATCAAAGGGAGAAAAGAAGAAATGGGGTGCCATCCCGGATGCTTGGGACCCCACTTTAGGTGTGTGGCCCTGCTTTCGTATGGCGTCCTTGTCCCCCCCCCTTTTTTTTCCCCCGGTTTCCTTTTGATAATTTGGTAATTGCCTGTGGTATGATGCCCATTTCAGAATTATATCCAACTTGATGCTGTTTATTGCATTTTTATTCTTGTCTTCATGATTGCCCTGCCCCTTTAAAATTGACTTTGGTTAGGGTGTAGGTTGTGTTTGATTCAATCAATTTATTTTTGATATAAGCGAATCGTCATGTAGCTGCTATCAAAGGGCTGCCCCCCCCCCCCCCAGTCATCTGCACTGATTGGACATTGTCTAATTGTTGCAGAGATATTTGAATTTGGATCCATTGTCTGGCGGTTTTAACATTTGGTGGGTGTTTGATTAGTGAGAGGAGTACGTTTCTGCTGGTGTTTTCATTACTGTTCTTCTTCCCCTCCCTAGTTTTGAGATCAGCGTGGTGCTGGTTTGAACATTAGGTGGTGTTGCAATGCGATCCTGGTCCTATTGCACATGCGCGGGAACTGAAGTAAGGGAAAATTGTTTCCAAAATGGCCACGGTGGGTTCGCGCATGCGTGAGTGATTCCTTGTTTCCTCCTTGATTGGAAACAGCTGGTGGGTTTTGGACCCACCCAACGTTTGTATCCCGACGGTGATATCAGACGTTGCTGGGTTTAAGGGGATATTTAAGAGCCTCATGGTGGAGGCGATGTTGCTGTGGCCATTCGCCCTGTATGGTACCTGCAGGATTTCATATCCTAAGGTGAAAAGTAAGTTGCTCTTGTGTGAGATTATGGCAATTTCATTTGAGCTTATTGCGGAACATAGCCACAGTTTTGACACTAACCTATTATTCCTCCATGGGGCTATTCCCTTGGGATAGATTCATTTAACATTGGTCTTCCCTGATTCAATGGTATCTCCATTGATGCTAAGGAAAGGAATACGGTTATCTTCAGTGAAGGAAGTGTTTAGGTAAGAGGAGCTTGCCAAATTGTATTACTACATCCATCTGGAAAAATCTTAAGTTTGCAGGAAAGTTCTGTGATGCTTTATGTGTTTCTTTAAGATGACACGGCCCCTTTGACGCTTACTACTAAGTATATGAAATATATGTTCTAGGAGTGATATAAGAATTGTCCTAATTCAGTTACATTAGAGGGTTTTCGAGCATGAACGGCCTTTTTAAGGTCATACCACAACATCTCAATAGCATTCAGGTCAGGACTTTGGCTAGGCCACTCCAAAGTCTTCATTTTGTTTTTCTTCAGCCATTCGGTGGTGGACTTGCTGGTGTGATTAGGATCATTGTCCTGCTGCAGAACCCAAGTTCGTTTCAGCTTGAGTACACGAACAGATGGTCGGACATTCTCCTTCAGGATCTCTTGGTAGACAGCAGAATTCATAGTTCGTTTTATCACGGCAAGTCTTCCAGGTCCTGAAGCAGCAAAACAGCCCCAGACCATCACACTACCACCACCATATTTTACTGTTGGTATAATGTTCTTTTTCTGAAATGCAGTGTTCCTTCTACGCCAGATATACTTGGACACACACCTTCCAAAGAGTTCCACTTTTGTCTCATCGGTCCACAGAATGTTGTCCCAAAAGTCTTGGGGATCATCAAGATGTGTTGTGGAGAAATTGAGACGAGCTTTGATGTTCTTTTTGCTCAGCAGTGGTTTTCTCCTTGGAACTCTGCCATGCAGGCCATTTTTGCCAGTCTTTTCCTGATGGTGGAGGCATGAACGCTGACCTTAACTGAGGCAAGTGAGGCCTGCAGTTCCTTGGACGTTGTTGTGGGGTCTTTTGTGACCTCTTGGATGAGTCGTCGCTGCGCTCTTGGGGTAATTTTGGGCGGCCGGACACTCCTGGGAAGGTTCACCACTGTTCCATGTCTTCGCCATTTGTGGATAATGGCTCTCACTGTGGTTCGCTGGATTCCCAAAGCTTTGGAAATGGCTTTATAACCCTTTCCAGACTGATAGATCTCAATTACTTTCTTTCTCAATTGTTCCTGAATTTCTTTGGGTCTCGGCATGATGTGTAGCTTTTAAGGATCTTCTGGTGGACCTTACTGTGTCAAGCAGCTCCTATTTAAGTGATGCCTTGATTGTGAACAGGTGTGGCAATAATCAGGCCTGGGTGTGGCTAGAGAAATTGAACTCAGCCTGTGAATTCCTTGACTTCTTATCACAACAGGGTAGGTCGAAGTTGGACAATTTTATGGTCAAACGATTGGCTTAAGTGATAATAAGTGTGGTGCACTAGCTTAATCAACGATATGCCTTTTGCAGGTGTGAATTCAGGGCTATTGGCCTCCCCTTATGGCACACTGATACCTCATTGGACATCTTGGGGGGGCCCTGAGGGTCCTTTGGAACCTTGATCACGTTTGGGGTGAGATTGCATCCAACAGACTATCTCTATATTATTGTAACCATGTAAATCTATGAATTGTAAACTTAACAGACCCCTTGGGGTCTTTGTGTGTGCCTAGTGTCCTTCTTTTCTTTTCCTTTCGCTTTCTTTTTTTGTATTTATTAAATTATTGTTTTACTTTTAGTGACCTTGTATAAAGGTCCTACAAAAGCTCCAGAAGAAGCCATGATTATTGCGAAACATGTAGAGGCAACCAACTTTTGTATTGTGGCCGCATGATCTTTCATGTTCTGGTTTTTAAACTTTATTGATTTTTTTTTTTTTTAACCATGTATGTTTATAAAAAATTGTGAACTTTGTACTATCAATTTGATTTGATTTTTTTTTGCACCTCAATACCCCCAAATTCGTTTTTTGATATTTTTCTGACTATATTTAGGGGAGGTGGTGCTTGTAGAGGACTCTCTGGTTTCTGGTACTAAATAAAAAAAATTTTTTTACACACAGAGGCAGTTTAAAAAAAAAAAAAAAAAAAAATTCTAAAAATGTTAAATCCCAGCGGGAAGTTGAGTACTATTGGTAGACTCAGATTGATTTCTAGATATAAATCCCAAGCTCTCCCAAGTGCGAGGCAGGAGGAAACAGTAGAGGGTTGGATACGACTTTGAGTCACAGGCGAGTGCTTTATCTGGTGTGTCTGTGAATTAAACCAGGTGTGTTTAATCAAGCACAGGTTCTGAGTATTCGATGGTTTATGAAACACGCCATTTAAGTGTGCATTTTATTTTCCTTCTTCCCAAATCTCCCTTGCTTTTCTTGGCTGCTCTCTGGCCTGTGACAGTCCATTTAAGCGAGAAGGAAGTGGGCTTTTTGGCGTGCATTACCAGACCGGAGCGCAGTAACGCGTAACAACTAAAACTATTTGGCTGGCCTTTGCACTTCATTTTTGCTCTTTGCACCATACTGTTCAATAAAGGTAAGTGCTGGAGAACCTGCTGTTGATTATGGGCATCATGTGTTGCTCAAATCCAAAAGGGTCAAAAAGTCTAAAATTTTAATCAAAAAAATAAAAATTGTAGCCAGTTCTGTAGCGTGCAGGAGCCTTGATTTTCTGTTTTATCTGTGATGGTTACAATGACTGGCATTAAACTCTGACAACTAGAGGAGTAAATAAAAGCTCCTAAGATGTGTAGACTTCTGAGAGCCATCTTGGCCACAAATTGTTAGCCTTCAACCGATGTGAAGACTTGACTTTGGTTGTGCTTGAATAACCTGATAACTGTTCCTGTCTCTTTCTTTAGATGGCTGGGTTACCTCGGGTTGCTCCTTTTTCATGTTTTCATTTGCCTCCTGGTGCTTTTTGGTCTTATTCGGAACTCGAAGGCCATTCTGGTGAGGTGAGTAGTTGACTGGTCACCTGGGGTTGGCATACTTGTATTTTCTGCTTTTTGTTTTCACCAAATAAACAGGTTGTAGTGGTTGTGCAAGTTCGTCTAATCGTACAACAGCAGTTAGATCCCAGATGAATGTTTCCCAACTCCAGTCCTCAAGTATCCCCAACAGGTCATGTTTTCAGGCTTTTCATTATTTTGCACAGGGGATTTGATCAGTTTCACTGCCTTAGTAATTACCACAACCGTTTCATCTGAGGGAAATCCTGAAAACATGACCTGTTGGGGGTACTTAAGGACTGGAGTTGTCAAACACCAAGCCTGTGAGCCGAATCTCACCTTCCAGGCAATTTTATGTGGCCCCTGCAGCTGTGGCTGCCCCTCATCTCCGCCAACACCTTGTTCCAGCAGTCGACAGGAGGCCAGAACTCCTACAGATCCTGTGCCTCTCTGTGCAGCTGCAGTACCCCATCGTATCTGCCTTCCCTGGTCTCAGCATTCAGCGGACTGCAACCCTCCTCGAGATTCTGTACTTTTTGCTTCCCAGCTCCACCCTCAGCTTTTTCCTGGCAGCAGCACAAGCCAAGAGGGGGGGTGCACTGTGATATAAGGGAGGTTCGGGGACGCTTGACCTCTCAAGGCAGGGGGCTCATGACATCTGAAGTAAGGGGGGAGGGTGCTCGGGACATCTAGTCTTATGCCCTGTACACACGGTCGGACTTTCCGACGGAAAATGTGCGATCAGATCATGTTGTCGGAAAATCCGATCGTGTGTGGGCTCCATCTGACTTTTTCCGTTGGAATTTCCGACAACAAAATCTGATCGTTTAAATTCCGATCGTGTGTAGACAATTCCGACGGACAAAGTGCCACGCATGCTCAGAATAAATTAAGAGACGAAAGCTATTGGCTACCGGCCCGTTTATAGTCCCGTTGTACGCCGCCTCGTTCAGAATGATCGGATTTTCCTACAACATTGTGCGACCGTGTGTATGCAAGACAAGTTTGGCCCAAAATCCGTCCAAAAATATGTGACGGATTTTGTCATCGGAATGTCCGACCGTGTGTATGGGGCATTACAGAAAAAAAACGGCCCTCCAGTAGGGTGATTTCCAGCATTGCTTGTATAGCGCAAGCTTCCATTGTGTAATGGGAGTTGAGGATTTCCTCCTGCAGGATTTCCTCCTGCATTCTGACCTACTCCACTGTAACATGTTAACGTAATACTAAACACACACTGTTTAATTTACATTGTCCCTTCTATTTCTGTATATGAACGATGGCAGTGTAATTATTTTAATAAAAGCTCCTTATTCTTAATTTCATATACAGCTGTCCTATGACCCAGATCTTTTCCAGCCTGTCTGCAGGGAAACATAAGCAGGAGGAGCTATTAGTCCTCTGCTGCTGGTCACATGTTCAAAATAAAAATAAATAGCCTTTGGAATACAGAGTGAAAATCAATAATATCAATAAACTGTTTGTTTTAAATGTTTTGTCATATAAATATATATTTGAAATCAAATCTTTATCATCTTGTGGAAATAACATGGTGTGTGCTGATTTCTCCCAGTCACAGGCTTTGCCATGCCCCCTCTAGCCTGTGTCTTAGAATAAGAGGGAGGTGAAGCCTCCATTAATCCACATGTAATAGCCGGCCCCCCCATTGTGATTAGCTGGTTAGTGGGCATGGAGGAGGTGGGAGGGAATGGGCTGTCCTTCACCACTGTGTATACACCTACATGTGTGACTCTATAGTCACCTGGGCTGCTCAGATGGGAGGAAATGCTCAGAATAGAAACTCACTGAAAACTGAGCACGTGCAGAGCTGTCAACATTTCTCTGCAAAATCCCCAACTGCACTGGGGGACATGATCAAAATGCAGAGATAGAGAACAAGCAGGATCAAACAGTTTTTTTTTTTTTTTGCAGAAAACAAATCTCATAGTGACTGAGGGAATATGAACAGCATGTAATACGCCATTTTATTGATAGTTTTTTTTATAATGTGGGTTTAGTAACACTTTAAGGGAGTGACAGCGGCCAGCCAAGAGGACAGTTCATATTTCTTCACATGCACCTCAAAGTCAGAGCCATGGGGGATAGCACACAAAGCTTCCTTTATAGGAAGGGCTGCACTTTTGTGATGGCGTAAAGCTGTGTGGCCCCTTTTCATTGTTGCCCTTTAAAACCCATTGTCCCTCTGATGTCTTCAGCGAATGTCCAGCCTGTAATAATGCCCACAGCTATTTTGGCAGCGAATCGTTTCCTGCATATTTAAAGTACGCAAGTAAAAAAAACTGCATTACAGGCATTGGGATTTTGATGTGCTCACCATGGTTACACAAAGCAGCTGGCAGCTGTATCTGTGCCAGTTATATATATTTGTTTCATTATTTATTTTCGGTCACAGGTCTTTTCTTCAGCAGTGACATTTTTCATAAAATGTGGCTTGGTCCCCAGGAGGGCAGCTTACATTTCTAAAAAAAAAAGTGTTTTGATAGGAGGCATTTATGTGGAGAGGAGGGGGTGGGTGGGGATTCATATATTTAAGCCGCCTAAGCTGGCAAGGTTTTCCTGGCAGCTCTGTAATGTCTTAAAGAACCCCTAAATACAAAAAAATAATGCATACTCGGATCTAATTTTATAAATGGGTGCTTGGGGTGAAATGGCAGATGGCCCCTCCAAACCATAACTCTCAATTCGAGACGTCCCCAGAACACCATGTCCAAACAAAAGATCGGGACACTTTTTGATGTTTGAAGGACTATTTTCTCAGGCATCAGTGCTGAACATGGTGTGTTGGTGATATCTTGGGTTGGGACTAATGCCCCGTACACACGGTCGGAAATTCCGACGGAAAATGTCCGATCGGACCATGTTGTCGGAAAATCCGCCCGTGTGTGGGCTCCTTTCCGACGGAAAAAATTTGAGATCCTGCTCTCCAATTTTCCGACAACAAAATCCGATCGGACTTTTTCCGATCGTGTGTAGAGAGTTCCGACGGACAAAGTGCCACGCATGCTCAGATCAAATTATGAGACCAAAGCTATTGGCTTAATAGCCTCTACGTAGTTCCGTCGTACGCAACGAACATCACCACGCTCAGAATGATCGGATTTTCTGACAACTTTGTCCGCCTGTGTGTATGCAACACCAGTGTCGGACAAAATCCGTCGGAAAAAATCCAACGGATTTTGTGGTCGGAATTTCCGACCGTGTGTACGGGGCATTAAGCTGGGTTCACAGTACTGCGTGTCGGGAACATGTGCAAAATCGTGCGTTTTCTCGACAAGCACAGAAACGCACTGCCCTTTAGCAGACGCACAGCGGTGCCATTCATTTTTAATGGCACCTCCACAAATCTGCCAACATACGCGGCACATTTTTGGAAAAGAGTTAGGGACGTCTCTTTTGTGTTTCTCGAACATAGGGTTGCCTATTAAAATGAATTGGCTGCCCTACACCCGTGTGTGTGTACACTTGGACTGTTGCACCTGTAGGTGTGAACCTAGCCTAAGAGCAGTGGTCTCCAAGCTGCGGCCCGAGGCCAGATGCGGCCCCCTTCACTTGTTTTTATTTGGCCCTTGGGGCACTGTTTTCATCCACGGATACGAACAATGGTACATAATTTCCCCATGGACACCAACGACGAGGCAGAATTCCTCCCAATGACATCAACATTGGGGCCCGATGACTCCAACGTAGGGGCACAATTCCTTCCACTGACACCAAAGATGGGGAATTGTTTATTCCCACTGCCATCGGGACCTTTTCCACTGTCAACGGCTACAGTCTGCCCCCCCTTATGTCTGAAGGACAGTAAATTGGCTCTTTGTTTGGAGACCCCTGCTTTAGAGAACCAATGTCACATGAATACAGACAGTGGGTCATATTGATCAAACCCAAGGAAGCATTTTGTAAGGCAGATAGTGTGGTACAATTGGATCACATGTTCATCCATCTTACTGCAAAGAGATTCGGAATTGGTTTCTGAAACAGGGGTTGAGGCCTATTTTCACCCCGGACCATTCCGAGTACTCCCCATGTATCACCACCCTCTGAACTTGCCCCTGTAGCCACTTTTCAATCCATGTACTCACCCTATGGTCCATGCCAGCGGACCTTACTTTGTACAGTAAACATTTATGGGGAACTGTGTCGGATGCTTTTGCAAAATCCAGATACACCACATCTACGTGCCTTCCTTTATCTAGATGGCAGCTCTATTCCCAGTCAGTCCCATCCCCCCACAGTTAGAAACGCTTCCCTAGGACACACTTAACCCCTTGATCGCCCCCTAGTTTTACTGCCTTCCCTGCCAGTGACATGTACACAGTAATCAGTGGCTATTTTTAGCTCTGACCGCTGTATAAATAACATTGGTCCCAAAAATGTGTCAAAATTGTCCGATGTGTCGCCATAATGTCGCAGTCCGATAAAAATCGCTGATCGCCACCATTACGAGTAAAAAAAATAAAAATAAAATATTAATAAAAATGCCATAAATATATCCCCTATTTTGTAGACGCTATAACGTTTGCGCAAACCAATCAATATACACTTATTGCATTTTTTTTTTTTTACAAAAATATGTAGAAGAATACATAAAGACCTAAACTGATGAAGACATTTTTTTATTTTTTTTAATTTTTTTTTTTTGGGGGATATTTATTATTTCAAAATGTAAATATATTTTTTTCAAAATTTGTTGCTTTTTTGGTTTATAACGTAAAAAATAAAAACCACAGAGGTGATCAAATACCGCCAAAGGAAAGCTCTATTTGTGGGGGAAAAAAAGGACATCAATTTTGTTTGGTACAGCGTCGCACAACCGCACAATTGTCAGTCAGTGCCGTATCGCAAAAAAAAAATGGACTGGTCAGGAAGGGGGCAAGTGGTTAATCTGAAAGACTGAGGGCATCTTGTGGCAGAAAACATGTACTGCAAGGAATGCTCTGGATTGAATTTGAGTATTGCTGTGTTAAAGAGGAGCTTCAGTCAGTATTACATTTTTTTTTTTTTTTTTTTTTTTATTGTCAGCTACAAATACTGTAAATGCTGACTTTTAATAAAGACACTTGCCAGCACAGGGATTCAGTGCGCTGTCTTGACCTGGGCGGCTTGTCTGGTCTTCGGGTCCCCGTCGCTGCTGTGTTGACTGTGGGAAGCCGGCTATGACTCCCTGCGGCTTCAGAGCTGGCTCCCCACTGCGCATTGGTGAGCTGCGCTGCTCTATGTGAATGGTCCCACTGGGACCTGTGATGGACAGGGGGGAGGCGGGCACACTTCCCCCCTAGATTGCCTTGGCGATCTCGGAGAGAGTGGAAGTGGGTATTTGTCAAGACTAAAATGGAAAATTTTGGCGCAAATATTAATCCAAAATAATAATAATGATGAAATTAAATTTAAATTGTTATCTGCTGCGTTTAAAAATATCATATAATTTAAATAGGGAAAATGTATGTGTATGAAAGTGTAACTGCGCTGATCCAAAAAGTGCTAGTGCAATATAACCACTGAAACGGGGTCTATACTTTGTATACAACCTATCCATTAAACTATAAACTACAAAGTGCAATGTGCCTATAAATCAATATAAAGTGCAAATTATCATGTGCAAAATGTCATGGGCAAAAATGTTACAGCCCCAAAACTTCAGTTTTTCATGTATATTCAATGTGTATGTTGTGCTCCAATTCACATCCGTACTCTAAAGAAAGGACTTTTCACCACTTCATGTGCCACCACCACCTTCTAAAATGGGCACTCACCAGAACCTAGAAAAAGTTTTGCCTTTGGTTCATATTGGGATAACCACTCCACTATCTTGGCGTTCCTCCACCTGGGTTGCCACTAGATACTAAGGCTGCCATGGCAGCCTTAGTATCTAGTGGCAACCCAGGTGGAGGAACGCCAAGATAGTGGAGTGGTCATCCCAATATGAACCAAAGGCAAAAAAAATTCTAGGTTCTGGTGAGTGCCCATTTTAGAAGGTGGCAGTGACACATGTTAGGAGTAGGAGATCATTTACAAAGTAGGTCAAAGTAGGAGATCATTTACATTTACCACTGCATTAGTCAGTGGTAAATGTGGTATACACTATATACAATCACCCGACACTAGTTAGTTTCCACAATCCATGACTTAACTTCACAGTTCACACAAATACGTTTTAAATTCAAACTGTAGCACTGACGTAAGTCATTTTTTTTTTTCCCACAGTAGCGTGACAATCCCTCCGCCTCCGGTCTAACTAATCACTCTCACCTTATGGCATGGACCCCTGTACAAACAGGTGGTCATGCAAGCGGGTATCAAAAGGGTTAACATGGACCATAAACTTCTCTCACGTCTCCTTAGATCTCAGCAAGGACGCCAGGTCATGGGTAGAAAGAAAAATGCTCACCGCTTAAGTATAAGATTTAATTTTTGTGTTCAAACACAAACTACTCACATAAAGATGATAAAAACACAGCATGTAAAGCTGACAATCGCGCTTGTTTCGTAGGGCAGCAGCGGGTGACGTCATGCGTAGCTCCTCCCCCATACACATTGCGTTCAATCAGAACTTCGACGTCACCAGACTCCTCCCCCTTCCCTTCGTTAGCAGACGGAGGCACTTGGGGAAGGGGGGAGGAGTCCGGTGATGTCGATGTCCGTGACGTCACCGGATCTCCGACGGAACTCCCTGAAGACCCGGAAGCCGGCGGAGAGGTGAGTACCGATCAAAAGAATTTTGATCGATTAATTGAGGAATTAATCTTTCATTTCCACAGCCCTAAATATTTCTGATATTTATTCTAACCAAAAACAGGAGTTCTTATTATTAAACATCCATTTGGTTTATACCTGGTGTTCCCCTTTAAGTTGTTGCCTACTGCTTTCCTTGGCATATAAAAATGTCTTTGCGCTGTAGTTTCGGTAAAGTCAGAATTTACACTGTAGGAAGTCCCTGTAGCCTTGCTTTACCTTTGCCCCGAAGCTTTGAGGTTTTTTTTTTCAACTTGGCTTTGAGCTTAAAGCTCTTGAAAGTGTCTAATCCTCATTAGGAATTCAGTGACAGGCTCGCTGTACTTTGAAGTGTCTTCAGTCTTTTGTTACATCCTGGGTGCCTGTGTGGAGGCTTCCATAGAGTGCAGGTTACATGAGGCAAATAGCGGGGGGGACTGGGAACCGTTCCCACCAAGTTACATAAAGGCAAAGAAGTAAAAAGTTCACCCTAAATTTGGGTAAAGGAGACACGTCTGTTAAAGATGAACTGCAGCCTTACCCTCAGACTTGTACAGGTTCCTCTCCTGTACTCGGATTGCTTACTCTGTGTCCACTGCACACTGTAAGCTTGTTACAGTGTTCTTTGGAAACTCCAGCATATCAGAGCCAGGCTCATTTCCTGGCTGGAGAACATCCAGCATCATCTAGTGCTTTCCACCCCAGCTGAACTGTCCCTGGCTTACCCCTTTTATTTATTGAATTTCAGTTCTATCTAGAATAGCATGGGTGTCCAACCTGCGACCCTCCAGTTGTTGCAGAACTACAACTCCCAGCATGCCTCTGGGTGCCAAGTCCCATCATGCCTCTGCCTTTGGGTGCCAAGTTCCATCCTGTCTCTGCCTTTGGGTGTCATGCTTGCAACTGTCAGCCTTGCAATGTCTCATGGGACTTTGCTTGCTATGCCTCATGGGTCCCTTGGTTCTGCAACAGCTAGAAGGCCCCAGACACCCATGATCTAGAGCAGGGGTCTCCAAACTTTCTAAACAAAGGGCCAGTATACTGTCCTTCAGATCTTAAGGGGGCCGGACTGTGGCCAGTAGGAGTAGAAAATGCCTTGGCCTCTATGGGAGTAAACCATTCCCTATCATTGGTATTCGTGTGAGAGGGGGGATATTGCCCCATTGTTGGTATCATGGAAAGGAATAGTGCCCCGTCATTGGTGTCAGTGGTAAGAATAAATCTCAGCATTGATGTCAGTGGAAAGAATAGTGCCCCGTTAATAGTACCAGTAGAAAGAATAGTGCCTCATAATTGGAGTCAGTGGGAGGAATTGTGCCATATCATTGGGGGCAGTGGGAGGAATTGTGCCCCATCATTGGTGGCAGTGGGAGGAATAGTGCCCCATCATTGGTGGCAGTGGGAGGAATTGTGGCCCATCATTGGTGGCAGTGGGAGGTATAGTGCCCCATCATTGGTGGCAGTGGGAGGTATAGTGCCCCATCATTGGTGGCAGTGGGAGGTATAGTGCCCCATCATTGGTGGCAGTGGGAGGTATAGTGCCCCATCATTGGTGGCAGTGGGAGGTATAGTGCCCCATCATTGGTGGCAGTGGGAGGTATAGTGGCCCATCATTGGTGGCAGTGGGAGGTATAGTGCCCCATCATTGTCAGTGGGAGGTATAGTGCCCCATCATTGGTGGCAGTGGGAGGTATAGTGCCCCATCATTGGTGGCAGTGGGAGGTATAGTGCCCCATCATTGGTGGCAGTGGGAGGTATAGTGCCCCATCATTGGTGGCAGTGGGAGGTATAGTGCCCCATCATTGGTGGCAGTGGGAGGTATAGTGCCCCATCATTGGTGGCAGTGGGAGGAATAGTGCCCCATCATTGGTGGCAGTGGGAGGAATAGTGCCCCATCATTGGTGGCAGTGGGAGGAATAGTGCCCCATCATTGGTGGCAGTGGGAGGAATAGTGCCCCATCATTGGTGGCAGTGGGAGGAAAAGTGCCGTATTCTTGGTATCAGTGAAAGGAATTGGGGCCTATTGTTAGTGTCGGTGTGAGGAAAAGTGCCCCAAGGGCCAGATAAAGGCACGCAAAGGGCCACATCCGGCCCCCGGGCTGCAGTTTAAAGACCACTGATCTAGAGGCTTAAGCCCCGACCACACAAACTGAATGTCGACCAGTTCAATAAAAAAAAAAAAGGCCGACATTCAGCCGGCCGGCTTCTGTCAGACGAGCATGCTGGAAAACCAGCAGCCGACCGGCTCCCAATCACCGAACTCAGTCAATGACCAGAGTGTTCTGGTGGGGGCCCGTCCCCTTGTCGGAACACAACAGCTCAGCGGGGGAGATCACTGTACTAACGTCAGATTGTTAGTACAGCGGATCTGACCGGAGCTGACTCAGTACCAGGCTTTAGCATCGCATGTGGATGTCACCTAGGGCTGTCTGCATGCAAATCCAGTCTGCCTAGAAATGCCCACTTCTCCAGCTGACATCCACCAACGCATTTTAATATTTGCAATATTTGTTTTATGAGGCTTTTGCATGACATGCTAACTGGATTTGGCACTTGTTTAGACTGTCCATACAGGAGCCTTTAAAGTGAGGGAGGGGGGGGGGGAGCAATAGCCCACTGAGCTTACCAGTGAGAGGCTATGCAGAGGATGCGTGTCAGGAGAAGCCTGATCATTGGAAAGCAGGCTGAGTTCCTAGTATAGAACTGACCACGCTGTGCTCTCCTGCTTAGTGTGGTCAGTTTTTAATAGGAAATCAGAGGGACTAGCAGGAACACCAGGGATTTCACATAAAAGAAGCAATACAAAGAGAACAGGATACCTTCTCATACAAGTACATGGTACAGCAGGCACATCCGGAATATGAACTGCAGAGATAACAAACACTTGACCTTTAACCTGTAAAGATCCGCGCTATAGCCGAATGACGGCTACAGCGCGGATCTACATTGCCGGGACTACGTCCATTGACGTCGTCCCGTGCACGAGCGGCCTGCGCGCCCCCCTGAAGGGCGCACGCGGCAAGCTCTGTGATCAGCGAGTCTGTGAGATTTGCTGGATCACAGATCCGAGTAAGGGGTCGATCCCGACCCCTTACCACGTGATCAGCTGTCAGCCAATGACAGCTGATCATGTGATAACACAGCCAGTAATCGGCTATTTTTCCTCCTCGCGCTGACGGCGCAAAAAGGAAAAAAAAAAAGGCGGCGACAGTGAGAGGTACATTAGTCACGATTACTGCGATGTGCCCCAGCTCCTCGGTGCCTATCTGTGCCGCCTACAAGTGCCGCCTACCAGTGCCCACCAGCTCCATCTGTCAGTGCCCACAATAAGTGCCACCTGTCAGTGCCCACAATAAGTGTCACCTACCAGTGCTGCCCATCAGTGTCACCTACCAGTGCCCATCAGTGTCACCTACCAGTGCCATCTATCAGTGCCCATCCGTGCCATCTATCAGTGCCCATCTGTGCCATCTACCAGTGCCATCTTATCTGTCCCCATCAGTGCCATCTTATCTGTCCCCATCAGTGCCACCTTATCTGTGCCCATCAGTGCAGCCTATCAGTGCCCACCAGTGCTGCCTCATCAGCGCATATCAATGAAGCAGAAAATTACCTGTTTGCAGAATTTTATAACAAACTATTAAACATGATTTTTTTATATAATTTTTTTCAAAATTTTCCATTCTTTTTTGTTTAGCAAAAAATAAAAACCCCAGTGATAATACCACCAAAAGAAAGCTCTATTTGTGGGAAAAAAATTATAACAAATTTAATTTGGGTACAGTGTAGTATGACCGCGCAATTGTCATTCAAAGTGCGTCAGCGCCGAAAGCTGAAAATTGGTCTGGGCAGGAGGGGGTTTAACTGCCCAGTAAGCAAGTGGTTAAAGGGATAACAGTGGTTTATTCCCTCCACCCCTAGACTGCACACTGGACAGTGAAAGAGCAGCTGGAGGCCAATGAGGTCATCCCTCTGCTCACTCTCTGCACAGAGCAGCCCCCGATCCTCCTCTTCTGTGGTCCCCTGCCAGCGCTCCTTTTCTTTGGCGAGTGCCCCTATAGAAACCCGCTTTTAGAATTTTAGGAGACTGCGTGTCACCCACACACAACAGAACAATAAACTTCAATAAGCACAGATTTATAATGCCACCTATATCACAAACACAAAATCATTTTGGTAAGTCAGACCCTTTTAGATTAGCAAAAGGGAATAGTTTTCCCTGCTGTGCTCCTACATGAGCCATCGTGTCAATCAGCGTGATGTATTGGAGGGAACGGGCGCACAGTGTAAACGTCTTACAAGTCAGTAAAAATCTGCGGCTTAACATTTTTATTGAGCTGTCATTGCAGGCAAAGTAGGTGAAAGGGATAACTGGGTGAATTTAGCAGTTGCAGAAGCTCCTGACAGTTTTTTCGAGTACTTTTGTGCAACATTTGTCAAGTTTCTCTGTAGGCATTATTAAATGTAATGGGGATATTTTGTATAAATATTAAGAAAATCTACCTGTGTATGGCCAGCTTTAGCCTTTGGTGTTGTAGCCATTGGGGTTGATTTTACTAAAACTGGAGAGTGCAAAGTCTCTGGTGCAGCTGTGTGTGTTAGCCAATCCGCTTCTCAGGCTGGCCACACATTACTGTATACAATTTGTACAATATTCCTTTAGATTTAGCAAAACCATATAAGATGAGGTCAAACCTAAACACTTTCAATTTGGTGGCAATCAGGCAGGCCCTTGCACTACATAGTTGACGGTAAAGCTGAAGAAAATTGAATAAGAAAATTGTATGGGCAGCTTAGGGGCTTTTTCACACTTGCTGAAAATACTGACCCTAATCAAACACGCCTTTTTTTTTCTGGGTTGGCGGTGACGGCGGGCATTGTGATTGACGATGGATCTACACTGGGGAACAATGTTTTTTTTTTTTTTTTAATACTGGAATTGTCAAAAACGTTTTATTTCCTTTTTGACACTTTTTTTTTTTTTTTTAAATGTTTTTGTGAATGAATAGGTGTACAATGTACCCCATACTCCTTCACATAGGGAAGAGCTGGGATCTGGGGGCCACCTTGTTAAAGGGGGCTTCCAGTTTCTGGACCCCCACAACCACTAGTCAGGGGTTGTGGAAAGAGGCCCCTTCGGCGTTTTTTTTTTTTTGTCTAACTTTGGCCTGGGATTCCCCTTAAAATACCAGATCCAAAAGGGCCTGGTATGGATTGGGGTGGGCTGGCAATGTTTTTTTTTTCCCCTTGACATTCAGCTTTCATCACAGCTGATGAGTCGTCTATTGTTAAAGCGGTAGTAAACCGCTGGAAAAAAAAAAAAAAAAACCTGCAAGACAAACGCATTATGTGCTAGTATGCATTGCATTTTGGCACATTATGAAATACTCACTTTAGAACAAAGCCCTTACAGCAGTCAGAGGGGGCTGACATGTCCCCCCCCCCCCCCAGCGTTTCTTCCAGGTACGCAGGCTCTGGCGCTGTGAGTGTCTGGCGCCGCAATGACGTCACTCCCACGGTTTCCTGCAAGAAGCTCCAGCACGTTACGCTGGACCTTCAGAGTGCCTGTAGGGTGACTATCTCCTCCTAAATGGTGTACGTTTATGCAAGAATAATTTTACCTATGGGTAAGCCTTATTATAGGCTTGCCTGTAGGTAAAAACCACTAAGCGGGATATACAACCACTTTAAGGACACGGCGGCCGGCTTCCCAGCCTGCTACTTAGCAACCATCTAATGTTAGGAGAACATCGGACACAATGTACTAATGCGCCGCAAACCGCCTGCTGGTGCAGTTGCAGCGTGTTACTATAGACTTGAATGGAAGGCTTCAAACGTCTCCAGACTAACATGAGGCTTCAATTTTGAAGCAAAGAGACACTAACGCTTCATGTTTTGATAATGTGAACAGCACTGTGTGCTATCCATTGTATCAATTTCATAGGCATTTGAGGGACATTAAAAATTCCCCCTTTCAATACCAGTGTAAACTTTGCCTAACTTCAGGTTGTTCAATTAAGCTTTGACACAAAACCCTGGAAGCTGATTGGCTTCTATGCAGAGCTGCACCAGATTTTGCACTCTCCAGTTTTAGTAAATCGGCCCCATAGGTGTATGGACCCCATAGGTCCATACACCTGTGCAATATCAAACACCTTGTCTACAGGGTGCAAGGAGTCCTCTACTGAGAGGGTAAGGTACTCCTGGTGGCAAAGAAAAGGCTTGCACCACTGGCTCCTAATTTTTATAAACTGTGGAAATACAAAATTAAAATAATTAAAATGAAATGCATAGTTTGGTTATATACATTTTTTTAATTTTATTTTTATTTCCTTTTTGCAGCGTATGTTTCCTTGGAGTCATGGCACTGATTATAAGCTGGGCATCCATGGGTGTGGAGCTTGCGGTGGCGGTGGTGAGTACAGTGCGCCATCTATTTACCTCTGGGTAGTTGATTGCAACAGTAATACTTTAGGTCACACAAATAATTAAAGTATTTGGTTATAGATAGGCGATGTTTGAATGTGTTTGTTGAGGCGCACGTATATACAGTGAGAAGAAAAAAAATGTATGTGATACCCTTTGAATTAACTAGTTTTCTTGGCTCCTCCCCCATTCAGAATGCGCCCATAGCAAGCTGCTTGCAATGGGGGCACTCGTGTGGGCTCAATCCCAAGCTGGGATGTGTGCATCTATTGACACACACACACACACACACACCGTGGCTCGGCCACCACCCCCCGCTCCCTCCTCACTTGGTTTGATTGACAGCAGCGGTAACCAATGACTCCCACTGCCTCCTCTATGCTAGGTATTGAGCTGATCACAGAAGGTTTTAGTAAGTTTTTTTTTTGTAAGGTGCCTTTACACCTTTACAACCACTTTTAGCTGATTAACACACGAACAATTCTAATTTCTCATGTCTTTAATAAACACACCTTTAAATGCTCACAGTGCTGGATGAAAAAGTAAGTGAACCCATAGTCAAATTTCTTCAACTAAAGCTAATTGGTGTCAGTAGTTTCCACACCTGGAGTCCAACTAATGGAATGAGTTTGGAGTTGTGGTTTAGTGTGACTTTCATTACGATAAGACATACATTTTAGGATTGCTGTTCAAAAGAAGCATCAGCTGATGTGAGTCATGCCTCGCAAAAAGGAGCTCTCTGAAGACATGCGATCAAGAGTAGTGTTTAAGCAATTCATCAGTCGACAGCTAGACAAATTGTCTATAAATGGAGACAATTTCCCAGATGTGGGCACCCAACCAAGAGGACTCCCATGGCACAACTCCTAATCCTCAGTGCTGTAAAGGAGAACCCACGAGTAATGGCAACATTTTTTTTACTGGAACTAGCCAACATCCCTGTTCATTATGCTGCGTACACACGATCGGACTTTCCGGTGGACTTAGTTCGGCGGACCAGAGTCCGTCAGACAATTCGATCGTGTGTGGGCTCCAGCGGACTTTTAATCCTAAAAGTCCGGCGGACCTAGAAATAAGACTCTCTTCAAATTTGTCCGCCGGACTCGAGTCCGGTCGAAAAATCTGGTCGTCTGTGTGCTAGTCCGACGGTCTAAAACTGACACTAGGGCAGCTATTGGCTACTGGCTATGAACTTCCTTATTCTAAGTGACCACGTTCAAAACCGCCGGACTTTTGGAGTGATCGTGTGTGGCCAAGTCCGTTCGCTTGAAAGTCCGGCGGACCTCAGCTGCAAAATCCGTCAGATTGTCCACAGGACAAAGTCCGCTGGAAAGTCCGATCGTGTGTACGCGGCATAAGTCTACCATATGCAAGTCTTTAAGCAGGCAGGGTGTCCATGGCAGAATACCATGGAGAGACCTCTTCTCTCCAAAAAAAAAAAAAATTTCTGCGCTCCTGATGTTTGCCAAACAGCACCTTGGCAAACTGGGAAGAATACTTAACACTACCTATGACGCAAAAAGGACACAGATTACCAACATCAAAACATCATCCCAGCGGTGAAGTATGTGGAGAGGAACATCGAGATATAGGCTTGCTTCACTGCCAAAGAGCCTGGACCACTTGTTTTCATCAAGGGGAAAATAAATGTCCACGTTTACCAAAATATCCTACAAGATAATGTCAGGGTGGCTGTAAACTTAGTAAACGTTGGGTGATGCAGCAGGACAATGATCCTCATGCTTTGAAGTAAATCCACCATAGACTGGCTTAAGTAAAAGAAAATGCACCTTTTTGAAATGGCCCAGTCAGAGGCCAGACCTTAACCCCATAGAGATGCTGTGGAATGACCTCAAGAAAGCTGTTCACACCAGACCTCCTAGAAATGTGTCTGAGCTGAAACAGTTTTGTAAAGAGTAATGTCAGACATTCCACCTGAACATTGTGCCGGCCTGAACTGGAGCTACCGAAAGCACTTGTTTAAAGTCATTGCTGCCAAAAGAGATTCGACCAGCTAATAACTTCAAGGGTTTACCTAATTTTTCCTCCAACACTGTAAATATTTAATGGGTGTGTTCAGTAAAGACGTGAGAAATGTGTTTATATGTTATCAGCTTAAAGAGGAGGTCCAACTCCGCCCACGAAAAATTAGAAGTCAGCAGCTACAAATACTGCAGCTGCTGACTTTTATTATATGGACACTTGCCTGTCCAGGGAGCCCGCGATGTTGATCTTCGGATCGGCTGTATGCCGGGCTTGCGCAGTACGAAGGACTACGGAGCTTCCGAAAATTGCCGAACCTAAACAGCTCTGAGTGAACTCTACACCGCGCAGGCGCAGTTAACATGTAATTGTACGAGGCGATGCTGCACGCTCCCGATGCTCGTGCTACTCTGCAAGCGGCGTCTATCGTGTAACTAAGGGGCGGGTCTAGTATTACTGTAACCAAGGGGCGCATTTATTATTATTGTTATATGTCGAGCTCTGCCCCTTACACGATATCATAATAATAGACCCGCCCCTTGCTTACACGCTATAACACACACTTGCACGCAGGGTAAGCCCATAGAATCGGTCACACTACATTTCTGCCAATTCTTTCTTTGTCACAACACAAATCCATGTTGCCACATACATTTTAAATTGGCATTTCAACTGCTGGACTTTCCTAATCTGTCCTTCCTTCACTTTTAAGGGCTGCAGCGATTTCTGCATGGATCCGGACACCTTTGTCACCAAAATAGTGGAAGAAAAATCAGTGTTGAGTGCTGGTAAGAGTTTTATTCCCCTCCTGTGGCCACTGATTGTAACCTCTGATTGAGTTTATATGAATGAAGGGCAGACATGTATTCCTGTAACAATACCTCCAAATTTCTGCTACTTCGGAGGACTTTTTTTTTTTTTTTAAACTTTGGGGCAATATTAATTACTATACTATACTATACTATGAAACTATGAAACTATGAAATTAATGAATGTGCGTAACTTTCCATAGGACCCTTTGGCAAGGAATTCTCTCCTTCCTCTGATTACCCAAGGCCTTATGGCCACAGTGTAAAGATGCCTGGTAATCTCCCCACTGAACTCTCTGATATAAGCTTTGAGCGGCTGGCTTAACTTGGTGCTGCCCGCACAAAATTGAAATGACCCTTTTGGGCGGAGTTGTCCTTTAAACATTGGAGCAATTGGTATGGACAATGTTAGGCTTTATGTACACTGGCAGCTCCTTGCAGCTCCTAAACTCAACTCCATAAAAGCCTGTGTCCAACTGTCCATGTACACATTGGCTTTTAGCATAGTTAAGAAGCTGCCGGGTTTAGGTGAGGTTAAACCTCCCTCTCCTGAACGTCAAAGAATCGTGTTCAGGATAGGAACGTTTTGACCGCCGGACTTGGGGGAAAAAGGCAAATCATGGTAAAAACGCAATGCCGCGGTCAGGGTAGGCTAGTGTACTTGTAGCTACACTAATTTTGTGAAAGGTGAAATATTATTGGGTAACTTAAGAGAACAGTATCCTAATTAACCCCCTCTCCGGAATAATGTCAACCCCCCCTTCAACTGTTCGCTGGGTAGAAGAAAAAAAAGCTGCGGACATGTGACACTCTGGTCCCATGTCTTCTCTCTTCCTTTGTTTACTTCCGGTGGGCTGCTTCTTTGGGGGTCCACGCCACTTGCAGCCTATTGGCAGTCCAGCAGTGGGGTCCTCTCAGTATCCACAAAAAGAGTGTTGTCAATCGCAGCACTGAATTAGCAGTCCTTTGTACTCAGAAATGGCGATAAGGGACCTGGAGGGTGGACTTAGGTGAGTATATCTAGCTTCACCAGGTAAGAAAAACAAAAAGCCTTGCAGGATGGGTTAGAAGGAGCGGAAGGGTAGCGGGAGTTTATTATTATTTTGCCTGAAACGGGGCTTTAAATAAAATTAAATCCTTCAAAATTCAAAAGTGCAAAAATCTACTCTAACATTTGTGCAAACCATCATATAGTGTATATGTCCTAAACAATTGAGTAAATAGTCTAAGAAAATTTAAATCCTTTAGGAAAACCGTAGCGAACACGCCCGTCACCTGTCTTTAAAATTACAATAAATCTCTAGCTGTAGAACTCCCTCTGGGGCCACATCTTACCTTTGGCACCCTTGTCCTACCACAGTATAGTCCTCGTGACCCAGGAACCTTTTGCAAAGCCTAAGCGCTGTCATGGGAAGGGGTGCCTAGCCATATGCAAACCCTGACTTTGAGGAAGTCAACCTTTCCTTATGGTCTTTGCAGGGGCTGTATTGGCACATAGAGGGTGAAGGCACGCAGGCCTGTTATTAGTAAGATTTGGTCTGTTGTTAGGGTTGCCACTTCATCCCTTTAACCCCCGTTCACACCTATGTGAGTTAGATGCGGCTTACACCGCATCCAATTCGCAGGACATTTCAAAATACATTCATTTTAATGAGGCTGGTTCACATATCTGCGGTACATTCGCACTGTGCATTGCACAAAAAACGTGTGCGTTTTCTAGGCAGTGCGGTCCGGCTCAGGTGCGAATTCAGGTCCATTATCTTCTATGGGAACGCATCTGATTCGCAGATGCATTCCGTTCTGAACACAAATTCTCTCCTTCTCCTCACTACACCACCCCTCTCCCTGCTCACTGATCCGCAGCTAAAACGCAGAGGAACCTCTGAACAACTGATTTTTATCTTTGCAGTTAAACAGAACATTCAATTCGCACCACACTGGTGTGAACCCGGGCTCAAATCTGAACACACATGAATTACACAGGTTCTGAGGCTAATTTAATGCAGAAAAGGCACCAAGTGAGTTTAATTACCACCTTAATCAGCCAGAGAACCTGTGTAATTAACATGTGTTGGGTTTTAAAGGGATGAGGTGGCAACCCTATCTGTTGTACAGCTGGAGGCTTAATTTAAGCTGATGTGACAGGTGTGCTTTGAGTGTTAGACCGGCAGTAATTGCATAGTAACAAGAGGCAAACTATGGAGTACAGCAGAGAGCAACACTGTTATTAATTCTCATCATAAGATGATATGGAACATTTTTTTTTTGTTTCATGATATCTTTGAACAACATAATTGAATTGTTTTTTTGTTTTTGTTTTTTAAATAAAGTTTATTTAAAATATAAAGGCACAATGATCATCCAGGCCCCCATCTTTGCAGTAGTCAGTACATACTATATAAAGTTAGAAAAGAAATGTTGCACGGGTTATGTTTGGTCAACAAAAGTCCACATGATCTAGCAGTTTGCAGGATTCATGTTCCAGAGCAGATGGGTCAGTCTGGGGTCTGCGTGCTGTGTTAAGGAGAGAAAGGGGCACGCAGTGGCATTCTAACCCCAGTATCAAGGCGTGACTTGGCAATAGGGCTAGATCAAAAAATTGTGAAGTGTTCCACTTTATATATGTCTTGGTGTGCAGAGGTGGCTTGGAGTGCTGGGAGCAGTGGTCAGAGTGCTATGGCTTGGTATGTTGGGAGCAGTGGTCAGAGTGGTATGGCTTGGTGTGCTGGGAGCAGTAGGCAGTGTGGTGGTATGACTTGGTGTGGTGTAATGGCTTGGTATGCTGGGAGCCATGGGCAGTGTGGTATGGCTTGGTGTGCTGGCCAGCAGTGGGCAGTGTGGTGGTATGGCTTGGTGTGCTGGCAGCAGTGGGCAGTGTGGTAGTATGGCTTGGTATGCTGGGAGCCGTAGGTATGGCTTGGTGTGCTGGGAGCAGTGAGCAGTGTGGTGGTATGGCTTGGTGTGCTGGGAGCAGTGGGCAGTGTGGTGGTATGGCTTGGTGTGCTGGCCAGCAGTGGGCAGTGGGCAGTGTGGTGGTATGGCTTGGTGTGCTGGCAGCAGTGAGCAGTGTGGTGGTATGGCTTGGTGTGCTGGCCAGCAGTGGGCAGTGTGGTGGTATGGCTTGGTGTGCTGGGAGCAGTGAGCAGTGTGGTGGTATGGCTTAGTGTGCTGGGAGCAGTGGGCAGTGTGGTGGTATGGCTTGGTGTGCTGGGAGCAGTGGGCAGTGTGGTGGTATGGCTTGGTGTGCTGGGAGCAGTGATTAGTACAGAAGTGGCAGAGTTAAGTGGGGTACCAACTATGAGAAAATCGGGTGAACGATCGGCTGGTTTTCCTCGATGTTTCACAGCAAGTCAGAATCGAGGATGGAAATGTATGAAAATTCACGTACGACAAAGGCTTATTTTTATTTGTTTCTGATCATGTCTTTTCGTATCATATTTTATCTACGAAAAACGGTTCACATTAAACGTTAAATCGTTTGGTCTGTTCACTAGCGAGAAATATTTTTGAGTTTGTCCATTTGGAATTTTTCATTTGCAAAGTCTGAATCGGATGTTGAAAGAAAATCGAACAATTGTGTCTCATACAGAATTTTTCTTCCGATTTTCTCATAGTTTTTACGGGGCTTTAGTAAGTGAAAAGCTTCAGCCAGAGTGTTCTGATGAGAGCCAGAAAACTAGCATTTGCTGACTAATGGTAGCCTGGATGTAGAATATGCATACCATACATTCAGTCTATGACTTCATTATATTATCTTCTCTAACAGCCGAGCTTCTTGATATCTAAATGTTAGCTTCTGTGCCCATCTGCTCCCAGTACCCAGTATGATTTATAAAGCAACCTAATCTTTGTATATGTTTGTTCTGTGATTAAAGGGGTTAGTCCTCAGATTAATAGCATGCAGTCCTGCATTTTGTAGAAGAATGCTTGCCTGTCAGATTGCTTCATTTATTGCCTTTCTCTCTGTCTTGCGGGTGGCAGGACAGACCAAGTATTGGATGCGCCCAGCAACACAAACGTGTGCTGAACTTCATTGCCTACCCACGCATGTGCCGTCTACTCTTGCAAAACACTGAGATTCAAGAGAGAGTGAACTATGTAGGGTAGGGAGCAAAGCCAAGTGCATGTTCGTGAGTTGCTTGGGCCACGCATTCAACGCTCGTTACTTCCTGCAGGATGGAGGGCAATCGAAAAGGCAGCTTGAAAAGTAAACATTCTTTTACGAAATGGAGCACTGCATATATTAATGTACGGACGCTGTAATAGGGATTTTTTATTTATTTTTTTTGGAAAATGTCAGGTGAGCTAACCCTTTACGAAGGCATCCATAAATGGCTTTAATTTCTAAACCTGACAAGTCCTTGTAAATAGAACAGCAGAATGTCCTCCATCCACACAATGTGATGTCTATGACAGTTGAAGGTCGTATTGAAATCTATAGTGTAATCAAGGCTGAAGAAGCTGGAAGTGAAGGTATCTTGTTGAACGGGAGAGTGGTTGTTGTGTAGGAGATGGAACCTTTATATGACCTAGAAATGGGTGATAAATATGACCGCCTTTGTCGTTTCCTCTCTCCCCTTCACACATTTTACTGGCTGACCGCTGGCCTTCTACAGCTGCTGCCCTGCCGACATTAACGCAGATTACCGCCTGATGCTTGGGTTCAGCTGGGTTAGAGAAGCTTCCATTAGGGGGATAAGAGGATCACACTTTACTCTTCACTCTGTTTATGCTGTGCCTTAACCCTATTCTATTTTACAGTGATTATTTTTATACTTGCGTGAACCAAAAATAGTGCTTGCTTTTCAGTCTTTGCCTTAACTGTTAAGCAACTCTCTGCTTTCAAAATAGAATTAGCATTCCACACTTTTTATGACCCATCTGAAAGACACTTAAACCCCAACTCCAGATATAATAAATCAGTAAAAATTCCAATGCAGAATCTTTAACCATGGGCTATATGCAGCTACCATCATGTGATTGCAGACAAAAAATGCGGCCGGGACACCCCTTATTAGTCTTGGCACTCCCATCTAGCCTTTGTTTTTTGCAAGAGTCTTCATTCAGGTGATGGACCTCTTCTGTTTACTGAGAGAAGTTTACCCCTTTTTATATGGAGGATTTTTTTCTTTGAGGGACTCTTGCATTAAGATTCATGGCTGCCATTGAGCCTTCCTTTTGCAGCTTTTGGATTGGTTGACTCCTTAGCTGAGCCCTGGGGAAACCGTATCCAGAATGAAGACATTGGGCTGGCCTATGTCACTTCGGGAATGAATCCTAGATTGGCACTCACCTTGGTACATGGTACATTGTGTTGAGTTGGCTATACAGGTCCAGGGCCATGGTCTGCTGGGGGGAGCGGGAACCCTGTCCCTTAGGGCAGTGGTCATCAACCCTGTCCTCAGGGCCCACTAACAGGCCAGGTTTGCAAGATAACTGAAACACATCACAGGTGATATAATTTGCTGCTCAGTGATTGCAGTATTCTAGTCTGCATCTCCCCAAGGTAATGCATAAAACCTTGCCTGTTAGTGGGCCCTGAGGACAGGGTTGATGACCACTGCCTTAGGGCATGGGGTCCAGTGCGTCCCTGTTCACCGGTTCAGGTGCGATTCAGGTTCAAATTTCTGCCTGAATTCACACCAGAACCGGGCCCAAAGACGCACAGGACCCTTCAGCAATCTGGTCCGTGCCCCCCTGGACCTGTGAACCTGCTTCATTGAGAGCCGGTCATGTGAATTGGATGTGGGGAAACCCTCATCCAATTTGCATATATATGAACCCAGCCTTAAAAAGAATTACAGGTATTAATATTTTTACATAGTCACATTGATCCAGCTTGGACCAAGGTAACTATGTAAATACCATACCTGTGGGATCCCTGGTAGAAGCTGAAAATCTCTGTATGAGACACCATTACTATAGTGTTCTCCACTAGCTTCTGGGTCCCATGCTATTCAGAGATCGCTTTGCATTTTCTCGATGAACGCAAAATATTCTCTGATGAGGTGGAGAGCACATCATTGCCTTGCCTCTCCACCTTATCTAGGTATCTAGGTAAAAATATCCATACCTGAAGTTTTTTTTTCTTTCTCTTATTTGAAAGTAATTTCTTCAAAAGCAACCCCTCGTCATGCAGGGTAAGTCTTTATTATGTCCTGCCGATATACTCATTTACATGGCAAGATTGGTACAGCTCCCACTGTACTTCTGGACAGCTCAGATGTCAGATCTCAGAGACCTGCTTTCTAGCCCTTCAAAATACAAAGCTCTGGGGCTTAGTTTTTTGTAAATGGCCGGTAGGAGAGCAGGCAGTGTCTGGACTGCTGCCCCGGGGTCTAGGAGACCTAAAGCACTCAAAAATTTGGACGGGCCACGGGAAGTACAGTGAAGCTTTACTGATCCCGGCATGTAAACAAGCAGATGTGCCAGATGTCGGAAAAAGTCTGCATGATGGGAGCTTGCTTTTGAGGCAAAGGAATGTTCAACTGCTTCACTCTGGTAAGGTTATTGTGCCCAGAGTTAGGCCTTCAAGGAAACTGACAGACAATTTGTACATGCTTTCTTTGTCTGCTGTACTTCAGTACTAAAAAGATTATAAAAATTTAGCACATTCATATGCACGTTAGTCCACTGATCTAGCAAATGCTGCTCTAGTCCCTAATGCCTAGTATACACGATCAGAAAAAAAATATGGTTTTCGAAGTAATCGTACGATAATATGATCATTGGTACACAGCTTTCGAGAGCCGATCAGGACAGTTTATGCAAAACTATCCATAGGGACAAACATGAAAATTTTTCTTGTATGATGCCAGAACGAACGAAAAAAATCAGAAGACCAAGGCCACGTATGCTCGGAAACAAAAGAATACATTACATTACATTACATTACATCACTTTCAAAGTTGTATTTGGTCATATGAGAATTTTCGGAACTTTAGTAACCTCTTAATTTTCAATGAGACTAGCGTGCAAAAAAAAAAAAAAAAGATAATTCGTCCAATATTCTCGTTGTATGTACGAGGCTTAAGCCTCTTGTGTACAAACTCAATGAGTTGCCAGAGAAGTGACTCATCCTTTGTTGGAGAGCTTTGTTTGATGTTTCAGTCAGACACATCCAGCCTTAAAAAGCAAGCTAGCGGAGTTTACCTAGCTAAACCATTGTGCACTGGAAATACTTTTACTTGCATAAAAGGTTATAAGAGAAAACTAGGCAAAAAAAAAGAAAAATAACCCTTATGCCGTGTACACACGATCGGAAATTCTACCTACAAAAGATAGATGAGAGATTTTGGTCGGAAAATGCTACCGTGTGTATGCTCCGTCAGACTTTTGCTGGCTAAATTCCCTCAAGCAAAAGATTGAGAGCAGGTTCTCAATTTTTTGCGCAAAATTCCTACGCATGTTTGGAAACAATTTGACGCATGCTCTGCAGCATTGAACTTTTCAATGAAACATTTTCGTGGCTCGTCGTAGTGTTGTATGTCACCGCATTCTTGACGGTCGAAAGTTCAGCAAACTTTTGTGTGACCGTGTTTATGCAAGCCAAGCTTGAGCGGAGTTCCGTTGGAAAAACCATCCAAGATTTTTACGACGGAAAATCCGATCGTGTGTACGCGGCATAAGTGATTTTATTTGCAATTTTGTATGTATGTTTGCATTTGGCTTACAGCCGAACCCCTAGAAAAAAGAAACTACTACAACCTGGGTAGTAATGGGTCCAAATATGGATGACTGCGAAATCTTGATAACGCAATGCACTAGCAGTAGAATTGAATAATAGTTTAATAATAATAGAATTGAATAATTGAAAATAAGGTTCTAACCAGATGGTATTTTGCATCTTCCAGAGTAACATCCTATGTTTTCAGGTTATTCCTCCTTTTATGTTTTTGTGGGTGTGCAAGACTGGCTTATTTTACCCAAATGGTGCTCCTGCCCTCTGGCGGCTCAGTTCTGGTCCCAATTATTTCATATTCTTATGAATAGGAGATACTATGGCTCCACAAATGAAGTGTGCACTTCTTAATCTGAAACCCCCTGACCTGAATAACCCAAAATTTAGACTGATGGTCTTTATTTTCACTGCTGCAACGCAGACTGTAGCTAGGGTCTGCATGAGTCCTGTTCTTGGTGTAATGGAGGTCTTATCCAGAATTATTTGGTAATGCTCATGAGAAGAATGAGGCCAGATATTCCCACACCAGGAACAGATTTGTGTCCGCTACTCCACCTCTAAGGGGGCCATGGCCTGTATTCCCCTCAGACTACTATATCCTCCTATACCATCCCTATGGTTTTACTCCAATGACTGCTCACCCCGACCCCACTTTCCCTAAACATTTACCCTTTCCATCATCCCCTAATACTTATGTGAACTCCTGCCAAACTTTCAATATAAAACCATGAACAAGAAAAAAATATAATTGGGTTTTGCAAGCAGCTAGGGAAAATAAATCTGAATTTTGACTGCATTTCAGCCTCTTCTATTTCTCTGTAAAGCAGCACTGAGGCTGGAAGTGGGCAGGGCAATACTAGAAGCCAATCAAATGTCCTGCATTCACATAGGCAGGCAAGGAACATGCTAGCAGGCGTAGAGAGCAGAGAGATCTCATCTGTGTGTTGCAGTTCCTCAATGTCCAATTGTAAGCTGAGGCTAGGGGGCTGAACAGAGTGTTGCTTAAAGCATTTGTTACCCTAAAAAAAAAAAAAGTCCCGTTCCTTTTAAAGCATGAATAACCGCACAGTGCTTGTGCTGTGTCATTTGGCCCCCTGTATCACCTAAAATACCTGGTTGATCTTGCCTGGTTCTGCCCTTCCCTCTGTAAACTGACCACGGTTTATCATGGCTACTGAGCCCTGACACTATGGTCAGTTTATGTGCTGATGTCAACAGGGGATAGCTGTCATTAGCACATACACAGGGGCACCTGTCATTAGGAAACACAGAGGATTGTATAAAGATGACAGAGTGGCTTAAAGAGGAAGTAAAGCCTCTTAAAAAAAAATAGCATACTAGCTCATTATGAATGACTTACCCGAAAACTAAGCCCCCGAAGCGGTCCTCATCCACGATCTTCTGTGTCGCCATCAAACTCTGAGTGACTTCCGGGTCTCGCCGCTCCAGCGCTGGCATTCGCTGGAGCGGCGATGACGTCACTCCCGCGCATGCACAGGAAAGCGGCATATCGCCGTGAACCCGGCATGCGCAGTGCGATGCCTTTTCTTTTCTAAATATCTCCTAAACCATGTAGGTTTAGGAGATATTTATTGGACCTACAGGTAAGCCTTAATCTAGGCTTACCTGTAGGTCAAGGTGGTTTGTAAGGGTTAACAACCACTTTAACAACCACTTTAACTGCAGCAGTTCTAGTTTTCCTTTTACTTTCTGGCAGGCCTGTGTAAATCTCAGAACAGGATGGAGAGAAAAACAAATCTGTTAGCAGGTGCAACAACGCTCATGTTTTTTTAATGGATATAATTAAGCAGTTTGTGAAGACTTTGGCTTTAAAGCGGAGTTCCGCACAAAAGCGGAGGTTCCACTTTAAGGACTCCTAGCTCCCAGACATGGCATGGGGGGGGGGGGGCAGAGGGTACCTAGTTTTGAACGGTACCCAGCTCCCACTTCCGCTTGGGCCGCCTAGGCGACTCGAGTGGAAGGTTTCCTCTCTCCCTCTCTCCCTGCAATCTTCTGGTATACGTCACAGGTCCCAGAAGATTGCCCGGCCATTGAGGAGTCGAGGCCCGACTCGCGTATGCGCAGTGCGCACCCAGCTGTGAAGCCGCAAGCTGTCGCAGCCGGGTGCCCACACTTGTGATGCCGGTGAGAGGTGAGGGAGACGACGGAGGGTTCGGGTGGCCGCATCGCTGGATCATGGGACAGGTGAGTGTGTGTTTTTATTAAAAGTCAGCAGCTACAGTTTTTGTAGCTGCTGACTTTTAATAAACGCAAAAAGGACTGGAACTCACTTTAACATAAATGTAATAAACTATATTGATTGGTCTTTGCTCTTCTCATATAAAAGGATAATTGCACTGTTGATTATAATTTGCAAAAGTAAACTAGTAATGGGTTTATGATATTCCTATAATGTGTATTTACCTAGACACGCGTATCCAGTTCTCAGACATCCAAGATGTAGTTAATCTCAATAGAAACAGCTGCAATGCAGTTACAATTTGCTTCAGCCATCTGGATACGGGCAGAATGAGGTACACTTATACTGGGCATATTTTTCCTAAATGATGCGTTCTTCATGACAAAACAGAAGTAGCTGCATAGTAAATCTCAGTCCACATCCCAAGACGGCCCATCTACCCTTGAGGTCGTTTACTTTTCTATGGCGTGTACTGCCGCTACTTTTTTTGCATTCAATAACAAAATCATCTTGACAGCATAACCCTTGAGAGTGTCTTGCTGTAAATTCAGAATTGTCAGTATTCCCGTAGGTACACCCTCTGTTTATAAAGCTTTCAAAGACACTTTCATAATGTACACATTGCACTGGACGTTCCATTTTCCCATAATGCTTTAATGGAATTGGCAAAACAAAGTCTTCGCATAAACGTCTTCACATAATGATGACCTAAGGTAGAACGCATCATCTATTTTACTGCCAGAGAAGCACTTGACCATACCGAGCGCATGATCCGGTAAATGGTAAGCACTGGTCGGGCGGCCCGGCTAATTACAGTTTAATGGCTCAGTTGAGCAGGAGACGAGTCGTACAGGAAAGATTCTTCTGAGAAGATGAACAGCTGGTGGGAGCAGCCTTAGAGTAGCGTAATGAATTATAGAGAACATCTGTCAGCTTCCATTGGCTGCTTTCAGGAGCTGTGTGCGTGCTTTGCTCTACCATCCATACACAGGCGTCCATGCAGCAGCGGTCTCCGGAGAGACATGAAATATTTAAAGGTGTTTTCATTCAGACAATGGGAAAGGAATCTTTAACAGGATGGCTGTGGAAGTACTTTAAAAGGCTTAAAAAAACACTATCGCTAAGCTATAATAAATAGTATACTTATGCTTACTGCGAAATCGGAAAGTTAGACACCTTTCTATCTTTATGGATAAAGAATAGAAATGTGGGACTTTACTGGTGCGTAGCTCTCAAACCATTTACACACAGACGTCTAAAATTGCTTAATTTTAATTAGTTCAGATAAACTGAAAATTTTATATATATATATAATATATCAAATTATATTTTATTTTTATATATATATATATATATATCAAATCAAACAAAATGCATAACTCCAAAAGTCACCCCCTATTGACCCATTCATGGCTAAGAAGACAAACGCTCACAGGGGCTTGATACTTCCTAACCACCTATAACTTCAAACTATTGAATGTACTTATATATGCTGTGTACATATTAGGGTATCCACTATGGATGGAACCTTTCAAACACGTTTTGCTTGCTGCTGCTTCAAGAATGGGGCACCAAAAAGGTTGGGCAGCAATTATGTAAACACATTCACAATATGCAAAGGCTTCCATGAATGGGCAGCAGAGGGGTGGGTCGGGCATAGCTGCTATGCCTTTCTCACAGCCATGAGTGTCTTTTGTATCCTCCAGCAGAGACATAAACCTATCAGCTATACAGTGCTGTGAAAAATTATTTTTTGCATATAAATGATTCAGATCCTCAATCAAAATGTAATATTACACAAAGATAAGTACATACAAAATGTAGTTTGTAAGTGAGATGATTTCATTTATTAAGGAAAGAAAGCTATCCAAGCCATGCCCCCCCCCCCCCCCCCTGCTAAATCATGAATGAACTGTGATTAACTACATTTTTTGGAAATCAGAGTTACATTTTACTTGCCACACCCAGGCCTGATTACTACCAAACCTGTTGAATCAAGAAGTCATATAAATAGATGTTAGCTGACAAAGTAAGGTACACTAAAAGATCTCAAAAAGCAACACATCATGCTGCAATCTAAAGAAATTCAAGAACAGGTGAGGAACCAAGTACATAATTCACATGTAGAAGTCTGGAAAGGGTTGCAAAGCCATTTCTAAGGCTTTGGGACTTCAGTGAACCACGGGGAGAACCATTATCCACACATGGAGAAAACTTGGAACAGTGGTGAACCTTCCCAGGAGTGGCTGGTCTACCAAAATGACTCCAAGAGCAGGACAACGACTCATCCAGGAGGTCATAAAAAAAACCAAGAGCAGCATCTAAAGAACTGCAGGCCTCACTTGCCTCAGTTAAGATCAGTGTTCATGATTCAACTATAAGAAAGAGACTGGGAAAAAATGGCATCCATGGGGGAGTTCCAAGGACAAATGGTCGTCTAACATTTGCCAAAACCATCTTGATTAGCCCAAGACTTTTGGGAAAATATTCTTTGGACTGAAGAGACAAAAGTTGAACTTCGCGGATGGTGTGCGTTCAGTTACACCAGGCGTAAATCTAACACGGTATTTTGTAAAAAGCACATCATACCACCAGTCAAACATTGTGGTGGAAGTGCGATGGTCTGGGGCTGCTTTGATGCTTCAGGACCTGGTTGACTTGTCATAATTAATGGAACCATGAATTCTCTGCTTTACCAGAAATTCCAGGAGAATGTCTGGCCATCAGTTTGTGACCACAAGCCCAAGCGCACTTGCGTTATGCAGCAATAGAAAAGGGTAACTGTAAACGCAAAGATAGTGTAACTGTGTACATATAGGTGGGCAATAAACCAATAGTCGTGTTTAGTCCATAAATCCATACAGGGTCAATTCTAAAGATGGGAATGGCGGCAGCTGTCCTCGGAGAAAGCCAGCTCTGTAAACAGGATAAAGGAGAGGAAAACACAGGAAGCACCACCTGAGTGTAGTATTAAAGCACAGTTTTGATGGCAAGGTATGTAATGCACTCACAGGATAAAGAATAAAAACGGGCTCACAGTGTGTACTGCCTATCCAGAACGGTCTCTCTGCCTGAGTCTCTCTGCTTCCGGTGGGAGTCGGAGACTCTTTACCGAGATCGTAGTTGCAGCGTGTCAGACTGACACACCCCAACAACGATCGCCGCGATTCGCGCCCCCGGGGGCACGCAGCGGCTCGATAGCCTGATCACGTCATATGAGGTCCGGTCAGGATATTGAAACCACTTTGCCGCCATCATTCTGCTATATGGCGGGCGGCGAGTGGTTAAAAACATTGCTCAGCTGATGAAACACTAAAATAAAAAGAAACATTGTTTCTTTTTGAATCTTTCTGTTTCTTCATCTGCAGATCAAAGGGATAAACAAATGTTCCTTTGTTTAACCCCGTATAAACCCTTAATTTACTTTAATCAGCCTTAATTAACTCCCTATTCTCCTCCATTTAATTATTTTCCTGCTTTTTTTTTTGTTCACGTCTATTTTATAAACGATAAACAATTAAAACTTTTTTTGTTTGCTTTGTTAGTGAATAATTTTACATGTGTGTATGTATATATATATATGTATATATATATGTATATATTATATATATATATATATATATATATATATATATATATATATATATATATATATATATATATATATATATATATATATATATATATATATAATATATATAATATATATACACACATTTCACATTGAAAAAGCGCAAAATTTAAAAAAAAAAATCTATTTAATTTGTAAATAACTTTTCAATGCTTTGTACCATTGCTGACAGCTGAAGTGAAAACAAAACAGTTGCGGTCGGTATATGTAATTGGTATTGGCGAGTACTAAAAAGAAAAGTATCGGTACTCGTAAAAAAAAATGGTACACCATTGGAGACCACAGAGTCTATTGTTGTCAATCAGACTCTGGGAGATACGAAGTTTAGCACGCTATGGCCATTTTGCAGCACTACTAAACATCAAGCAGACGCTCTCCCAGCTCCTGAGTGTGCATAACAGCATCAAGTAGCAGAGCCCCTAGCTAAAAGGATTGTAAACACCCTTACCCCGACACATGAAAATATTTAGTGTTTTTTTTTTGCTAAATTCTGCATTCTGCAAATACTTTTCTGACACCTTCGGTGGTTATGAGAGAAGACCGCTATTTTTTGGTATTTAGGTCAGTTCTGAGAGATATTCCATTTCTGGCTTTCAGAAGATTTCTATCCCTGTAACCAGTATGAGGTGTAAAATGAAATTCTGATCCGTCTGACAAGTTTAGCTCATTAACATGCCTGAGTGATGCTCGACTTTAATTAGATGGGGGCAGGTGATGTTTACCGGCTCTTGTCTCAGCTGTAATTCACAACAGAAAGCATCAAATCTGGTCTATCCCAGGATCTCGCACGACTTCGCCGCTCGCAATTTATTCAGCGTTTCTGACAATCGGCACTTTTCTTGTCTGCTTTGCAAATCTGATGTGTTCTTTTTCCAGATGTCAAACAAACAGTTGGAGGGTGCACGACAAGATTTTTTTACTTTTTAAATGAGCATTTAAAGTTGTAGCATTTTAAATAGAGTAGGGAAATGTCAAAACCTCTGTCCATTTTTTTGGTTTTTTTTTCTCTCTCTGTACTGCGAGGACATTTCTCCTTGTTTTTCTGGTGACTGGGATAGTAAATATCCTTCCACAGTCCTCAAAACCATCTCCTGATAGAACAGAGCCTTGGGGGCACTCTGCACATGCTCAGTTTGGTGTGTATATTGCTAGAGAGTTTTCTTTTCTTGGGAGAGTGCATGTGATCAGGGCACAGGGCCAATCGACAGAGGGTCAGGGGTCCTGCAGCCTCATAGGATAATCAGGGGATAATGAAAACTCCTCCTACAAACTTTAACCAGACACTGTTAGAAGTCACAAGACTTCTCTAGCTGCTGATTGTAAAAGGTATTTAGCAGTTTATATTTTTGCATTTCCATGTTCTGTGTACTGTGGGACCAGATATAGTGAATGCAGGGTCCTGGGTTTAGTAACACTTTAAGACTTTCTTTAGAATAGGAAGGGTTAGCACCTGTGCCAGGTTTTTATTGCTCTCTGCATCCACATAGAATTACCCCCCCCCCCCACTGTAATACGCACATGAACTTTAATGGCATCCCAGTCTTAGTCCGTAGGATTCAATAATGAGTTGGCCCACCTTTTGCCACTATAACCGCTTCAACTCTTTTGAAAAGGCTGTCCACAAGGCTTATGCCGCATACACACGACCGGACTTTCCGGCAGACTAGGTCCGACGGAATCAATCATTTTTATAAAAAAAATCAGAAGGACCTAGAAATAGAACATGTTTCAAATCTGTCCGACTGACTTAATTCCTATTGGGAAAACCGTTCGTCTGTATGCTGGTCCGACGGACCAAATACGACGCAAGGGCAGCTATTGGCTACTGGCTATTGAACTTCCTTTTTTAGTCCCGTCTTACGTCATCACGTTCAAAACGAACGGACTTAGTCTGTTCGTGTGTGGGCAAGTCCGTTCGTGCGGAAGTCCTTCGGAAAATCCATCGAAGGTCCGTCGGGAAGACCGCCGGACCTAGTCTCACGTTAAGACCAATTGCGTGTACGCGGCATAAGGAGTGTGTCTAATTATTCTTCTGGTGAAGTCATTCCTTTGTTGATTTGGATGTATACTTTGGGTCGTTGTCATGCTGGAAGATGAAGTTCCTCTTCATGTTCAGCTTTCTAGCAGAAGCCTGAAGTGCCAATATTGACTGGTATTTGGAACTGTTCATAATTCCCTCTACCTTGACTAAAAACAGCCCCAAAGCTTAATGCTGCCACCACCATGCTTCACTGTGGGTATGCTGTTATTTTGGTGATATGCAGTGTTTTTGCACCAAACATATGTTTTGGAATTATGATCAAAAAGTTCAACCTTGGTTTCATCAGACCATAACACATTTCCCACATGCGTTTAGGAGACTTCAGATGTGTTTTTGCAAAACTTAGCCGGGCTTGGATGTTTATTCTTCCTAAGAAAAGGGTTCCATCTTGCCACTCTACCCCATAGCCCAGACTTATGAAGAATATGGGAGATTGTTGTCACATGTACCACATAGCCAGTACTTGCCAGTTATTCCTGCAGCTCATTTAATGTTGCTGCAGGCCTCTTGGCAGCCTCCCTGCCCATTTTTTTTTTCTCGTCTTTTCAACAATTTGAGGGACATCCAGTTCTTGGTAATGTCACTGTTGTGCCATGTTTTCGTCACTTGATGACGGTCTTCACTGTGTTCCATGGTATATCTAGTGCCTTGGAAATTCTTTTGTACCCTTCTCCTGACTGATACCCTTTAACAATGAGATCCCTTTGATGGCTTTTGCTGTAGGATGTGGCCAAAACGTCAGGAAAGACCTACTAGAACAGCTGAACTTTTATTTGTGGTTTAATCAGAGGCAAAAGCAGATGATGCAATGCTCAAATGTAATGCCCCGTACACACGGTCGGAAATTCTGACCACAAAATCCGTCTGATTTTTTCCGACACTGGTGTTGCATACACACGGTCGGACAAAGTTGTCGAAAAATCCGATCATCCTAAACGTGGTGACGTTCGTTGCGTGCGACGGGACTACGTAGAGGCTAGTAGCCAATAGCTTTGGTCTTGTAATGTGATCTGTGCACGCGTGGCACTTTGCTACACACGATCATAAAAAGTCCGATAGGACTTTGTTGTCGGAAAATTTGAGAGCAGGATCTCAAACTTTTTCAGTCGAAAATTCCAACGGAAAAAGTCCGATGGAGCCCACACACTGTCGGAATTTCCGACAACATGGTCCGATAGGACATTTTCCGTCGGAAAATCCGACCGTGTGTACGGGGCATAAGTCCTTTGCAGGCTTGTGATAAAATCCACAATGGGTGCTCTGGCTCTGATGCTCACACCGGAACAGACATAAATACAAAGAATAGAGTCGGCAACTCCAAACGTCCTTGTGGCTTCTTTCTACTCAGAGGCACTTTAAATGATGGCAGGTGTGTACTGACTCCTATTTAACATGAGATTGAATGTGATTGCTTAATTCTGTATACAGCTACATCCCCAGTTATAAGAGGGTGTGCACACATATACAACCACATTATTTGAAAAAAATTGAAAAGTACTTTTTATTTCCACTGTATGTCATTCAATATTCTACTTGTGTATTCAAACATCCATTTACAGCTCCTGTTGTGTCCAATTGCACTTTTGGATGTAACTTATGTAAATGTAAACATGTAATATACATTTTAAAAGCTTTTCCATCTTAATGCCCCATAGTGCTTGAACGCTCTCCTTATGTATTACATTACTATGCTCTTAAAGCGAAGTTTGCTAAATTCTATTCACGTTTTTTTAGACACCAGTTCTAACCAGTTTTTATTTCTTGCTTTTCAGATATTTTAAGCTACTATCTCTCCTGTAATGCTGGATCTGCAAACCCTTTTCAGCAGGTACGTTAGACAATACATTTTTTTTTTTTTGTTTATGAATCTTATTACTTTTTTGTTTGAAAATGCAGACTGATAAATTCTCCAGGTGAGAGAAGTAGAATACTATAAGCAGCTTGAAAAGTAAGTGTTCTTTTTCCAAACGTAGCACTGCATATTAAAGCGGTTTTATATATTTTTGTCTAAAACCACAAACGCGTTATACCCGAAACTCCTCTTCTGGGTTCCCCCCCCCCCCCAGCTCCTCTTTTCTATGTACCGCCACTTTTTACACTCCTGAGCCGTGCTGTGTGTGTCCTTAGCGCCCCCCCCCGTTACCTCCTAATTTGATTGACAGCTGTCTCTGAGCCTGTGAAAGGGGAGAGAGCGAGGACCAGCGCCGCAGCAGACAGGCACAGCACTGGATCGATACAGGATTTGGGTAAGTATTTAAGGGGGGGGGGGGGGGGCAAACTAACTAGTGGATGTTTTTTTTATTTATTTTTTATTTTTTTACCTTAATGCGGGTAATGTATTAAGGTAAAAAGCCTTTTGGCTTGGGAACCACTTTAATGTACTGAGGACACTGCAATGCATAGAGATTTATATTTTTGGAAAATGTAATTAAAGGTGAACTAACACTTCAATGGAAATGTTGCGAGGAGGGTTTCATAACGAAGTTTATGTTAAAGGGTTTGTAAACCCTCAATTTTTTTTTCTCTTTTTTTTTAAATAAAAATAACAAACATCCCTTTTTACTTGCTCTGTGCAATGCTTTTGTACAGAGCAGCCCCGATCCTCTTCTTCTAGGGTCCCTTGCCGCTCCAAGCCCCTCCTCTCCATCGGGTGTCCTGACACAAAGCCGCTTTCCATGGGGGCACCCGTGTGGGCTCGGTCCCGAGTCCCGCTTCTGCGTCCATTGACACAGACAGTGGGACTCTGCTTTGCTTCAGGTCGTTTTTAACCATTTTGTACTTAATATAGTCATACACGGCTTGAATTTGGAATGATTCCTGCTGAATCATCTGATATTCTAGCCATGGTGGGCCCTGTTGGCACCACCCAGGTCATCAAAGGTTGATTAAAAAATTAAGTATGATGAAAAATTATCATCTGAAAAGTGACTCCATTCTATAAGATGCTGTCACTGTTTGACTATTCAGAAATCTGTGTGTATGGCTAGCTATAGAATAAGGATCAATATGTTTGATTAGAGTATTTATGTTCATTGGGGACAGAAGGGCTCCATTTGCATCGTTGGTGGCAGTATAGCAATATACATTTTATGTGTTCTATGGCGTTAAGAAATGTATTGTTGCTATTATAGCCAGTGTATAAACATCTATACCCACCCGCTTCTGTGACTGCCCCTGAGTGGGGTGAAACATGTCAGAGCATAGAAGTGTAGTGGGGCATTTGTTTCCATCGAAACACAATAAAGCAGATTGAGACTCCTAACTCACATGTCTGGTGTGCCTGCAAGGCATTGTAGGAAGACTGGATGAGTCCTTCGCGTGGCTGCCAGGAGAAATTTGGAGGGGTCGTGAGTGGTACTCAACTTGGGGGGGGGGGGGTGTTAACTCCCCTTCACATCAGAGTTGCCTCCCCCATCTTCCTTTACATCAGAGTTCTCGCCCCCCCTTTACACCTGAGTCCCCTTTTACAACAGAGTCCTCCATCCCACCTTAACAAGTAGAGTCCTACCTGCAAATCCAGGTGGAGCTGGTCTGGACTGAAGCATGACTTCCTTCTTCTGCATACCATCCCTGAATCAAAATCATCCAGTTCCATTGTGCATGAGGGCCAGGGTACTGAGCAGTCATTTGTGCCCCCCTGGCTCCTCCATTTTCTTATACCAACATCACTGTTAATGCGTGGGCGCAACTGAAATCTGGAGGGATTCCCATCCCATCCCAACACCCACCTAGATCTGGCCATGGTGTTTAGGTATTTTTGTTCTGATCTTACCTCTTTGGATTTAAAAGTTAATTTAACAGGAAGGGTTATCAATAACTTGTACAATAGAAAGTAATCTTTGTGTACTAAGCTGGCCATAGAGGTGGATTGAAATGTGGCTGCTTCAGCTGGGATTTGTCGAATTTCAATCCATGTATGAGCTAACTGGTTGTACACAGGTCAGTCTATCAATCAACTTGTTAACAACCAGTCTGTTGAGTTTTTCCCAAATAAGTGCCACCGGCTATAGCCGGCAACACTGATTAATGTATTGTGCTGTCGGAGAAGGCTCCCTGCCGGCAGAATACAATAACTTAGTGGGGGTGATTCCCCCATCCACATCAAATATGTGGATGGGGGGGATTGGTTCTTTTTAATCGTTCAACCTGCTTATTGAATGGAAAAAATAAATAATTCTGTATGGTCTGCCTTTTGTAAAAAAATAATAATAATTATTTGGCCTGCTGCTGGTGCATTTGAACTTTTGAGTACTGTAGCCTGGAGCTCTCGGAGTCTGACACTTAGGCCAACTTGCACGGAAACAAAATGAGTGCTACAGTCACCAGTAATAATTAAAGCCAAGGCAACTGTACTGGAGCAACATTACTGTGTGTGTACATACCAAATATGTCAGCTATTGTGTGCAAGTTTTGCAAGGCTAGGATTACTACGGGGTGAAAATTTTAGTTATGTATAAATTAGATACTGTAGATATTCTGTGGTGTTTGTTGACTCCAGGGAGGCATTCTTCTAATGTTTTCTCTGCACTTTGTTTAGCGACTAAAGAAAACTAGGGCCTATGTGACAACAGTGGATAAATAAATTCCAAATATGGACTGACCCTTTAAATAACCAAGGAGTATGAATCTTGTTTCTATTCCTCGGGGTGCATTTTTCATTAAAACAGAACTCCAGCCTTCCCTTCAGTCTTGCACAGTTGTACAGTTTATACTGAAATTGCTTACTCTGATGCTAATGCACACTGTGAGCTTCTCACAATGCACATTTGAGGCCTGCAGCATGTATAAGCCCCAATTCATTTACTGGCTAGCCTACCCTTTTAATTGATTGGATTTCAGTTCTTTTGATCATGAAGCATCAGCATCATATGTGGGTGTTACCTAGGGCAATATGCATGCAAATAAAGCCTGTAAAGAGACACCCACCAAGGCATTGCGTTATTTCTATGACTCCTTTCAAGAGCGAGCATACTGCTTGAATCGGGCTGGGGGCTCTTGAGTACTGAGGAAGGGTGCTGTGATGTTTACAGAAAACTATGTACAGGACCCTGGCAGCCCTTCCCACCAGCCATGCTCTGCCTGCATGGCCTAGAGAAGCACAGGGATATTGAATTCTGTATCAGTCATCAGATATGATGACCAATTTTTCTCCCTTTTTTTGTGTCTTTCAGATATTGTCAAGTGGCCACAAAGCCCTGGTGGAGATGCAGGATGAGGTACTGGATCTCTTGCGTTCAGCTGTAAAAGAATACCCCAAGTCAATGGTAAGAAGACAGAAGTGGCTCTTTCACATCAGAATTCATAATCAAGTAGATTGTGAACCAAGCTGGTAGAAGGGATGGTGGTCATCTGCCAGGTCATGCGTTAAAGTGGAAGTCCAGGCTTATAGAAGGGGTATAGTTTGGAAAATCCTGAAAGCATAGTTTGGAAAATCCTCGAATTCCACTTTGACATGTCCCGAAGCACCCCACAACAGGATCAGGGAGCATCCAACATCAGGCAACATGGAAGAAAAGCAAGGGGCACAAAGAAGTATCAGTATCTTGTAACTTTAATGAGATAGAAATATAGTGACTACTTACATTACAAAAAGAAGTGATCGATATTTAGTAGCACAGAAGACACAGGCGCACAGTACAAGATGACCGTGCTGGATACAGTGTGAGAGCGGAGCCTGAGCGGACAGGCAAACCAGAGCAATGACACTCCATGGCAATACCACTGTGCACGGGAGCTCGTTGCGCAGACCGACGAGCAAGAGTGGGCGGGGTTTCAGCATGCAAAGAGCTTCCAGTCATCTGCCCCTTTGTCAAGCCTACTTCATGCTGTATACAGTACAATTATCAATCAAAACATACAAAAAGTAGCATTAATCAACTCAGAACACACTTGGTGAAGGATACAGTCAAATCTAATAAATCTGTAGACGATGTGTTAAAAAATTATAATCTAATAATCATGTAGAATATGTAGTCTGGGTATGAATTTTATCTACTACTACCTACTGTTGAAATAATTTGTAGAACCCATCATTTAATAAAAACAATAAAAAAAGTTAAAAATACAGATCTATTAAAATACAATTATAATAAAAACGAACTACACTACTCTTATAACATTTGCCAACCCATTTGCCTGCCCCCTCAAAAAGCTGGTGATCTATATTAGAGCTAGTATTAAATTATGGTGTTCACTTAAATCTCCTCATTCAGCCATAAGGGAGACAGGGTGTTCATAGTCAAAATCCAAAAAGCCTCCCTTTTGCTTCATTTTCTGAACCTCTCTGCAAAAGGGAGGCTTCTGGAAATGGCCTCCATAATCCAGAGCTTTAGTTAATTTGTGTTTCTCTGCAAAATGCCTGGGGACACCATGTGCCACATTCTTGCTTGATTAATCTTTTAATGTTCAACAAACTGAGTTTTAAGGGTCCGGATGGTGGGTCCCACACACATAAAGTAGGCCATAGTAAAATTGTAAAATTCTGAGATATTTAAAGTTTTTGCCCTGTGGATAAAAGTTTTGTATAAAGAAGGGTCATGTCACTTTATTATTATTTTTTTTTTTTTGCACTGATACATCCAACAACATTACCAAGAAAACAAGCCGGATGTCTCGGTTTGGGTTTGCTTTTCAGCTTCTTGTTGTAATGTAATTGGCTAATATGTTTCTATCTGTTTTGCTTTGCCTCTATTAAGGTTGCTTTGCGTTAGAAGCAAAGAAGCAATTAAAACCTCTGTAGTGTAATAATGTGCTTTTACTAAGACCCCTTTCACACGGAGGCGCTTTGCAGGCGCCATAGTGTTACAAATAGCGCCTGCAATGTGCCCTGAAACAGCAGCTCCATTCACTTCAGTGTGAAAGCCAGAGGGCTATTACACTGGAGCGGTGCTCTGGCAGGGCGTCAGAAAAGGTCCTGCCAGCAGCTTCTTTGGAGCGCATTAGGAATGGTGAACACACCGTTCCTAAAGCACCCCTGTCCATTGAAAACAATTGGGCAGCGCTGCTATACTGCTGCCAAAGCGCCCGCTGCAGCACCGCTTTGCAGGCGGATTTAACCCCTTTTTGGCTGCTAGCGGGGTTAAAACTGACCCGCTAGCGGCCGAATAGCGACGGTAAAGCGGCGCTAAAAAAAGCGCCGGTTTACCACCAGCGCCTGCACTGCCCCAGTGTAAAAGGGCTCTAAATGAAAATGCTGCATATACAAACTATTACAATTTTAGGAATACAGTACAAGACTGACAGATTTTACAAAAAATGCCTACAATGTACACATGCCCATTGTTTCAAGCAAATTAGCACAGACAATGTATGCAATAAGTATACTAAATCGCCACTTGGCTTGTTTTTTTTTTTTCCTGGTGATGGAGTCTTCTTCCGGGATCCAGGATCTTCCAGAATGGTTGTTTTCTGAAGTACTGAAAACAGCTGTTTTTTTTTTTTTCTCACCACATGGCTTGTTCAAGTCCTTTCCCCTCCCCCCTCATTTCCTGCCTTCATCATTTCCTGTCCTGAGCTCATGAACCAGTCCAACAAGTTCATTTGCACATGAATAGGGGAAGTCTAGCTTCTAAAACAATACATGTAACTAAAATGTTTTCAACATATCTATGCTATAAAAAACACCAAAATAGCCATAGCAACACAATTACTCATTAAAGTTGCAAGCTACTTCTACTTCTCTGTGCTCTTGATTTCCTTCCATGCCCCTGATGTATCATGAATGATGATATATTACTCACAATCTGAGAAAATTGAAGAGTTAAAAACAAGAGTAAATTAGTGACTGTTGATTGTGTTGGTTACAGGATAAACTTATCACCATTCAAGGAGTTCTGAATTCCACAGAGATCAATCTGCAGCATCTCACAGCTCTGGTGGACTGCCGAGGATTACACTTGGTAAGTAGCTGTCTAATCGTCTTGGTTTTCATGATCGATAGGGCTAGCTATACAAGAGGTACATGAATGATCAGCACCAGCAATAATCAGTTAGTTGTTGGGTTGAAAGGTGAGAAATAAGGAATTCTCTCATGAAGAGAATCCTAGTAGTTGCGGTTCCTCATGCTCGTGTCTGTGACATTAGCAAGAATAGTTTCTTCTGAAATATCTGGCATACGTTGGTCAAAGTTGTCCACTCACGGTACAATGGGGTAGTCTCTTGATATAGATTGTAATGTATGCGGCTATGTGAAAAGTAAAAGTCCTGCTTGCGGTGGGCTGCACCTGCACTGCAAGGGTTAACTGCCTCTTTATATCTAGAGGACACAGTAAATTTAGTTTTATCTAACCGATCTTCTGCTGCCAGAATGGTCCCTGCAACCTCCTATCACCTGTAACCTGGAAATCAGATACCCCTGACGTCGTCATGACTAATGCAGGGCCCATAGCCCTGCATTGGATGCCAGGATGCCAAGGGACAGTCCACTGCTGCAGTGTTGGGGAACACCATTTGCCAGGGAAGCAGAGTATCGGGTAAGAAAATGTTTTTACCGTCTCCTAGATGACCAGCATTTCATGCCTGCAGTGCGCTGCAAGGGGGACTTTTACATTTCCTGGAGTTGGGTTTTAAAGATTTCCATATGACACCCAATTCACTTGAGCCACTTGCTGTACAACAGGCTAAGCCACCTAGAGGTTCAATTGTTTTCATTTGTTTCAATAATTATAAAAGATGAAGGAAGATAAAACAACCAACATTAACTGCCTTTTTTAAAGCACATCTTAACCTAAAAACTAAAATGTGATGTGTTGCCGGTCCTTTGAGGAGATGGTTGCCGGTCCATTGAGGAGATGGTTGCCGGTCCATTGAGGAGATGGTTGCTGGTCCATTGAGGAGATGGTTGCCGGTCCATTGAGGAGATGGTTGCCGGTCCATTGAGGCGATGGTTGCCGGTCCATTGAGGAGATGGTTGCCGGTCCATTGAGGCGATGGTTGCCGGTCCATTGAGGAGATGGTTGCTGGTCCATTGAGGAGATGGTTGCCGGTCCTTTGAGGAGTTGGTTGCCGGTCCTTTGAGGCGTTGGTTGCCGGTCCTTTTGAGGTTGCCGGTCCTTTTGAGGTTGCCGGTCCTTTGAGGCGATGGTTGCCGGTCCTTTGAGGCGATGGTTGCCGGTCCTTTGAGGAGATGGTTGCCGGTCCATTGAGGAGATGGTTGCCGGTCCATTGAGGCGATGGTTGCCGGTCCATTGAGGAGATGGTTGCCGGTCCATTGAGGCGATGGTTGCCGGTCCATTGAGGAGATGGTTGCCGGTCCTTTTGAGGTTGCCGGTCCTTTTGAGGTTGCCGGTCCTTTTGAGGTTGCCGGTCCTTTTGAGGTTGCCGGTCCTTTTGAGGTTGCCGGTCCTTTTGAGGTTGCCGGTCCTTTTGAGGTTGCCGGTCCTTTTGAGGTTGCCGGTCCTTTGAGGCGTTGGTTGCCGGTCCTTTGAGGCGTTGGTTGCCGGTCCTTTGAGGCGATGGTTGCCGGTCCTTTGAGGCGTTGGTTGCCGGTCCTTTGAGGCGATGGTTGCCGGTCCTTTGAGGCGATGGTTGCCGGTCCTTTGAGGCGTTGGTTGCCGGTCCTTTGAGGCGTTGGTTGCCGGTCCTTTGAGGCGATGGTTGCCGGTCCTTTTAGGCGATGGTTGCCGGTCCTTAGCTGGCACCGGGAACTCCTGTCCTATGGTGGCTACAATCGCTTCTCCACTGTACATAAGGAGTCCATTGCTGCCACCCTTGGACAAGACTACAGACAAACAAGTCCTCTTTACATTGGGATTAGTAGTTTACAGAAGGAAGATACATTATTTGTGGTTTCAATTCACAGGTAGTGACAAGGACACTGCATTTCTGGCAAGATCAACAGGTATTTCCTGTACTTGCTGAAAATGATCTTAGTCTGAAAAATAAAAACAAATGCAGACACCACATCCAAGAACTGGTAAGCTGCAATATATTTATATTTTTAAGTTGAGTTTAGATATCCTTTAAATGTGCCAGGCTCCTACACCTAGATCCTGAGATGTTGCTTGTGTTCTATCCCCTGCCAGGACTATGTCCAGTCTCTCACCGGTTTCTGCTATGATGGAGTGGAGGGGCTCATCTACCTGGTCCTGTTCTCCTTTGTCACTGCCCTGATGTTCAGCTCCATTGTGTGCAGTGTGCCCCACACCTGGCAGCAGAGGAGGTATGTGAGTAACTGCTTTTTTATTCTTTATGTGTGATTGTATGTTTTGTCTGCAGAGGGGTGGTGGGGGGGGGGGGGGGTTGACGGTAAGACTTGACTGGGACAATCAAGGAAAACAATAAAGCTGCAGTATTTTTTTGGCTGGATAAGTTCTAACTTACAAATTACACATATTTTTCATCCAGAGTAAAATTCAGCTCTCAGAGGCTTTTTCCAGTCCTCTCATCCTTCTGGATTCTAAGGGGACCCTAAGCATCTGCACATGCACCAGAACTGTGTACTGTATTGTTTGTAATATAATTAACTCCTGTGGTCGCCAGCCTCATCTAGTGGCCATAATGTGGTATTTTTACTGAAATGCTTCAATAAATAAAAATACTGTATTATGGCCACTAGATGGAGCTGACAGCGAAAGGGGATAATTAACTTACTAAGAATGGTTAAGACCTCTACTCTGCAAAAGTTTATACATAGACCCCAAAATGTCATCATTCAAATTGAAGTATTAAACCCTCAGTGTAACCATGCTCTTTCCAGCTAGTAGCTAATGTAGTGTTGTTTTGTTTTCCTTTATTGTGCCCCAAAGTCTTCCTTTTAAGTGTTGAGATATTTTTCTTTGCTGTGTCCTTCCCTTCAGCCTTTCTGCTAACTTCCAGCTGGGAAGCGCTCCCTGAGCATTTCGGAGATCTAAATCTTCAGCACTACAAGTCCCATGATTCCTTGTGCACTTACTTTTTAATGTGCAAGCATCGACCAAGCGCGGTACCAATGTGCTGCCGTATTGCGTTTGCATCCCAAGGTGTATGCGTCCCCCTGTACACGGCACCAAGCAACGTGTGAAGATTCAGTTCCAGCCAGAAGTGTTGACGTCAAGGTTGCTCAAAGTGACATAAGAGGCTCCGCCCAACACATTTCGTCAACGTAACGTCACATGGGCCTTTGTGCATTGCTCTAACAGCGCATTGCATTATTAAGGTGGGAGGGATAGTACTTTGCTCCCCTTGGGCTTTCCTACTTGGGGGCATAGAATTTGCTTCGTAGCTGTAAATAGAAATCTAGTCACCACATAGCTGTGTAAATCTCAGGAGTGAATGGACCTTTGGCAGGTAAAACATTTCTCAAATACCATATGTATTTTATCTGCATATTTATCTGTTGGCCTGGAGATCAGCCCTAAGCGAGCAAGAGGGGACTTTTTTGGGAGACGCTGATTAATGTTCTCTTTGATGTCCTTTAGAAATGAATTCTCCAGCAGTTGATCCTTCAGTCTCCTTTACCCCCATATTAATGAATAGAGAAAATTCCAACACAAATTCTGCATATTCAGCGTAATACTTTCAGAATTGTAAAGGATTAGAGCTCCATTCCAAAGGCTTGAGGGGAGCTCCCCTTTAAGGATAACGTGCACTTTTGGTCTAAAGAAAAACTGGATGTAGTTTCTTTACAAATTTGAAAGCTAATGATCTATTCATCTTCATTGGCAAAATCATTGAATTTATAAGCCAAAATATTTGACACCTGTATGGTCCTTTTTTTTTTTTCCTTCAAAACTGTGACAAATTACCTTTAAAATATAACCTTTAAACATTTTAAGTGTATGTTTTGTAACCATGTTTTTATGAAAGATTTTGTAAATTGTTTATTACTATGCAGTGCAAGAAAATGGCTATTTGCAAGGATGAGCTTTTATGATTGGATGCTGCTGCCACCCTGTGGTTATTTTGTGAACAGCATGTTTTACAAATGTGATTTGCTTTCCTATAATAGACATTTTGCCATCATTTGTTTTTTTACCCTTTTAATTTGATGCAATCTAATACTTGTTATAGTTTCCCAACTGCTCTAAAAAATTAGTTATAATATAGAAAACTTGTAACTTTTTTTTCTTAAATTTTTGTTGTTTTGTTTTTTTGTTTTTTATATAATATATATATATATACACATATATACACAGGGCTCAAAATTTCAAGTCCTGAGCTACTAGCCAGGCCTCAAGGGTTACTCGCCACCAGTTTCCCCACCCAACTCCTGCCCTGCCCCGCCCCTAATTCCACCTCTAAACACGGCCTCATAAATTATATCATGAAATTGCTCTTAAATGTTTTATGCAAATTAAGCAACTTTATCCATGCTCATCAATGCAGCCTCGCCCGTGTCCACCAATGCAGCCTCGCCCGTGTCCACCAATGCAGCGCAGCTTCACACTTGTCCACCAATGCAGCGCAGCCTCACACTTGTCCACCAATGCAGCGCAGCCTCACACTTGTCCACCAATGCAGCGCAGCCTCACACTTGTCCACCAATGCAGCGCAGCCTCACACTTGTCCACCAATGCAGCGCAGCCTCACACTTGTCCACCAATGCAGCGCAGCCTAACACTTGTCCACCAATGCAGTGCAGCCTAACACTTGTCCACCAATGCTGCCTACCTGTGTCTTGAATGAAGAGGAGCAGAGAAGAAGAGCATTGCTGGCCAGGTGATATGAACGCCGAGGGACATGCTGGAACAGCTTTGATTTAAATCGCCATGTGTTCCCGCCGCTCGGCGTCCCGTACAGCCCGCCCCCTGGCCAGGGAACTTTGATACACGTCACTCGTCCCGGGTTGGACGGGTGATCTGTCTATCAAATTCCCCGGGACCAGGGGGCGGGGCTGTGTGTGAAAGCGAGCGCAGGGAACACACATCGATTCAAATCAAAGCCGGCGCCGCTAGTTATGTTCCCTGCGCTCATATCATCCGGCCGACTCTGTCCTATCTCTTCCCCTTCATGTGCACTGGGAAAGGGACTCGCCGGCCGGCAGTGCTCGTCCCCCCTCGCTCCCAGGCAGCCCTTCCTCGCCAGCCCTCAAAATTTACTCGCAAAATGCGAGCAGGCGAGTGTAAATTTTGAGGGCTGTATATATATATATATATAGATAGAGAGATATCTAGAGATAGATATATCTATCTATCGATAGATCTATCTATCGATCTATCCATCCATCCATCCAGATAGATAGATAGATAGATAGATAGATAGATAGATGGATATCTAGAGATAGATAGATAGATATTCTATCTATCTATCTGGATGGATGGATGGATAGATGGATTAGATCGATAGATAGATAGATAGATCGATCTATCTATCTCTAGATATCTAGATATCTATCTATCTCTAGATATCTAGATATCTATCTATCTCTAGATATCTAGATATCTATCTATCTCTAGATATCTAGATATCTATCTATCTCTAGATATCTAGATATCTATCTATCTCTAGATATCTATCTATCTCTAGATATCTAGATATCTATCTCTAGATATCTATCTCTAGATAGATAGATCTATCTCTAGATAGATAGATAGATAGATATCTAGAGATAGATATCTAGAGATAGATCTATCTCTAGATATCTATCTATCTATCTATCTATCTATCTATCTATCTATCTCTAGATATCTATCTCTAGATAGATAGATCTATCTCTAGATAGATAGATAGATAGATATCTAGAGATAGATATCTAGAGATAGATAGATAGATAGATAGATAGATATCTAGAGATAGATCTATCTATCTCTAGATAGATAGATCTATCTCTAGATAGATAGATAGATAGATAGATAGATAGATAGATATCTAGAGATAGATCTATCTATCTATCTATCTCTAGATATCTATCTATCTATCTATATATCTATCTATCTAGAGATAGATCTATCTATCTAGACACTTTTTTTTTTTTTTTTAACATAACCAATGAGGACAGTTTATTGATATAATTTTTAAAATCTTCAAAAGCTTTCATGTTGATAGAGGTTCCAGCAATACCTGTTAAATCAAATCTCCAATCTCTAACTTTTTATGTTTTTAAGTTGTATTTTAACATAACCGCCATGCAAATGAATACTATTTAGGGCTAGTTCACATCGGAACGTGCGCATTCCCATGCAGTGAGGTTTTGACACACCATTAATTTGAATGGGCTTCATAACACACTGGAGCGTGGAAAAAGTAGTGCAAGCACTACTTCTCCATAATAGTACTGCGTTTTGCGAGATGCGTTTAGGGTACCATTAACAGTTCATTGGAACCCACATGCGACTTGCAGTCAAGTCATTGCGTTCACCTGTGATGTGGGAAACGCACATGGAATGCAGTCTTCCGTACTGCGCCCTTAGGAATAGCAAATGCAGGTAATAAGGATTGTTAATGCTGAACTCTAATCACATGGCATGGAAGATGTACATAGTTCTCTGCCCACCTTTTCCTCCTTTGGAAATGCGTCGGACATTTTTCTCCTCATCTGCTAATCAAGTGACCAGAAACTCCCTCTGTGCAACTTGGCAGCATCCTGCTAGTCGCCTGCCACTTATGGAGCTACAGAGGCTGATGCTAAAACATAATTGGCATCAATTCTTTAATTGCATTGACCAGAGTCAGGAGTGTAGATGAGTACTAGGAATGCCCTACAGTACCTTTTTGGTAGACTCCAGATTTGTGTGTGACCCGGAGTTGTGACTATAGAAAAGTGGAAAAGACTGATATAGTCCTGAGTTAGGATAGATGTGAAGATCTCAATAAGGGAAGAAGATGCCATGCTAGTATGCCCACATCCCAGAAATATGTATAACAGCCTGTGTGTAGTAGCAAAGGGACTGTAAAAGGGCATATATGTAGGGAGCAGAACCAACAAAACCGAAATGTCAAAGTTCCAAATTTAGTATACAAAAGTGAAAAGGGACATCGCAGTAAGAATATCCATGTGCTGTACTCTGGTAAAGTTCACATCTATTATCCACTTCAGCCCCGGAAGATTTTACCCCCTTCCTGACCAGAGCACTTTTTGTGATTCGGCACTGCGTCGCTTTAACTGACAATTGTCGTGTGACGTTGCACCCAAACAAAATTGACGTCCTTTTTTTTTTTTTACTCACAAATTGTTTTCTTTTGGTGGTATTTGATCACCTCTGTGGTTTTTATTTTTTGAGCTATAAACAAAAAAAAGAGCGTCAATTTAGAAAAAAACGCCGTTATTTTTTACTTTTTGCTATAATAAATATCCCCCAAAAATATATTTAAAAATTATTTTTTTCCTCAGTTTAGGCCGATATGTATTCTTCTACATATTTTTGGTAAAAAAATCGCAATAAGCGTATATTGATTGGTTTGCGCAAAAGTTATAGCGTATACAAAATAGGGGATAGTGTAATAGCATTTTTATTATTATTTTTATTTATTTTTTTTTTTTAATACTAGTAATGGCTGCGATCTGTGATTTTTTTTTTTTTTTTTTTTTTTTTTCATTTTTTTTTTATTGTGACTGCGACATTATGGCGGACACATCGGACAATTGGCATTAATACGGCGATCAGTACTGTAAAAATTCATTGATTACTGTAAAATGTCACTGGCAGGGAAGGGGTTAACACTAGGGGGCGATTAAGGGGTTAACTGTGTTCCCTAGTGTGTGTTTCTAACTGAAGGGGGAGGGGACTGACTAGGGAAGATGACAGATCGCTGTTCATACTTTGTATGAACAGACGATCTGTCCGTTCTCCCCTCAGAGAACCCGGATCTGTGTTTACACACAGAGATCCTGGTTCTCGCCATGTTACGAGCGATCGCCAGAGCCCGGCGGTCATCGGCGATCGCAGGGCACTTGCATCTGCTCCAGGGGCTAGCTGCAGGCATGTGCGCACCCCCAGTGGCCACCAGAGGGAGTGACGTAACATAGCCGAGCCATGTTGCCGCAGTACAACAAGAGAATATTTACATTATAATATTATATGTATATTTTACAAAACTGGTCCACATAAGAAAGCTCAGCTGAGGAACTAGTCACCAGTATTCCCTGTGGTCTCCCTGCAGCTGATCTTTTCCCCATTAGGAACTTACCATACCTTGTTCTGCACTGTGTATCTGTGTAGAGTTGGCCATCTTGGCAGAGGCAAGGTTCTGTTCCCCAGGTCAGATCCTCCAGCTTGGAGAGTTGTGTTTTTTTCTTTTCTTTTTTTTTTCTTTTATTGTTGTTGCCATTCAAGTAACTTATCTCTACCTGCTAGGGGCAGCTATGACGAGGGGGACGAGGAGGCCACCACCCCGGGGACACGACAGACTCATGACAACCTGTACAGGGTGCACATGCCCAGTTTATACAGCTGTGGGAGCAGCTATGGCAGTGAAACCAGCATCCCCGCCGCTGCACACACAGTCAGCAACGCCCCTGTAACGGAATACATGTGAGTTATATGTTTTGTCTTTGCAGCCTGTAACTCTTGGTTGCCATTTTTTGGTAACTGGGACTTCAACATAACGGTTGATCTTTTGTTTTTTTATATAACAAAATTTGAAATTGAAGCACCTAGGCAACTGCTAAGAGGTCCAGATAAAAATGTATTCTGATGAAAGTCAGGGGTATGATCCAAAAATGGTTTCCACTGCGTTTCGGGGGTTCAAGAGCGCTCCTTTTATCGGGGCTTAATTGACAACAATGTGAACAAACCAGAAGTGAACTGAATCTACAATGTTATTTTTTCCAGTGTGAATTGTAGGCATAGGCCTCTCAGTAGTTTGTTCAATTTGTCTATTGAAATAAAGTTGTATCTAAAACCCTTAGCGGTGCAGCGCTTCAATTTACATTTTTGTTACACTACAAGCCACGGAGACTGTGGGGATCCTCTGGGGTGTCAAAGCGTCCTGCCTGGGAACCATATTTAAATTGACATCAATACTTTAAGATAGTAATACCAGTGAGATAACCCTACAGGTCCAGTGCTATATTTCCACTTTCCTTAAAGTGGTTGTAAACCTAGTTACACCACTTGTACCTACATGTAAGCCTATAATAAGGCTTACCTGTAGGTACTGAAAATATCTATTAAACCTGCATGATTTAGGAGACATTTTACCATATACGCTTGCGCTAACGTCATCAGCGCATGCGCACTGAAGAAACGGCTCGCTCGTGCTGTTTCTTCAGCAGCCGTGCCATGACCGGCTGCTCCCGCACGCATGTGTGGGAGTGACGCCATTGCAGCTCCAGCCAATCACAGCGCCGGAGCCTGCCAACCCAGGAAATAACTCCGGGAGTCGCAGGTCACAGTGGTGTACGGGGACCACTGCAACAGCATCAATCTAAGGTAAGTATTTCATAATGAGCTAGTATGCAATGCATACTAGCTCATTATGCCTTTGTCTTACAGGGTTTTTTTTTTTTTTTTCCTTCCGGTTGATAACCACTTTAACATTTGTTTAACATGGTGTTAGTGGTTAGGAAGTTACCTGTGCACCATCCTCCCCTTCACCAGCTATTTATCAATGGTGTTAAAAAAGGGGGGGGGGGTTACTCTTTAAAGTGGAGTTCCACCCAAAAACTGAACTTCCGCTCACTTGTCTCCTCTCCCCCTCCGGTGCCACAATTGGCACCTGTTCCCACTTCCGGGAGTCCGGGCCGCGGCCCGTGACATCACCGCGGGGCTCCCTCCTCCTCTCCCTGTTGCCGGGCCAGTAGGAGAGAGGAGCGGGGCCTCGTGCATGCACAGTAGGGTTCCCGGCGTGAAGCCATAAGGCTACACTGCCGGGTACTCTTACCCGCAATGATGGCAGCAGCACCTAACAGCTGATGAAAATATCAGCTGCGGTGCCGACATCGCTGGACTCCAGGACAGGTAAGTGTCCTATTATTAAAAGCCAGCAGTTACAGTATGTGTAGCTGCTGGCTTTTTAATTTTTATTTTTTTTGGGGGGCGGAACACCGCTTTAAGCACTCTTCATTTCCTGCCACATTTGGCATTTCATTTTTTGGAGAGGGGAGCGTGTACCTGGTTTTGACAGGTACCCGCTCTCACTTCTGCTCGGATCACCTAGGCAATCTGAGCAGAAGGTCTCTTCTCCCTCCCTGCAGTCTTCTAGACTGCTGGACCATTCAGCAGCTGCAGCGTGACTCGCGCATGCACAGTGCGCACCTGGCTGTGAAGCATTTGAAATGCCGGCTCTGGGGAGAGGAGAGGGAGAGAAGTGATGGTTCGGGTGACCACATCGCTGGATCCTGAGACAGGTGAATGTGTGTTTAATAAAAGTCCTTTAATAAACACAAAAAGACTACTGGAGCTCCGCTTTAAATGTGCATTAAAACAAGATGTGTGCAAAGTCCTATAGCTTCTATTGTTTAGAAAGCAGCCACAGCCTGAGAAGAAAAGCCTGTCCTCTGCCTACGTGCTGTAGTGAAGGACCACCGTTCCTTGTTTGGAAGCAGAGGTCTCTTTGCAGAATTCTGGCATGTTCCCTACTTTATTAAAGCGTTCTTTCATAAGCTCCTATTCAAATGACTATGTACCTTTACTATGTATTGAAGTATGACGGCTACTGTTTTCCTCCGTTTTTTTTTTTTTTCTTTCTCTTGATAAACCCCAATAAAAACATTGAACTATAAAGCGTTCTAGCTCTGAGTCAATGGGTGGCATGTCAGACCCTTGCAAAAGGACCAAAAATTCTACACAGGGAGCAAGAGTCCTTCTCTACTGCATGCTGTCAGAAAAACAAAAACGAACAAAGACTTCTAAAATACCTTTTGATGAACCTGGAATGTATTTAGCTGATTTAAACTTCAAGTTCATATGTCCTTTAATGAATGCAGCCTCAACTGAGTGGAGCACACCCAGTCCAATACTCGCTTTCTTTCTTGATTCAACATCTTCTGATTCATCAGAGGCTTTGCTCATGAAACCATCATCACCGGGTCCTCTTCTGCCTGCACATTAGAGTTGCCACCTCATCCCTTTAAACCCGAACACATTAATTACAAAGGTTCTGTGGCATATTAAGGTGGTAATTAAACTCACTTGGTGCCTTACCTGCACTAAATTAGCCTCATAACCTGTGTAATTCATATGTTTTTGGGTTTAAAGGGATGAGGTGGCAACCCTACTGCACATGTGCATCTTCACCCTATCCATGCCCATTGGGAACCATTTTACATTTTGATAGGTTGATTAGTTGTATCTTTTACGTATCTGCCTACAGTAAACTGCAATTGTGTTGCTACAGGTTCTGGCAGATGACAAATTATGCGCTTTATTTTTCTTCACAGGAGTCAGAATGCCAACTTCCAGAATCCCCGATGTGAGAACACCCCCCTCATTGGACGTGAGTCACCTCCTCCTTCAGTAAGTTTAATTACTGTGGTAACCTGTATAGTGTAGCCATAGTGGAACGATCTAGAACAAAATGGCTGGAAACCATTCAACCTGCCTGTCCTGTACTGTATAGACTTTTTTCTCACCTGGCACCTTCTTTTGCCAGTATCAAAGTGCCTATATTTAAAGATGGCCTACTTGCGCAGTGGTTGATTGGATACACGCTACTGGGCTTATTCGATGACATTCTATAGACATCGGGAATATGTTTGGCCTAACTTTCTAAGTAGATATAGGAAATATTAATAGTGCAAAGTACCATCATCCGTGTTATATGGAAAAAATATTTTTGGGGGATGAAGGGAGCTATCGGACTATTACGGTACAGTAGAAATATGTGGCAAAATGTATTTATATACGGTACAGTAGAAATATGTGGCAAAATTAATTTATAAACCTATATATATATATATATATATAAATACAAATATTTTTTATTTATACAAAGATTTTCAATCATAAAAACAGGTGCATACATGGGGTATTTCAACTAGTTTCGCTATCTTGTATAGCTTCTTCAGGAAATACAATGTCTAAATCTGCAAAAGAGAATTTAAGGTTTATAACCATATACATATTATACTACATCATGTTTGGATATTCAGCTGCTGAATGTTGATGCAACTGAACATATTATGTATATGGTTATAAACCTTAAATTCTCTTTTGCAGATTTAGACTGTTGATTGTATTCCTGAAGAAGCTATACAACATAGCGAAACTAGTTGAAATACCCCATGTATGCACCTGTTTTTATGATTGAAAATCTCTTTGTATAAATAAAAAATCTTTGTATTTTTATATATATTGGTTTATAAATTCATTTTGCCACATATTTCTACTGTACTGTAATAGTCCGATAGCTCCCTTCTTGAGGTGGTTCTGGTTGGGGACCAGATCCCCCAAAAATATTTTTTCCATTCTATAGACGTCAGTAGAGGCAGTTAAGCCAATCAGAAATCCACTTGCATTTGGCTACTCCTTGTAAGTGGTTCAAAACTGATTTTTCATTTGATGCCACTGATTTTTGTGCTAATAAGGCAGAAGGTAAGAAAACCACATAAATACGCATAGAAAGGTGAACCATATACAGCATTTCATATTTTTATGACAGAAGAGACCCCTTTTCTGTCATAAACCCTTCTTCCTGCCTGTCAGCTTTTGTGTACTTAACCACGTATGTACAATGCCACGTACATTCACAGTCCAGCACTGTGCCACGACAGCGTGCCTCCATGTGCATGCGCAGAAGAGACGTCATCGCGGCCTGGCCAGCCACAATTGGAACCCAGAAGGAAGATTGGGGGAAGGTGGCAGTGCCTGTTAAAAGGAGCACCCATAGTGCAGCGCTGGAGAAGATCATTGGCTAAGTAAGTCTGCCATAATGTGATAATATACTAGGCATATAAGCACATTATGGCTAAAAGCTTTTGGGGCCCAATTTAAAAAAAATGAATCAAAAAATGTAATTCTCCTGCCAACACCTGCAATGAAAGTGCATGAATAGAGCGCCAAAGCTATTCACACTTTGTTAAAAAAAAAAAAAAAAAAAAAAATCTGTGGCTAAATTGAATGTGACCACCAAGTCTCCCAATCTTACCCCTTTCTGTGTGGATGGTGGTTTGGGACTCGTGACGCCTACATGTCATAGGAGAGAGCACCCTGCTCTTTTCCTTGCAACACTTTGCAGGTCAGGATGGGCGGAAGCGAGTAGATGCAAGAGCTGGGCTGCACTAAATGCCATCAACACTTCCTCCAGGATACCAACACTCGCCTCGTCCTGTAGTCCTAATAGGGACAACTAGGGGTGGATTTAATAAAGGCAAATAGATTGTGCACTTTGCAAGTGCAGTTACACTTGTTTTCTCCAGAGATTAGTGAATGTGGTAAAGCTTTGTAAAGAATACCCAATCAGGTGTGTTAAGTTTTTTAGTTAAATAATATTTTAAGTGATAAAAGTTTCTGAAAAATATATGAAACACGTGAATGTTACTGTTTATGTAATTCGTGATAGTCTCTGAAGGTCACAGAACACATAGGGACAGAGTACAGAGAGCAGTGGTACTTCTATTCTGAGTTATTATGTCAGGACAATGGGTGGAGTTATATAACTTATCTATAGACTGATACCATATAAAGCATATATGTAAATATGGGTGTTACTAGAAAATGCTGACATTACATTATGAAACAGTATAATGCCGCGTACACACGATCGAAATTCCGACCAGAAAAAGACCGATGAGAGCTTTTTATCTGAAAATGCGACCGTGTGTAGGCTCCATCGGAATTTTGCTGGCCCGAATTCCTGCCAGCAAAAAATTGAGAGCATGTTCTCAATTTTTCGGACGGAAAAGGTTTCTATCGGAAATTCCGATCGTCTGTAGCAATTCCGACGTGCAGAATTCCTACGCATGCTCGGAAACAATTCGACGCATGCTCGGAAGCATTGAACTTCGTTTATTTATCGGCTCGTCGTAGTGTTGTACGTCACCACGTTCTTGACGGTCGGAATTTGGTGTGACCGTGTGTAGGCAAGACAGTTTGAGCAGAATTCCGTCTGGAAAACCATCAGAGCTTTTTCCGACGAGATTTCCGATCGTGTGTATGCGCCATTAGAATGGATAAGGGTTGTATGGTAAGGAGGAAGAGAGGTGGGAAGAGAAAGAACTCGACACTTTAGAGAATGTAACATCTGATATCCCTTCCTCCTTCTGAAGCCATCACCAAACTATATGTTACCAGTTGCCATTATTGTAAGTCTTTGCTTATCGTTCTGAAACAATAAACAACCTTTCTGGAAGTATTGAACGAACAAAGGATTCTTCAATTTCTACTAAGAAACAAAGTTGGAAATGCGGCCTTGGATAAAGACAGACACATATCTCCTCTACACACCCTCAAGGAGAGAGGACACTGACATATTTATGCAAAGACTTTGCTATTTATCCAGAAACACCCCTGTGAGATACTAGAATTTTAGAATAGTAGAATTTTTAGACATTTACTAAATTTTTTCAAAGTGCAAGGAAAAAAATAAAAATACAATTTTACTTGCACCTGATGGGATTATAGAAATCAGCAGAGCTTCACCACATTCACTAAGCTCTGGGCAACATGAGTGCAACGGCACTTGCAAAGTGCACAATCTTCTTTCCTCTAGTAAATCCACCCCGTGGAGTGGAGGGGTGACAATGCTACGCTGCTGTCATTTTATCGGCATCCTTGCAGCATTGTCAGCTCTTCGCAGAAAATGAGAAGTATTGGAAAGAGCTGGCAGGATCGTAAGTAAAAACCGGAGAGGATGGAAGAAACCTATATGCATAATAAGGGTACACCAAGAATATTGTCCAATTTACATGCAAAAGTGACTGTATGGTTGGCACCACAAGTGTGTATGCAGACAGCTACCCAGGGCCACTTCAATCTCCCGAAACCACTCCACTCCTGGCTTTTTGGCAAAGTGGGAAAAGTTAACCATGGCAACTAATCATTGTTTCTGAAACAATAATGACTTCTGATTAGTTGCAGGTGACCACTGCACTTTGACCTTTATCGCACTTTATTATGATGAAAGTGTGTCGGACATAAGAGCTTAGTGACAGTTCACGCTAGATAATTGTTAGAACCGTTACTATGATCTTGCAAAAAAAAACTAAATCCCTTATCTTGGTTTTTCAGTCTCTGGAAGTGACAAATGACCCCTCAGCGGCTTCTGTAACCCTCACTGTCTGCCTTCTCCCCGGGGCTGCTCATTAAACTAACACAATTAAGAAGGAGATTGAATGGTCATGCAACACTTGACTAATTAAAACTCATTACATTGACATTTGCCATTACATCTGTTCATTACAGCATGCATTATGTGGAGAGGGTAACTGGCAATGGAACCGTATATCCTGGAGGTTGTGTTAACTAATTCAGGCTTATGGAACAAGGCAGGGAGCAGCAAGCTTCGGAAACCAATCAGAATTTGTCTTTACCCCATGTACAACAGTCAGAACAATGAACAGTGATTTCTGATTGATGGAAGTGGCTTACTGCATTGTACACATTGCTATTAGCTAGAGCTGCACGATTTTGGCTAAAATGAGAATCACAATTTTTTTTGCTTAAAATAAAGATCACGATCCTCGCGGTGCAACATTTTCTTTCACATTATACAAAAAAAAAATTGGGCTAACTTTAAATTTATTTATTTTTATTTTTTTTATTTTTTTAAATTCATTTTTTATTTTTTTTAATTGTGTTTGACCGCTGCACAAATACGGTGGGACATAAAATATTACAGAAACCACCATTTTATTCTCTAGGGCAGGGGTGCCCAACCGGTGGCCCGCGGCGCCATCCAAGTTGGCCCGCCACGTCTTGCTCTGAGATGGCGGGTCGGCAAGCCCTCATCGCGGGTTCCCGACCCGCCATCTCCGAGCATCAGTGCGAACAACGGAGCCGCCGCTAAAGGAAGCAGAGCCGATGCTTCCTGTATAGCGCCGGCTCCTTCACAGGCGGAGTGATATCAAATGTACTCCGCCTGTGACCGGAAGCTCTGTACTGCAGCTGCATGCTTCCTGCGATCTCACAGCAGCCAGCATTGCCAGAGCCAGAAGTGCCAGTACCAGTCACCAGTACCAGCAGTACCAGCCAGCAGTACCAGCCAGCAGTACCAGTACCAGACAGCAGTTTCAGTACCCACCAGCAGTACTAGCCACCAGTACCAGTCACCAGTACCCACCAGCAGTACCAGTACCCGCCACCAGTACGAGTACTAGCCACCAGTACTAGCCACCATTACCCGCCAGCAGTATCAGTACCTGCCAGCAGTATCAGTACCCACCAGCAGTACCAGTACCAGCCAGCAGTACCAGTACCCACCACCAGTACCAGTCACCAGTACTCACCAACAGTACCAGTACCAGCCAGCAGTACCTGCCAGCAGTACCAGTACCCACCAGCAGTACCAGTAACAGCCACCTGTACCAGCCAGCAGTACCAGTACCCACCAGCAGTACCCGCCAGCAGTACCAGCCAGCAGTACCAGTACCCGCCAGCAGTACCAATACCTGCCAGCAGCACCAGTACCTGCCAGCAGCACCAGTACCTGCCAGCAGCACCAGTACCCACCAGCAGCACCAGTCAGCAGTACTAGTACCCGCCAGCAGTATCAACCAGCAGTACCAGCCAGCGGTATCTACCAGCAGGCAGTACCTAACAGCAGTACCAGCCCTGGAGGACAGCCAGCAGCAGCCACCAGTTATAACCACCTGGGGAACAGCAGCAACCAGCTGCAGGAATCCTGAGGAAGAAGTGAAAATTGAGGTCAGTTGAGGCGCAGGTAAACCGCTGTGCATCAGTGTGAAAGCAGCCTTAGTCCCCTTTCACACGATCGGTCCACTCGGGTCTGCCTGTCTGTTTTTCAGGCGGACCCAATCGGACCCTCCATTCACCTCTATAGAGCGGCAGATGTAAACAGACTCATGTCTGCTTACACCCGCCTATCTGCAATCCGATCTGCTTAAAAAATTAAGGGGATCTGTCCCCTTCTGTCTGGGCAGATCGGAGGGCCCTTAGGGTAGAGCGGGCTGCATCTGTGTCTGCTCTACATATGCAGAGTGGACACAGACCTGCCATCCACCCGCTACGCTCATTGTGGCCCGCGACCGATTACCAAGTCGCTAAAGTGGCCCTCGCTCCTCAAAAGGTTGGGCACCCCTGCTCTAGGGTCTCTGCTAAAAAAATATATATACAGTGGAACCTCGGATTACAAGCATAATCCGTTCCAGGAGTATGCTTGTAATCCAAAGTACTCGCATATCAAAGCGAGGTTTCCCATTGAAGTCCATGGAAACTAGAATAATTTGTTCCGTATTGACTTCAATAGGATGCAATACCGCATGCGGCCAGAGGCGGGCGGCGCCGGAGAGCCTCGGAAAAGGCCGAGCACAAACTTTGGAAAGACTCCGTTCACGAGCCTTTCCGAGGTTTGCCGAGGTCAGCTGAACTGTCCTCGGGCCTTTCCGTGCATTTCCGAAGGCGATGATCGGCGCTGTTGAGCTCCGGTGCCCCCCACCTCAGGCCAAAAGCGGTACTGCACACCACTTTTGGTCGGAATCCTGCTCGTTTTGCGAGACAACACTCGCAAACCGAATTAGGATTTTTAGAAATCCAGTGCTCATTTTCCGAAACGCTCGTTAACCGCATTACTCGCAAACCGAGGTTCCACTGTATATCCGGTTTGGGTGTTCCAAGTAATTTTCTAGCAGAAAATAATGATTTTGGTTTGGTTTTTACATGTTTAAACTTCCTTCATTTATACGCCAGAGTTCTTTGCCTTTGATGAAAGAACGAAAAGATACTTTGTTTCTACTTATTAGCTTGTTGTGATTAAACTTGGCAGGCTGCCTGGATTTTTTTGATTTTTTTTTTACCAGCTGTGAGAACTCTCTGCACTTGTTAGAAAGAATTGTGACATGCCGTTTTGAAGATCGGGAAGGGAAAAAGATTGCGATTTTTGATTCCTAATGATTAATCGTGCAGCTCTACTATTAGCCTTATTCCATAGAGTTCACATAATTTATATTTCCACTTTCTCTGGTGTTACTTACAATCTTATATAGAAAATAGGTAAGGTATAAGACTATTTGTTACAATTGGTGTGGACTCCCTTTAATTCAGTGGGTGCTCCATCTACCTAAACAAATTTGGAGAATCTGTTCAAAGGAAACAAAAGATGGTAGGGACTAAACGCACAACTAGCACACAATTGTATAAATACAGATGGTCCTCGTTTAACAACTTGCCTGCTTAACGATTCTCCGGACTTAAGACCAGCTCTCCCCACACGAACGACGTGCTGTACATCATTGTATTGTACAGTACAGAATTTGTTTTGTGTTCTGTACTTTATGCAAATTAAAAAAATGTTTATTGAGCTGCAGTTTTGTGTTTAGACCTTTTTTTCACAATACAGTACAGTAGATAAGAATGCTTAAAATATTGATTACTTGTGGCTCCTCGTTTAAGACCAATTAGTTTCACGCCCTGGTTGTTGGAACGGAACCTGGTCGTTAAATGAGCCTATATATTCTTTTTCCCGATCTGTGATAGACTGAGAAAAACAGAGCTATTGGCTAAATACAGAACTAGATGGCTGATTCCAACACCTCATATAAACACCATGGTTTGATTTACTAAATCTGGAGAGTGCAAAATCTTGTGTAGCTCTGCATAGAAACTATTTAGCGTCTATAGTTTTTTTTAATGTTTATTTTTTGTCAAAGCTTAGGCCGGCCATAGACCATTCAAATCTACTGGCTGAGATTCGAACCATGTATGGGCAGGCTGAATGTACCAGGTTGATCATCAACTTTGAAGGCCTAAGGCCGAAACGTGCCAGAACTTTTGGATTTTGCTCAAATAAATATTTTCTATGGAGAAGCTGTCGAGTTGCCAGCCTGTACTTTCTATGATCATCAACTCTGGTACAACCAGCCTGCCAGATATTACATGCTATAGCCGCTAGCAGTAATAACTCTTCTCTCGGCAGGGCCTACAAGTATGACACTGTCAGTTTCCTAGTCCCAGAATTTTAGGGAGGTACAAATTCAGTAAAGACCATATTCGTAATCTGACCATATTCATTAAAGCACAATTTCACTCTCTCAATCAACATTGACTATTTGTAATCCTTATGCTGCTAGCATTGGTAAATAGAAAAGTAGATCACATTTCCTCTTTTTAAACCTTTTTATCTATTTATTTTTACATTTCCTCAGTTACGTCCTGGTTTCCAGGCCTAGGCAAATAATGTCATCCATCCCTGGAGTAGGAGGGATTTTCTTAGCTAAGCACACCCTTCTGTCTGCATGCCTGAGCTATGGGCAGATGGTTTCCAGGAAGTAAATGCTACATGCATCATTTGCCCTTGTCAGGATGGTCACGACCAGAAATGCTGGGGGGGGGGGGGGGTTAAGGAGTTCAAAGTATTAAGCATAGAGACATGGATGGATGGGTGAGTTTGCTTTGAATACTAAAAATTAGTTAAATAGCATTTTTGGTTTGTGGTGCTCAGTTGCAGTGTAGTTCTGCTTTAAAGGAACTAAGGTCCATTCCATGCACCAAAACAAATCCGGCTACCGAGGTAGTAAGCGCTCTACCCTAACACGTGTCCATGTCTTTCCACTCCAGGTATTTTTAACTTTTTCATACCAAGTTTTATTTAGTTCCACTAAAACCTGAATTCATGCAAATGCTCAGGTCTGTCAATGTATAGTATAAATCTCCCATGTAGGAGGAGTAAATGGACTCCGCTGTCCATTTACACCTGGCTAACTCTGATCTACTCTACCTAAACTGAAGAGGATGGAGATCTCCTTTTTTTTTTTTTTTTTTTTAATTTGCGGACCCAATTGGAGGTAGGAGGGTGTAAACTGACACAAGACCATTTACACATGCCTGTCCATAGGAATTTGTTGCCCTTCGGAAAGGGGTCTTATCGTTGTGTTTCATTGGCACGTGGTGTTTATATGAGGTGTTTGGATAAGCCAGTGATGGCTAACCTTGGCACCCCAGATGTTTTGGAACTACATTTCCCATGATGCTCATGCACTCTGCAGTGTAGTTGAGCATCATGGGAAATGTAGTTCCAAAATATCTGGGGTGCCAAGGTTCGCCATCACTGAGATAAGCACTCTATTCCTGTATTTGACTGATAGTGTTATACTTAATCTATTCGGGATAGCGAGAAATACATTTATTACATTTATACAATGGGTGTTAGCCGTGTGTTCAGTCCTTACTGTCCTTAGTTCCCTTTGTGCAGTTTCTTTCACTTAAATTCTTGGTTTACTTTTCAATTATAGATTAGTTAAAAAAAAAAAAATATGGTGTGAAAGTAGAAAAAATGATGGACATTGAAACTGTACCTATTGATATAAAAAGAAAGCAGAAAGGCGCTTTTAAGTGTACTATTCAACAGTATGTTTTATTCCATATACGGTTAAAAACACTTACAAGATCTGTGGGGTAATAATAATAATCCAGATTTCTGACTATGACCTCAACTCCTGTTGGGAGAAGCCGACCAGCAGCTGTGACAGGAGGGAGAGGAGCGAGGAGGTAAGATGGCCGTCTAGAATCCGGAACCATGGGGTCGCTTAAAGGCCAATCCAATCCATGGGGGCGTAGGTCTGATTAAGGAGAAATCTGTGCATGCTCCGAAACGCGCTACTGCCCCCACCTGTAGTCACTTCTGGGGCATGTGTTGCACTGTGGTTCCGGATGCCAGACGACCATCTTGCCTTCTCGCTCCCCTCCCTCCTGTCAAGATGGCTATCTGTAACCACAGTGGAACGCACGTGCCAGAAGTGACATCAGGTGGGGGGTGGTAATGCGTTTTCGGAACATGCGCAGATTGCTCCTTTATCAGACCTACGCCCCAATGGGTCGGATTGGCCTTTAATCTGCTCCGGACTTGCCTCACCACTCCCCTCCCTCCTGTCACAGCTGCTGGTCGGCTTCTCACAGAAGGAGCTGAGGTTATAGCCAGGAATCTGGATTATTATTGCATGCCTGTATTACCCCCCCCCCCCCCCCCGATCTTGTAAGTGTTATAACCATTTATGGAATAAAATATACTATTGAATACTGCACTTAGAAGCGCCTTTCTGCTTTTCTTTTTATGTGTATGCCAGAGTTGCTTCTCCTCACTAACGTGCTGCTCTAAGTGTAATTCCAGCTTACCCAACTTTGCTTATGATGTTGTCCCTGGTACAGAATATTGGAAGAATTTTGGCAGAAGCGCCATCCCCCCATTTTCTCCTATTGATATAAGACTATTATCTACTTATTAATGGATCAGACTTATGAAGTAGTAGTCAGACATTCAATCAGACTTGTTCTGTATAGTTAAAGGCATAAATGAATTGACCCGGTTTACTTGGTCTTGGTGGGCTTGTGGCTCTTGGTTTTCTTGGGCAAAGCACAGCCTGGATGTTGGACAGGAAGTCTTCCTCGGCAATGGTGACGCTACCCAGCAGCTTGTTGAGTTCCTCATTGTTGCTGACAGCCAGTTGGAAGTGTCAGGGGATGATGCAGGTCTCTTAGTTGCTGCAGGTGGTGTTGCTGACCAGCTTGAGGATCCCAGCCATCAGATACTCCAGGATGGTGGCCAGATATACAGGAGCTCTAGCCCCGACCCACCCCGCATAGTTACTGTTCCTCAGCAAGCGGTGTGAACATGACCAACTGGGAACTGCAGACCAGCCCTGTAAGGTCAGGTCTTGGCCTCAGCCTGAACCTTGCCTCCTTGTTTACCACGTCCAGACATGATTGAACAGCCAGATTTTCATTTTACAGCTAATTCAAGCAGCCTCTTCGGGTTCTAATGAATGTCAGGAACATACCCCAGAATTTATAGTCGCAAAGGTTATTTAGTCATCTTAGTTCAAACACAATGGAATGTGTCAAAGCAGATTGACCCAGAACATAATGGAAAGTGTGAATGTTTTTCAAAACGATCGGCTCTTTAACATAATTTCAATCCCATGGGACCCTGAATTGTGGAACGTGTTAATACTTCTCATTAACAGTCTTAAGGTGTGAATTGTTATCAGAACATCAGGTTAAAGATGTTTAAAATCGCATTATATGTAGGTGACATTTGGTGTTATGTAAAGCTTGTTCTGTGTTTTTTGCCTTTTGCAAACCAGTTGTCCTCTGTCAAAAATGTGCACCTCACTGTCCTCAGAGTTCAACCTCCAATGTTGGGTCGTTTGGTTGTTGGGCGGTTGTTTTGTCTCCCCTGAAGAATTGAGACCTGTTGCAGACTTTATGGCACCATGAGATTGGATTATATAAAAGAATCTGCTTTGACACATTCGATGGTGATTGGATTAAGGTGACCGAGATTCCGGGGTCTTTTTCCGACCCTCATTAGAGCTGAAAAAGTGGCTTATATAAGTTGCTAAATGTCTTGGACATAACAGAACAAGTCTGAGTGTGATTGGCTACTACTAGCAATACCATGACCTGGATAGATTAGAACCTCCAGGTGTATATCAGACTTGATTTACTTGCATTTTGTATGGCCCTTTCACACTAATGTATAGGTGATAATATGTTTTTTTTTTGCTGAGAAAGCTTCACTATAGCAATTTACCTGGATGCAGCTGTGTTAAAGTGGATGTAAACCCAAAAAAGGCACATCCTGTGTAATTATAAAAAGTGAGAAATCCACCCCTCCCCCACATAACATTCCTTTCCATCACCAGAATTTGCTATCTGTGATCAGGTGACCTCAGACACACACACACTGCACTATAACAATCATCAGATCACTGGATGTTCTACTCTGCCCAACTCTGACTACATACATCTCCCCTATATTCTTCTTGCTGTTTACTCGCGAATAAATTTTCTTTCACTCCGGTCTGTGGATCTGTGGTCTGTGCCTGTCTCAGGCTAGTGCATGAGATATGTAAATCACCTGCCACTCATGGCAAGGGGGCGTTTTTGACAAAGTTTTCAGCACTTTGTCAAGATTTTTCTAACTGAACAATAAAAGAGGATTTCTCATGGCTGGAGTAAATCTGTGTGGCAAGACTGGGCTCAAATGAAAGGAAATCTTATTCTCTACATGATGACATCCACTTTACATCCACTTTAATATGCACAAAAGGGCATGATGTATGCATTTTTTGGGCTTAAAAAATTGTGGTTACTTATAGCTCATAGATGTATATTGTATGCATTGTAATGAATGGGTTTGCTACTATAAATGTGTTTTTATAGGTTCTACTGCAAGTGTGAACTGGGCCTAAGCAACTGATTATAATTAATTTACTGTCACCACAGGGCTATTTACACACCAATGTACAGTGTAATGTAATGCTTATTCTGAGAACTAACCAGATAGGGCAAGGTTAGCCCTTAATGCCTTTCCTACAAATATATGTATAATTCCTTTGGAGACTCTGCTGGAGGCCAAATTATGAAGCATTTCTGTATTTTGCACTTACTATTGACTCCAATGTAGGAGTATATGGAGAATTTACAAGTGACAACAGTAGCTAGGTTTAAGGGCTGAGTTAAGCTTGCTATGAAAGCATAAAAAATGAGAGGAAATGCATCTTTTTCTAGGTTCCACACAAAATGAAAATGTTTGGGTGAAGTAAATTTTTTTTTTTTTTGGCTGGTACTGCCATATACCTTGGTGTACACCCCTATGCTTCTGTAGTTGCTCTTCTCTTTGGCTGAACTCTTGCTGTAATATTTACAGAAGCTGTGCATTAAGCAAAATACGAGTGCACACTGTCCAGGCAAAGAAGGGAACAGACATTATCTGTAGTGACTACTCAGGGGTTTCCCGTTGGCTCCTCAGGTGCTCCCAGCTGGCTCCTCAGGTAAGGGCTGAGCTGCTCGAGCTCTCAGCACTGCAGGAATATGATCATGATCTAGAGTCCAGACATGCTCAACTGTTTGATATCTTTTTCCCAGTCTTCCCTTCCCCTGTGTGCTCCCATGTTGATCCAGGGCTGTTCCTGTAGAGTGATAGAGCCCTCCCTCCTGAACACACATGGCTGGAAACTCCACCATGATGTGTCGGCTGCAATGTATCATGTTTCATGCACGTTGAGGCTCCACTCTCTTTTTCTCTTTCTTTCCTGCAACAACACAGTTGTATTTGGCTGCCTTGGACAATAGCAGCCATATGAGCTGGCAGCTTAAACCCTCGGACAGTGCAAGGACGTACTGGTAACAGCGCCCGCTATTGGAACAGGTACTGAAACAAAAAGGTCCTCCTTACCCTCACTGATCCCTCTTCTCCTGCCCGCTGTCCCTGCACTGTGTCCCTCCTCCTTATGCCCAGCCAGCGCCCCTCAGTTATACACATCTTTCCACCAACTCCCACAACACTTCACAAAGGTCTAAACAAGAGCTAGTCACCAACCAGATAGAGCAACTTCTGGCTAACTCATTATGAGACATTGGGAAATTCTTCTGAGATTGGAATTTACGTATTTGTCCAAGTTTTGCATTTGATTGTAATTACGTTGTATTCTAATTAATAAAACCATACTCAAGAGGAAGGCACATTTTGATTTTTGTAGGCACAGAGAAAATAAGCTTTGTAAAAACAATAAATGGCCTATGTTTTTCCATTGTTCTTTGTGCCAAACAGGTTGTTGCAGCATGCTTCATGTTTAATGGGGAATGTTTAAGTTTTGCCACTGGCTATATTATCTGTCTGTTGGAGTCTGGCGCTGGAAAAATTTGAATGGACAGAATCATATGGCCATGGAAACATTTGGTTGTAAATTGTAAAGCAACAACCACCAGAAAAACTTAGACCGTTTCCATTGGGTGCAGTGGATTTTTATATGATCTATGCATGCATGACTAAACATTACTTATTTACATGTTTATGGCCTTGCAACAATGTGTAGAAAGTTGATGCAGAGCACCAGAAGACAATATGGCATGATGGGGTGTATGACCAGCCAGTGTTGTTAATCGGGGTCACCTTCGTAGCTCATGTTTCAGGATCTGGTGGTCTAATCTGCCATGTTATGTGCCTTCCCTGTTTGTGTTCTCAGTCTGATCCCTATGTGTGAGCATTTCCTCATAGACGTCTGCTGGACATTTGCTGCCACCAGGCCAGACCACCACCAAGAGAACTGTGGAAGTTCTAAATGTGTGATATTTAAACTGCTGTGCAATAGTACTGAAGGTGGTAAAATAACTTGCATCAACACCAAAGGGCAACTTCATCCTCTGCTACCTGTTGGAGTTTTCTTTATGCTCATTGTATAACCTTACCTATACTTTATATGATTCTATAGAAGGGGCTTAAGCATACGTTTATCTACTCCTAAAAGACATGCTGCATACCTCGGGATCATTAAAGATCTCCCAAAACCTAGGATAACCACTCAATCTGGAACGCAGTCAGTTCTCAGTTTCTGAATCCTAAAGTATGACTGCCTTAAAGTGGTTCTATAGGTACAATAGCTCCTGCGGCTGTCAATCAGTCAGTCATGAGCGAGCAAGGCCAAGCCACGCTCTGTATGACAGTGGACACACAAAGCCGGCTTGGGAGCAAGCACTCACGAGTGCCCCCAGAGCAAGCAGCTTGCTCTGGGGGCACTCGGCAATGGGGAAGAGTCCAGAGCACCGATGGGGGACCACATAAGAAGAGGATCAAGGCTTCTTTGTGCAAAACAATTACACAGAGCAGGTAAGTTTTAATAATAAAAAAAAACTTATGCTGCGTACACACGATCGGAAATTTTTATCGGAAAAAGCTCTGATGGTTTTCCCGTCGGAATTCCGCTCAAACTGTCTTGCCTTCACACGGTCACACCAAATTCCGACCGTCAAGAACGCAGTGACGTACAACACTACAACGAGCCGAGTTCAATGCTTCCGAGCATGCGTTGAATTGTTTCCGAGCATGCGTAGGAATTTTGCGTGTCAGAATTGCTACAGATGATCGGAATTTCCGATGGAAACCTTTTCCGTCTGAAAAATTGACAAAACATGCTCAATTTTTTGCTGTCAGAAATTAGGCCAGCAAAATTCCGATGGCGCCTACACACGGTCACATTTTCCGATGAAAAGCTCTCATCTGTCTTTTTCTGTCCGGAATTCCGATCGTGTGTACGCGGCATTAGAATCACTTTAACTTATCAATATAGTTGAGCTATTATTCACTCACTTTTCTCTAGGTCAACAGCCTGTTGAGTACTTTCTTTAGTAGGTATGGTCTTTTATCTTAAAGTTGTTTTTAAAGGCTCAAGGTTTTTTACCTTCATGCATACTATGCATACATTCATGCAATACTATACACGAAGTAAAAAAAAACCTTCTCTGTAGAGCAGCCCCCCCCCAATACTTACCTGAGCCCGATCTTCCTCCAGCACTATGCACGAGAGCCTTGGCCCTCAGGGGGCTTTCCCTCTTTGTTGGCCCAGACAGCAGCCTTTTAATTAAAGTGGCATTAAACCGAACATTTGTTGTATTGCAGCTTACCAGTTCTTAGATGTGATGGCTGCATTAGTTTTATTTTTTAGGCTTTCTTTCATTTATTTGCATCTGGTGATCTGACATGACAGGTTTACTTTCGTCTTTAGAGTTCAGGAGGGGCAGTATTTTCAGTATGAAGCGAAGATCAAGAACACGGGGACATGATTTCAAACTAGCAGGAGGAAAATTTAAAACTAATCTTAGAAAATACTATTTTACAGAAAGCGTTGTTGTTTGGAATAGAATTCCAGCAGAAGTAGTGAGTCAGGCAACAGTAAGTGGATTCCAACATGCTTGGGACAAACACAGACCTATACTCAGACAAAACTTAAAGTGGTTGTAAAGGCAGAAGGTTGTTTTTGTTGTTATCTAAGTGCATTTTATGCATTAAGATAAAAAGCTTTCGGTGTGCAGCAGTCTCCCTAATACTTACCTGAGGTTCATCTAGATCCAGCGATGTTGCACGAGAGACTCGGCTGTCCGGGACTCCTCTCCTCATTGGCTGAGACAACAGCGCGGCTCTATTGGCTTCCAATGCTGTTGATCAGTCTGTGAACCAATGAGGGGAGAGAGGGGGCGGGACCAGGCCATGGCACCGTGTCTGAATGGACACAGGGAGCTGCAGCTTAGCTTGGGTGCCCCCATAGCAAGCTGCTTGCTGTGGGGGCACTGAACAAGAGGGAGGGACCAGGAGCGCCGAAGAGAGACCCAAGGCGAAGAGGATCGGGGCTGCTATGTGCGAAATTATTACACAGAGCATTGAAATATAACATGTTTGTTTAATTTTTAAACTAAAAAAAGGAGACTTTAGTATCAGTTTAACAATGTATTCATGGGGAAAAAAATGGAGCAGACTTAATGGACCACTTGGTCTTTTTTTTTTCTGCAGTCACTCTTCTATGTTTCTAAGCTGCATAGTGCTTTCAACTACAGTGCATTTACAAATGGATCTTTTTGTCTGCCTGGCTCCCATAGAGAATGGCCAGTACCAAAAATATTGTTCATTTCATTTAACTCCCAGGAGCTTCATTAACACATCCTGTAAAATAACAGGATGTGAATTCAGTATAATTGTTTTGCAGTTGGCTTTTTAAAGAAATATTCCATGACTGCAATGCTATGTTACTATACATTCTGTATCTCTGTACTGGGGTTTAGCGCCAAAAACTAAATTGCATTGTTTAATTAGTAAAAACGACCGCTTTAAAGAAGGTTTGAAGAGGAGCTCCAGTCCGATTTCTGAAAAATGTAAAAATCAGCAGCTACAAAAACTGTAGCTGTTGAGTTTTGAATAAAAAGACACCCAGGATCCAGCTCCGTGCTCACCCGAGCCATTTTTTTCAACCGGTCATTGGTCCTCGGTGCCGGAATCTCAACTGTGGGCAACTGGTTGTGCAAAATGTTAGAGGACTGGGGGAGGAGACTGTGACGAAACGTCCCTACACTCCTCTTGAGTGCTTTCGTCATATACCACTTCCTTCCAGTCTGGATACGGATCTCAGATATTCCAACTGCTCCCAAGCACCAAACGAGACGACACTTGCTTAGCTGCTCAACATGGACTCTTTTTTATTAGAACCAAACTGACAAGTATTTATATACAGTAGAAGAGGAGGTCCCCCCTCCTGCTCATATTACTCTAACAATACACCTGTAACAACTTAACATAAACTAATTAACTAATCCCTTTAAGCAGCCGATGTGACTCAGGATTTCACTACAGGTCAGACTTGTTGTCACCAAGCTAAACACAGTTGATTATAAATTATCATAATTACAACCACAAGACATTTTATCACAATAGCAGGAGACCACCAGTAACAGACGGACCGTCTACTACATTGTACAGAGGACAATGTGATCAGCTCTCTCAATTAACATCTTGAGTTCATGACACTAGCATCTGACAGTGTGTGTCCCAACAGCATGAGACAACACACATTATATATACAGCTTTGAATCTGACTAGCACAGATTATTGATGGTTGGGGTTCTCCTTCACCCTGTGCCCCTTAAAATCCAGGGCCCATAATCGGTTGGCAGGAGGCTCGCATTTAGTCCTCTCAAAAAGCCTGTGTCCCGGCTAGGTCTGTCACAGAGACCTTAAAGCGGAACTTGCCCTTTTGGATGAACTTCTTCAGCTTTAAGGTATATTTTTTATTGTTTGCTTAGGGTTCACTAACACGGGCGCATAGACCCGTACATCTGTAAAGAGGTGTTTGTTCATGTAGCCTATAACCATATCCGAAAGCTTGTTAAGAATCAATTATTGCCTGACAGGCACAGTGGCTGTATGAATCCTAATGCACATCCAACCTTGTACTTATGTACAGGGACAGAGTAAAACACCTTTTCACAGATGCATGGGCCTATGCACCTGGATGGCAGGATATTGGGTTACAAGAGAGTTGGGTATCACTAGCTTAGCCATTTAATATAAAAGGTGATCTGATTTTGTCATCTGGTCTTAGAATTCATTCCTCTTTCCAGTTTTCCATTTGCATCTTTGTTCTCACCTCCTTTTTAATGTCCTAGTGTATCACTTAATTTAAGCTTCTAAAACGTGCTATGGTAACATACTTCTGTAATGCCGCTTAATGGTGCAAGGGAGTCTGAACTTAACGATGCCCTTACAATATGCCCTGAGGCTGCCTTCACTTCTCTGCTTCTGGAACAGCTTTAAAAAAAAAATCCAGCTTACTGCATTGATTTGGTTTCCAGCAAAATACTTCTCTTATAAGAATAAAATGCACCACATTGAAATGGTACTGCCTGAAAAACCAAATTGCACATTATAAGTGTACATATGAAGTCGCCCCAGCCCCAGTCTTAAAGAGGAATGACACTGTCTAATGTTTTTTTTTTTTTTTTTTTTTTGTGCAATGAGAAGGATTTTTTTTTGTGCAATGAGAACTCACGTGTTCCGTTTTCAGAGCGAACTGCTGCCGGTTTTCATCAAAAGTAAACACTTATAAAAAGCCATCTTGTCTGTGGGCATGTGAAACCACACAGGCACCTTCTATGGCCCAGCATGCACCGCCGTTACTGCGCCGATCTTGCGTGTGCGCAGTAACGGCAAAGTATAGCTCACGTTCGCCAAAATCTCGCGAGATTTCCGCCACATTTGCCGAAATCTCGCGAGATTTCGGCAGATGTGGCCGAAATCTCGCGAGAGCCCCGTAAATCTCGCGAGATTTCGGTGGATCTCCGCACTGACTCCTGGGATCAATGACACCAGATCCCTGGAGACAGTGCGGCATGACGAGGATCGACGCACAGACCCCGCCCACCCCTGAAGAGACAGAGCAGCAATTACAAGGTAAGTGAAAAAAAAACACTTCATTTAGTACTCTTTGCCTGATTTGGAAGGCAAAGAGATTTACTAAATGAAGTGTGTGCCGAACCGCTTTAAGCCTAGTACACACTATCAGGTTTTTTTTCTTTCAATCCAGCGCCTTGAACAAAAAGAAAAAACTCAGATCGGAGCCACTGTACTAACAATCTGATGTTGGTACAGGGATTTCCCGCGCTGAGCGGTTGTTTTGACCTGGGGAGAAATGCTCTGCGCCCCGAGCCCACCCCCTTTTTTTTAAGCCAATTAGAGCCTCAGGCTCTAATTATGTGCTTCCAGGAGAAAAAAAAAACCCAGTTGAAATCCATGCGTCTGGCGCCCTGCATGTAGATTAGGGTCTGGGCGCATGGATTGGGGGGGGGGGGCGGCGCCCCTAATGGACGGACCGCCACTGCAGACAGGTGCCAATTCCTTCCTGCTGCTTTTCAGGACTCCCTTGCAGGTGGCTTAACCCCTTTAGGACCAATGTCTCCCTTAAAGGGATCACAACCCAAAAGATGGGAAAATATACCTGCCGTCCAGGACACATTACCAGCATCCTGTTCAGGAAATAGGGGAATTACATCATAGTTACATTTTGAAGTGTCTGTCACCACCTGTAAAAATTCTAAATAAATAAAATGCCCACCTATAACAGAAGCATTTATTTACTTACCTCCTCCGTCATCCCATGTAGGGAAAATCTGCCACTCTTCTGGTCCACTGCCACTGCAATCTTCTGACCATTGGATGATTCTAATGCTTGCTTCCCCCACTGGTTGCTGTGGTTCCTCTCAATGGCTTGTATAGCAGTATAGAATTGTACGAGCTAGTCATGTAAAGAAACCCTTTTTTCAGGTTGGCTTCCTTGTAAAAGTGACCTTGTGGTGACAGGGTCCCATTATTTGCCCAGTTATACTGAACACTTGTTGTTTATTACAGTAATGCAGGCAGTCTGCATATACAGTAATACTGGGCTTTTTTCCCCCCAACTGCTAAGTGCTGGGGGAAAGTCCCAAATGTATTATAGTATGTACAGCAATAATGAGGGTTCAATTAGGCTTTAAAGGGGTTAATACTCCCCTTTCCAACTATCCAGTGAAAGCATCTTCTAGGTGTCGGTCTTCGGCTGTCTTCATTAGCAAGTGCTGAATGACGTCACAGGCTGTCATTCCGGCTCAGAGACCAGCCCAGCGCATGAGCTGGCAGTTAGGGGCGAGAAGATGGCGAGCTGGCAGGTAGGGGCATTCTATTGCAGAAGAGATATTGCATGTCTTTCTGCAATAAAAGCCTGCCTGCTCGCTGTTTGCTACATTGCAACTTCACTTCCGCTTTAAAGTATTACTAAAGGCAAAACGTTTCTTTAGTTTTGGGTAGAGTGGAGAGGGATTAGAACACCTATTAGTGCACCTGTATGTGTCCCCATTAGATTCACCTTCTCAATTAGTCCTGTTTATTATTATCAATAAATGTGAAACTAAAAGAAAATCCCAAATTTCGTGTTGTCCCCACAACACTAAGGCCCCTTTCACACTGGGGCGGGAGCCACGGTGACGGTAAAGCAGCGCTATATTTAGCGCTGCTTTACCATCGTTTTAGCCGCGGTTATCGGCCGTAAAGGGGTAGCGGCGCTTTGCAGCGGTATTACCGCGGTGTCCCATTGAAATCAATGGGTAGGAGCAGTATAGGAGCGGTGAATACGCTCCTATACCGCTCCAAAGATGCTGCTAGCAGGACTTTTTTTTTTACCGTACTGCTAGCGCACCGCTCCAGTGTGAAAGCCCGCCGGCTTTCACACTGAAGTGAATGGGGCCGGTTTTTTCAGGCGGTGTACAGGCGCTATTTTTTAGCGCTGTACAGCCTGAAAACCGCCCCAGTGTGAAAGGGGCCTAATAGAGGAAAAATCTTCCAATGGGGATATTAGTTCTGGGCCTCAACGTATTACCTTCATTTTCAGGGATTTTTTTTTTCTCGCTTCCTGTTTTGGCTATTCAACTCCGCCCCCCCCCCCCCCCCAGACTCGCCCTTTTTATTACCTGAGCCCGATCTGATCCATCGATGTTCACAAGCGCAGCAGCTCCAGCCGCTGTGTCTCTCCTCATTGGACAGATTGATAGCAGCCAGAGCCATTGGCTCCCGCTGCTGTCAATCAAATCCTGTGACCTGGGATCGGGGGGCGCAGCAGTGGGACTTGGGCGCAAGCCCGATGAATAGGAGGTGATTGGAGCGCCAGCAGGGGACCCCGGAAGTAGAGGATGAGGGCTGCTCTGTGCAAAACCATTGCACAGAGCAGGTAAGTATAACCGGTTTTGTTATTTATTTATTTTTTTAAATCAAAGGTTTTGTCAGCACAAGCGTATATGGTAAATATCTTCTAAACAGTGCAGGTTTAGGAGATAATTTCAGTACCTACAAGTAAGCCTTATTTTAGGCTTACCTGTAGGTACAAGTGGTGCAACCACTTTAAGCTATTAATGTTGCATGGAAAACTATTTTGCAGGTATTGTTCTGCATGGTAATACGTTGTTCCACGGAAGGTATTCTAGTAAACCAGAAGGATCAAATAACTTTTCTGGTTAATGTTAGCTTGGGGATTTGCTTTGTAATCAGTTGGTGCATTGATTTCAAAATAAAAGTGCATCATAATATATAGCGAAGATTGAAACGTTGCTTATGTAAAATATAGCCATCCTGTGACCTTTTAACAATACTCTGGAGACCTCATTCGATTAATTCATTTAACTGAGTTTCCGTTGAGACCCTTCACAAAATAACGGGCTACAAGCACAAGAGTATTGAAAGCCAATTTAAATGACTGTCACTATGCTTTATGGTTGTGCCCCAGTCAGTTGGTTCATCTACTGCCTATTGTGCAAAATATTCCCCTCCAAATGTCCATTAAAAGGGATTATATTTAAAGGGTTCAGAATCTGTAGAGGTTTTATCACAGCAACAACTGCCGGTCATATGTATGACTGGACTTTATGTAAATAAAGAGTTAAAAATATACTTGCAATATATAACACAATGCGTATAACAAAAGTGCATTCAGTACACTCAATAGTGTATAAACAATAGCAAAACATTGCATAAAAAATAAATATGCAAAAATGAAACTAAAACATGTACACTAGTAGTACTAGTACATGTATGACTTCTTTATACATGTTACACTTAGTGAGAATTCTCTAGTTCCCATACAATATGACTGTCCACAGACTGCTCAGTAAAAACAAGATGCCAATTTTGAACATCACTTGCAATTATCAGGCTGTTTTTCAACTTCATCTTTGTGATAAAAAGTCTATTATCACACAGAGATATTCCAATTTTTCCAAACATTTTCCTCCAACTGTGTCCCGAAAAAAAAAAAATATGCTTAAAATTCCCCAAAAAAATAATTGGAATTTTTTTTTAACTCGCCTCTAAATGCCTGTTGCTAGGGGGTCCCTCGTAGTCTGCCTCTTTCGGTGCCTGGGCTGGTGACATCACCTCGGCGCAGGAAGGGCTCCCTCCCTCCTGTCAGTCATCTGGGACACGTGACAGGTCCCAGATGACTACGCGGCCAATCGCGGGGCCACTCGCGCATGCACAGTGGGTGCCCGGCTGTGAAGTGGATCGTGGGACGAGCAGAGCTTCGACCCCCCCACATCGCTGGACCCTGGAACAGGTGAGTGTCCGATTATTAAGTCAGCAGCTGCAGTATTTGTACCCGCTGACTTTGAATTTTTTTTTTTTAAAAAGAAACTCCTCTTTAATTTGTTCTAGAATGGGCCCATTTGTTTCTGGTAGATATCTGATTCTGTATGTGGCAGGCCTACGTTATTTGGAAAGAAGAAAGAAATGGCTGCACATCCAGAACTTCCGATTGGTGTTATCTTTGTGACACAAAATAAAAGACAAAGACCCCAAACTGTAGACGCGTTTCACACATGCATCTTGTGCTTAATCATTATCATGGTAATCTATCTATCATCTACATGAGCACAGTTTGGTGTCTTTGGTGTAAAACAAAATAAAAGGCAATTGGAAGTTCTGGATGTGCAGCCATTTCTTTCTTCTTTCCAAGTTTCCCACAGAGGCGGGCCGGGGCTAGCACTCTGCAAGATACTCCAATCAGCCTTATCTTTATATACCTGGAGCAGCAGTTCTTTTTCTTGTATCGAGGCCTACGTTATTGTTTGGCCAAATCTGACAGATCTAAATTTAATGTGTAAATGTACATTAATAAGAGCCAAGAGTGTCAATCTCCTGGGTCTTCTGCTGAGCACTGTAGTTCTCTGCACCAACACCTATGTCATAACAGAACACAAGTGGTGTAGCAGTCAGAAGTAGGAATCCCTGAGTGCAGTAGTGGACAGGAAGATTGACACTCCCATTAATGTCCATTTTTAAAGAGCCATCGGGGGACTGTTTCTTTTCAATGGAGTGGTGTTCGGTGGTACAGGCAGAGGGAGGAGTAACTATCTTCTTTAGAGGGATGTTTTTTATTTACAATTTCAGTTTTTAGCAATAGAGAAATCTTAAAGCAAAGCTCCAGTCTGTGAAAAAAATTTTTTTTAAGTCAGCAGCTACAAATTCTGTAGCTGCTGACTAATAATATAAGGAAACTTGTCCAAGGATCCCGCGATGTCGCCCCCCCCCCCCCGAGCCAATTTGTCAGCAGGCTTCGGGTGCAGGCGCCAGCATTGTAAGTAAGGGAAACACAACGGTTTCCTAGTGCGCATGCATGAGTCGTCCTGTGCTTTTTGAATGGTCCCGGTGTCTTCTGGGACCTGTGTGTGTCCCAGAAGGCAGCTGGGGAGGGAGGATGAGCCGGAAGTGTCGTAGATCGCCAATGGTGATCTTACCCAGAAGTGGGACTGGGTACCTGTCAAAACCAGGTACCCACTCCCCCCCCCCCCCCAAAAAAAATTGCCAAATGTGGCAGTGGGGGGAGGGTGCAAACAAGCGGAGCTTCCCCTTTTGGGTGGAGCTCCGCTTTAACCACTTTATCTAACCTTCCTGGTCAGGGAGGGTACAGGAGAGAAGTGTACAATGCTTCTATAAACAGTCAGCACTAAACTGTTTTTCCAGCCTGCATGTATATATGAATAGATAGCAGTCACAAGAATAGCCACACTTATTAAAACTGACCATAGACACAGTGAAATTTGCTTGATTCCCCCATTAACTTAGACAGTGTTGACAGGGGAATCCCTCCTGCCGAGCCATTGTGTTCTCCTGGTGGGGGAAGCCATCCCCGCCTGGAGAAGACCGTGATTTATGTTAGTGGCTATAACAGCCACTTGCAATAATCGCATGTAAAATTGGGCAGGCTGGCTGTACCCAAATTGATTGATCAACTTTGGTATAATCAGCCTGCTCATACATGGTCTATGGCTGGCTTAAGTCTGAATTTAGTCATATGTTTCCAGGGGGTTACCATGTGCCACCTACAATCTGAGTAAGATTGAGTGACTCTCACAATGTCTTTATCACCCTTGAGAAACATTGAGTGACTGAATGTAAAAGCATGTCTATTAATGGTTAAATTATTGGTAAAAGTTTTGCCGATTTTTAATTTTCTAACACCTTTCTTGCCATTTCTTGCCATTAGTCATGCTCTGATTGCTTAAATGTTTAGTTAAAGCGGAGTTCCACCCAAAAGTGGAAGTTGCGCTTATAGGACACCTCACCCCCTTACATGCTACATTTACATGCTACACATGCTACATTTGGCATGTCATTTTTTTTGGGGGGGGGGGGGGGGGGGTACCTACTTGTGACAGGTACCCCACTCCCATTTCCGCTTGGGCCACCTAGGTGACTCGAGCAGAAGTTCTCCTCTCCCCCTTCCTCCTTGCAATCGCTGGATCCTGGGACAGGTGAGTGTGTGTTTAATAAAAATCAGCAGCTACACTTTTTGTAGCTACTGACTTTTAATAAACACAAAAACGACTGGAACTCCGCTTTAATGTCCAAGTTTATTGGACTTTTGTGCAATTAAGCATCAACAGTAATAGTGTCTGCTAACGTTGGGCAAGCCTTGTTTGGGTATAATAGGTTTTAGGACAAGGGCTGAAACCAGGAATAGAGGAGCCGATCTCTAAAATTTGTGCCTTGTGAGATGGTTGTGGGGACAAGTAAGGACATTATAGGCCTACTGTCAATATTCAGTCTGTCCAGTGTAAGATGGCTGAGGTGAGATACATTTTTATGTATGCAGGTCTCTTAAGAACACTTCTACTGTGCCCCATAATATGGAGGTAGATTGCCCTTGGTCAGAGAGAAGTGACAGGAGGCCCAGTCTGACCAGATTTGGCTTAACTCTTCTTTAAAATGATTGGTTGTTTCCTATGTAAAGTAAAGTTTTCCTGCTCTCTGCATTGTGTTAATCCGCTCTTGATGTGTAAATTAGGGTACCACCTCTAGTTTAGCAATAAGAGAAAACTATCTCCATGGTCACGTTTTAGCTACCCTGACACTCGCACATAAATCGCACTCTGCTCCACAACACGTAACTGCCTCATCCTTGCCCAACCCCTTGCACTGGATTCACAGTGTCTGTGCTTGTGCTGTGCCTGGCTGCTTACTGTGCTTCACTCTACTTGAGCTGCTTTCACTCACACTGGCTAAACAGTAGAGCTTTGCTGCAACGTGCCTGCCTAACGCATGCCCAGCCTGCCAATCTCTACCCTTTGCTGTTGTCCTGTTGATGTCATTTAGGGGGGCTTGGAGGTTTTCTAAATCTATTTGTGCTGTTCTTTTGTTTCCTTCCACTTCACAGGTGTTAATCCATTGACCTCCATTTCTGCAGAGAACAATGGCCATTGCGTGGATATCCCGTCATTTCCCCCTTCATTGTTTTCATATTTCCATATTTTTTTCTTTTTATATTATTTTAGGTTATTCAGAAGCATAGAATTCTGGAGCTTGGGGAGCAGTTAAAATATTTCCTTTGTTTTGTCTTTCCTATGTCATCTTTTTGACAGTGAAGGTTAAGAAGTAAAAGTTTAGTTTTAATCAAGGAAGAACGTGAAAAAATAGATCTGTCTAGGAAAGATGCTTAGTGGAAACGCCCAGCATTGGTTTGAGAAGACTGATAAACATTAAACAGTATCATATTTTAAGTAGGAACGCACACTGAGTAGAAGCAAGATTAATTTGCCTCCGTATTTGGGTTGAATCACTTACTGTTTTCATGTGTGGCTGGGGATTGCATTGGCACCAGTGTTCCTAGCTCCATCCGTTGGGCCAACTGTGGACATGAGATGGTGATTATAAATTCAAACAACCGTAAAATCTTTTATAAAAATGATCTTTTCATAAACACCAAGACATCATGTTGCTGGCCTACTCCGATATATAAGAAATATCTTTCGGACTTTGGATTCTCTAACCTTTATCTAATGTCTATGAAAAGCCTTGAAGTTGTTATAAGATGGTTTCATTTTCCCAGTTGGATATTGTATTTGTTTTTTCCGTGACATTGGAATCTAGCAGGATATGTGATTCTCTATGGCAGAGTACAGTGGAGACCCTACCACAGGGTTTGCCCAGCGATTAAAAGAATTCAGTGGGTAAATCGGCACACTTGAGTTTACTTATGATTTTCTTGTTTGGGTGATTTACCAATCTATGCTCCTATGCTGTCTCCTCATACAGTTGGAGCCTTCATTTTATTGCTCCTGCGGATCTGGGCTTCTAGGTATGGGACAACAGCATGTGATATTCCCCATGAGCTAGGGTCTTGGCGATCAATTACCGAACACTTGTCACATTAGGAAGGGTTGGCTGCAACACTGCCCATCAAGTTAACTTCTGCCACTGGATCTATTCCAGGATGGACTCCTCGACATTGAGGTGGTGAGGAAACATGGATTCATGAGTATACCTTTCTGAAGAGTGGGCTGTCAGGAAAAATCGCTGCTTTACTTTGTTTTTGCCAAGCTTTGGCCAACGTCTGACGCGTTGCCAGGAACATAATGCCCACCGGTTTCCTTTGATTTATGGTCAAAGTTAGGATAGGCTTGTACAATAGAGCCTCCCATGGTTTTTCAGGCCAAAGTTTCATTCAGTACAGCCCTGATCATAGTGTAAATCTGCATCCAAAAGTGAATTGCCTTGGGGCAAGTCCACCACCACTCTACTTTGAATTGGCAAAGTAACAGTATCACTTTAAAATAAACCTATGCTTGCAAATTTAGGGGAAAAGCAGCAGGTTTGCTTTTAATCCCCTCATTCCCAGCAGCACATACTTGCCTTTCCATTGCTTTCCCACCACTCCATTCAGCTTCAGAAACAATAGAAAATGCCTCATCCTTTGGGGTTGGAGAAGCATGTAACTTACCCATGTGACAGTGCTGAGTTAGTTGGCACTGTTACAGGGGAGTCCATAGCACTCTAACTTTTCAATTCAGTGACTCCTAGTTTACACAGGACTATCCTTACACTCCGGGCTACAGAATGGAGCAGAGCAGAAGGAAGGTAAGTACTGTGTATGCATCTGTGGAGGTCTGCTTGGACAAAGCACAGATTCACTTTAAAGTCTCTTAGAACAAACCATGAGCTTGTCGTCCTTCAGTGAACCTTTCTCCTTGGCACTTCCAAAGCCGAGGACCAGGGCTTGGCATTAGCAGGTACCACTGACATTCTGGCTATAAGGCTGGCTCGTTATGAAGTGTTCAGGTACTGTTTGGCAGAGGAAATCATGTAATATAGAGTTGTTGAGAGCTGTTGTTGATGTTCACAATTTTTGATCCCCAGGGAACAGTCCTCCTAAAGATTTTTATTTAGCTGTTCCATAAATGTCTTTTTTAACATGTGAAAAATTTAGTTTTTGTAATTGGATCATTTACAGAACATTTAAAAAGTCTTGATTGTCTGTTAATAGTTTAGTTTAGTGGACTAAATGTAATAAAATCTGTTGATTTTGTGTAAATCTTGTAAGAAATAATTGCTTAGTTGACTTCAGAAATTGGTCAGGTAAAAGAATATATCCATAAGCCTTTGATTTGAGGATTGTTTGACTAAGTTTTGGCTTAAAAAGTAAATCTAAAAACATTTAATCATTCCAATAGACAATAATGACCTGTATCTGTAGGAAGTAAGGTGCCTTCCTTTCCTGGTCTAAGGGACCATCTGCTTTGTAGAAAAATGGACAATGGATTAACTTCCCACTGTGAGCTTCCATTGTGCAATTGGCTGGATTGTGCTGTTTTTGTATTTCATCTGCACTAAAATCGGTTGTAAAGCTGGGCCATGAAGTCTGCCAATTGATATATCTAGTGTACTTAGTCACCATGGAATTTAGGTAGAGGTGATGTGTACTGTGTTTAGTGTGTGAAGTTTAAAGGCAAAAGATGCATGTGTAGTATTTAACGTCACAAATAAAACACTCTCAGTGCTACCCTTGTCTGCACTTATTCAGGCCAAATGAGTGGCAACTGGGACAGTTGTCCCAGTGTACTATACTATCCTAACACACTGTATTCCTGGAGGTTTCAAAATGGTAATGAAAGTCTATAAAGTGCTGTCTGACATCCAGGGCTGAAGCGAGGCTGCCGAATCAAAATGGGCTGGGGACCCAAATACTGCAACAGAAGAGGGGAGGGAGAGAAATGCACCAAGCGGCCACTGGTGTAGCATAGTATAATGTAACAAATTGAATCAACATGAGATACTCACAATTAAAAGTAAGATAACAGGCGTTCTGGTGCCATTATAGTCTCTCGGGGGGAGTCCAGAGAATGACAGAGCCGTCGGTCAGCGTGGACCCCGCAGAGAAGGAGCTGATAACGTGTTTCGACCAATCTCCTGCAATCGCTGTAGAGTAAGCCTGGTGTCCTGATGGCCTCATTTAGCTTTATAAAGCAGGTTTCTGTATCTGATGTCACTCCTCCTCTTGGCTTAGTTTCAAAGTTCTGTGACTTCCTGTTTCCTGTTTCCTTCCTTTACCTGTCCTGATACAGGACAAGTAAAGGGAAGAAACAGGAAGTCAGAGAGGAGTGACATCAGACACCGAAACCTGCTTTATAAAGCTAAATGAGGCAACCAGGACCCCAGGGTTACTCTACAGTGATTGCAAGAGATTGGGCAAAAAGCATCATCAACTCCTTCTCTGAGGTGTCCACCGGCAGGATCATCAAGCAAAGTGGCCACAGCGGCTGCGCTGACAGCGCCATCATTCTCTGGACCCCCCCCCCCCCCGAGAGACTATACTGGCACCAGAGCGCCTGTTACCTTGCTTTTAATTGTGAGTGTATCTTATGTTATGATTCAGTTTGTTACTGTGCTACGCCAGTGGCTGCTTGGCTCCTTTCTCTCCCTAGTATTTAACGTCTGCTGGAATCTGGTATGGAAAGAAAACCTTCTTCACGAGCAAGTCTACCTATAGGTTTCTCATTTTTGGTAGGTACTGGCAGGTTGAAAAACGTCAAATACTTCCTCACCTTCTCTACCTCCTGTGGTTCAAGCATACACGGCGTGGCTTCATTTTTTATCAGTGTTCTTATATGTCCCTTGTGTAACTTCCCAGTGGAAGAAATAGAGGATCCTGCACCCAGCAGCTAATGATTTCCCTTTGGTCCCCTTCCCTCCATTGTGCCACCAGGCACAAAGAAAAATCCTCCAGGTTTGATTCTGCTTTCTCCCATGTGACCGTTCTGGTGTTTTGGCAGTTGGTTTATCAGGCACCCGGTGCTGCCACTTTGGGATGAGAGAGTGAGAGCTCGTCTCTTTGTAAAGTCCAAGTCACAACACTGGGCTTCCTCTCTTTACTCCCAGCAGCTGAGTTGTTTTTCATACTCTGGGGCTCTGTACATCTGATACCTAGTCATTTGTTTTGTTGAATTGTCTAAATTATGGATGGATACAGGGAGCTGAACAACCCGCTGACGCCATAAGTCGCTAGGTGCCTCTCCGCTATATGATTTCCCGTCATCATTGTTCCAGATTTTCCATTCTACGCCATAGAGTCTCAAAGCTGCTAATTTTTAATACTAAATCCATAGTTTCTAGTGGGTAGACTTTGGAACTCAGAAGCTGATATCTCATCCACAGAGATTAGTTCAAAACCTCAACATCTAGCCAAAACAGAAATAGCCATTTTTAGTGGCCTGACCTGTTAAATGTAGATGAGGATTTCTGTAGGATACAGCAATTTATAATATATTTAAAAGGATTGCTAGACAATACTAAGATGCAAAAGTTATTTCGCTATGATTATTCCTTTTGGTGGTGAGAAAGGGGAGGTTAAATCAAATGTATGTCTAATTTTTTTCTGTTCTGTCTTTTTCCAGTACACCTCCAGCATGCGAGCAAAGTATTTGGCCACTAACCGCCCAGAAACGGACCCTGGCCACTAAGTGTGGGATCCAACAGTCTTCAGATAGATTTCAACCTGCTGTGTTCCTAAAGTGTGGGTCAATGCATCCCTAAATAAATGTCGCCATTCCCAGGCACCCCCAGCCTTTGAGCCTTGCCTTCAAGCCCCACCTCCTACGTGCAAACTGCTTGGAAGAGTCAAACACAAGTGTCTTGGGATATCGCAAATTGTTGACCTCAACATGGAATTCAACCTTTGTTTTACATGCAGCAATCTCATTGCAACATTGTAATCACCTGAATTTGACATCAGGCCCTTCAAATAGCTGTGGTTCGTTGCCATAAAGTCGCTTTCGTTTTTATTTTTTGTAATTTTTTTTTTTTTTTTTTTTCCGTCTGAATTTATGAAAAGACGTCACATTTTTTTAATGTCTTTGTCTAAAAATGTGCAATTCGTTTTAATAATGCAGCGGAATACATAACATTTTTTTTTCTACTTTTATTTTGCGGCTGCCTTTTTATATTCAGTCAATGTTGTATAATGCAGATATTTTGATGTCAGTGTTATGTATATCCTTTTTAAAACCAAGGACTCTTCATATTCTAAATTATGAGCAAGGAGATGTAAATTACAGATTAGGCTACGTAAAAAAGCATTTAGAGGGTAGTCTTACCCAAAGCAGATTTTGTTTTGACTGGGATAAGGCTTGGTCACTTGTTGGATATTCAGTGCTGCTTAGGACCCGTGCAAGAAGGTCTACTCCAATGCCAGCAAGTATATGGCCCAAACAATGTTTTTATTTTTTGGCCTCTGAATAAGAATACTTGCAGAACAGAGTTCGGTGCCACGAGTAGCTCATGGGAAACCCAAGCCTACCCTTCCACTGCAATGCAAAGGGTCGGGAGATGTGTTTTTTTTTTTTTTTTTTTCTAAGGTCCTAAAGAGCACTCAAGTTCTGGCAGGGAACCCATCCTTCTTAACCTACCTAAAAAGAAATAGTGCTTAAAAACTTATTTCTAAAATTTTCAATTTATGATTAGAACAGCTTTCGATTAAAATACATTTATGGCATGTTTCTTTTAGACTGCTAATTTCCCATACAAAGATCCCACTAAAATATACTGCAGGCAACCTGTGCTAAACCTAGACAAAAATGGATGATTAAAAATAAGCCACACTTCATCCGAAGAAAAGTCAATTTAGTGCCAATTCTCTTTAAGTTCTTGATGGCTACAGGGACTTTTACTTACATATTTGTAATTGCTCCTTTACATAATTGTAGCCTATATATTGGGTTGACTGATCCTTTATATTATTTCTAATGAATAACCAAAAATTGCAGCTAACCTTAAAGCTCTGTTACCCATTGATAGAGCTACTAGGACATTCCAAAACAAACCGCGTTATTCTATTTTACTTTTCTTTTTCTGTTGGTTTAAGACCAGTGTTATTGATTTTTATTCCGATAGGATCTAACTGCTTGTCATAACTGGATCTACTTTACGTTGTGTTATTTTAAGATTCACAAGGTAAGATTCTTGCCATTTACTTCAAACCAAATATCACTTTGGTTTTCAGTCTTAAGCAGAGCATTTAGGCTTTTATTTATTTAAATTTTTTTTCCAATTGCCACTCATTTTGTTTTCTTAGGTTATAATACTTTGACAATGAAAATGACCACTTTAGCCCTTCCATTGGGCAGCAAGTTTTTAGTTAGAGGAAAAATCTACCTTTTTTAAACAAAAAAAATAAAAAATGTAGCTATGGGTGGATACTTTTAAAATATGAGCTGTATTGCTTCTTAGCCATATGACTGCAACAAGGAGGTTTTAGCAGCTTGAGCTGTCTGGCTGTCTACTCCCACACAAGTAATTTCTGTAGGGCAGAGGATCTCAAGTCAGTTTACATTTTGTGGGTCCCCTCACCACAGCACATGGGAAATCTGGTTAAAGGGAACTGACATAATATGGCAGCTGTCAATGTTGGTTCAGGGGTGACGTTCTTATGGTGGGTCACTGACCTGGAACATCTGTTCATTCCAGGCCCATGTCTCCTTAAAGTGGACCTGTGCTTTGTCCATACAAGGAAATGCAACAAGTTTGTTTCAATGCTCCCCTTCTGCACAGCAACCTTAATTCCCCCCCAATATTCTGTTGTAGAGTGAGGAAAAAGTCTTGTTTGCTCCAGATTGTAGTAACAGCTGACACAAGACTAGGGACTCTGTCCTGTCCTGGTTTGAGAGAGATGGGCTAAGCACCATCACATGAGGGGAAGTGGAGTGAGTTACATGCTTATTGGTACTAGATATTTCCTTTGTTTCTGTGGACTGAGTGGTGGTGGTGGGGGGGGGGGGGCTATAATGTTGGGAAAGGAAAGTTAAGTGTATTCAGGCCATACACATCGCCCGACTATCGTGTGGCACTAGACAGTTCAATGGAAACTGGCCAATATTCACCCCGTGTGTATGGCAGCCAGTCCAGCTTCTGTTGAAGGGGCGTGACCGGAAAAGGTCTGCCCAGTGGCTAAGTGCACTGACCGGTGTGTTCTGGCGGGGGGTGGCTGTCCCCCTGTCAGAAACACAATAGCTTAGCGGGGGAGATCACTGTACTAACATCAGATTATTAGTACAGCGTTAAAGTTGAAGGGAAAAAAAAACTGCTAATGTGTACCAGGTTTTAGCTTCCATTTAGGTACCATTAAAGTAAACCTGTTGCTTTGTTCGAGGGGTTAAAGCAAAGATAGGAATCTCAGCCTTTAAACATGTTTACAAAAAAAAATAGTCGGCAATCGCAGGCCCCATATTTCTTCCTTTGACGGTTACCATTAGTTCACCTGTGTTCCAGAGAAGAAAGCCATAATACCCTTTGTTTCCCCTCACTTCCTGCTATTTGCTGGGTGTCAGGCCAGCAGTTAAGCAGAAATCTCTGCAATGCGCCCACATACAGCAATCAAAACATTGAAGCTGAGCTGTCTGCTGTGATCGAGAATTCCTAACCTATCCATGTGGTGAGTGTCGGACAGAACAGGAAGTGAGGGGAATTGTCCCCAATAGGAACACAGTCAGTGTTTAAACCCTATTAAAAACTAGAGAACAGTTTTGATGCCATTGGGCACCAAAAAATGATCAATTTCCTTTATATGTATTCCATTAGGTAGGAAGTCCTATGGCTCAACTGCCAAAGATCTATAAACATCAAGCGTTTTTTTTTTTGTTTTTTTAAGGTGTCCTTGTCTACCTAGAGCCTATCTTTCATGTTTTAGTAGAATTCGTTTTTATAGGCAAATGATTACACCACACATGATGGCGTATATTCCAGCATGTTTCCTTGTGTATCCCTCCATGGTATACCCCTGTATTTCAGATACCTTTTTCCAGCTGACAAGTGTCTTATGGTATAAAACCCCTTGTATATTGTGCAAACATCATGCATGACCACTTTCCTATGTGATTATGGATACTATACATGGCACTTGAAGCAATGGCCTTATTTAAGGACATCATGCAAAGCTCACTAACAAACAGCCAGTCAAGTTTGATCCCTTTAGTGATATCTGATTTTTAAAGATTTCACTGTAGGCATCTCCACACTATGGCTTTTTTGCACTGTTATTAAATAAGGTCACGTCTTTTTTTTTTTTTTTTTTTTTTACTTGGCTACATGGATAGGGATAAGAGTTGCATTTAATTTGAAGCCTGTAAATTGATTGCATTGATTAATTCTTAGTTTACTACCTCCTGTAACCAACATACTGCATTTACTCCCCTGTCTCTGCTGTATGTAGCTATAGGATTATAATCATGTTTTGTCATTAAGGCGACATACTTGTTTTAAAGTGTTTTTTATTTGTATTTTACGGTTTATTGTAAAACCTGTGATTCTTATTGCATTTTAACATTTCACAACTTAACATAGTGCTGGTGGTGACATTCTGCAGACTTTAAGGGCCAGTACATTTACATTTTCTTTTTTTTTTAAATAGAGTGGGGGTGAGTTAGACTCTGTCATGTTTTCATTGCTTTCTCCATTCCAATTGGGAGATTCACCCCTCTGTGTATCACTAAGAAAACATGAGGAGTTGTCATCAGGGAAAGAACTAAAATCTACCCAACAGGATAAAGACAGCAAAAAATGGGGGCAACCCAACCCAACCCAACCCTTCTCCTCCTTATATAACTATACATATATAATTTTAGGAGTGTGTCCAACTTAAAAATGTTTAAATCTGGACTTTCATAAATTGTAAAACACTTCACTGGAAGAATTCATTATAACATATGCAATTACTTTGCAAGTCATTTGGTAATTTGCTGCTATTTAGCACTATTTACTTTAGCATCCAATAAATTATGTAACCAAAAAAATCAAACATTTTCCTTTTTTATGGAATTATAGCAACAGTATTACTTATAGACTGGTTATCTCTAATATCCTTGTCCTCTAGTCTCTTAATTGGCTGATCGTCTTTTTCAGACGTCTTTACAGAACTTGAGGTCAAATTATTTGTAGATTTTTGCAAAAAGTATAACACTCCTTGCAATGTCCATCTCTACTTTAGATGTTGGTTGGTGAGAGCATTGCCAGGGCTAAGAGGGTACATTATTTAATACAACACTCAGACTAATCATGTGATTTTAGTAAAAGTGGGAACCTAAAAATGGATTTTCAGTTTAATTCCATCTTCCAACAGAATTCCCTTCTTTAATTTGAAACGCCTTTTAAGTTTACTGGCCCTTAAGTATGTCGCTACCTCTGTGCACTAATGATGGAATATACTTTTATACCATAATTAAACTATTTTACCACTTACAGCATGTTTTTTTTTTTTTTCTTTCATTGACGGAAATACCACTCCTATGTATTATGGATAATTTATTTTTCATCCCTTAATCTCATGGACATACGTGAACCACAATATAGGAGGACACCTTGTAAAATCTGGAGTGCACTGAAGCCTCATGATCTACAAACCATCTATAACTGGAGATTTTAGACTTAAATCACTGGTGCTAAAGATATTGAGTCTAACTTTAAATCATAGCATTGCCGACTGTCAGGTCCCGAAAACTCTATGGATTAGCAGTGGGATTTTTTTACAGTGATTGTCTTACTACATGGGAAATTATATATCATCAACGTATCTGACTTCTCTTCTCTTTCATCATGATGACTCCCTTTTAATAATAAAAGCAGAACTTAAAATTCCACCCGAGAATTCAGATTTTTCTGTCTTGCTTCTGTTCTTAATGGTTTGGACCACAAAAAGTAAAACTGAGCCATGTTGACCCACCAAGGCCATCAAAGACAAATCTATCTTTCATTCGTCATAACCTCTTTTTTGGAAGCACAATAATGTTGTTTGCACCTTGATTTTGGCTTCAATATTTTTTTTATTTGTGTACTTTATTCATTAAGAGAACAGCTGGGATGAATTGGAAAAAAAAAACTTTCAGAAAAGTCATCTCCAAAATGTGAATTGTAAATAGCATGTTGGACTTTGTGCCCAGTCTCAAAGACTGCCTTGTTATTGTAAAAGAAGTCCAACTCAAGACACAACAGTCTTGAGAATTACTGTTGTGTTTGTATACTGTGTGTGATATAAATAGGTTCAACTTGCTTGCCATTTATAGGAGCTTTCACTTAAGTATTGTCTTTTCACATGGAATTTGCTCATAAACTCTTAAGATACATCAGAAAAAAATGAAAAGGGGTTGGAGCTACAACATAGGTCAGGCTACCTTTAGCTGTTGAAGACCTATGGGAGTATGTGCACATAGAAAAAGTTTGGCCAATCAATTTTCTGTCTGCTTGGCAGAAGAAAGTATACACACCATCAGTACTTCAAGCAGACTTGTTCCTTGTTCCAGACTTGTTCCTTCTTTTTAGTAGAGAGACTGCTGCAAAGGAAGAATATAGTTAACTATAGACACTGTGCCTTTGTATTATAATATTTTTGACTGATAGACTTAGTGTGAACATTTAGCACCCATGCTGTGTGGTTATACTGGAGGATGTTGTGACCATAAAGTACCATGTTGGAGCTAGCCCATGCATTGCTCAGTTATTTGATGAATGGGCCTAAAATTACCTTTTCTTGATTGGTCAGTTTTCCGCCTGTGAATGGGCACCTAAAGTTAAAGAACTGACTGTGGTGTACTATTGCGAAGTTTGTGCCAATATATTATTGCAGAAAGAACAAATTGCTAAACAAGGTGAAACATCTACCAAATAATAAACTTCTAGCTTTCCTATCTGCAGTTACATCTTTTATCCCACCTGTTTCTCAGAGGCCTAGGAGTGGCAATGATGTCCAACTCTCCCCTTATACTAACCACCTAGCACTGCCAAGATGACATGCATTAAATTCACATTTCAGAAATTTGTTATAAACTTAATGCCTGAACAAACCTATGTCTAACCTTCTCTACCTCCTTCCATTGCAGCATTATGTCTACTGCAAAGAAATTGGTCAACTTTAATAGTAAGAGTGGGAGAACATGGAATGAAGGCGGAGGCTGTCCTGTAATTTCTTAGTTTTTTTTTTTTTTTTTTTAGACTTTTGTTAGGAAGGTATATGACCATCAAAAGCCAAAATGGAACACTGGTGGGTCAACTTTAGCAGTGTGCTTGTTTACTTAGTCTTGTTGACCCTTTGTAACTAGTTTTCTGTAAAGTGTTTTGTACTGGCCAGTTTGACTTATCTATAAATAATACTTTGTAATAAGTTTTTCAAGCTCCTCCCCCCAGTGGTGGAAAATTATTGACCAAGGGAGGGGGCTGGGTAAGAGAACCCATCAAGAATGGGTAGTTAGGTTTGTCTGCAAGAGTTGAACGATGCTGTCAATAGCTATTACCCCTAATCAGGCGAAAATTGGCTGATAGGCCTTGAATGGGTCACCTAACAGTGGGTTTTAGGGGTTCTATATTTTTATGGAGCTCCCTATGCAATTCTTAGTCATGTATTTTACAGTGTAGAAGTGTGGGCTATACACTTGCACTCCTTTTAGGCCTCTTTCACACTGCCGTGATTTCAAGGAATACCTGCGTAAACATGAGGTCTATGGACCACAACCTGCATCAAAGTCAGACCGTAGTATTACAGGGACTACTTTAAAATCGGTGCGACTTGAAGTCGCACAGATATGAATAGTTATCAATGGGAATCATGGGGTACGACTTGTCATGAGACTCTGATGTCCAAAGTCGCAGGAAAAGTCGCACAAAATGGGCCTTACCTGCACACTTGGGTCCCTTACACACTTGTGCAACTTGGGACTGCAAAGTCACATGACAAGTCGTACCCCATGATTTCCAATGAGTACCATTCATACCTGTGCAACTTCAAGTCCCAGCTGCTTCAAAAGTAGTCTCTGCACTACTTTGGTCCAACTTTGATGCAATTTGAGGTCAATAGACCTCAAGATTACACAGGCATGGTTTAAAGTTGCATCAAAATTGTGGCAAAATCGTGTGACTTTCAAGTGTGAAAGGGGCCTTAAGTTTCCTTATTAATGAAAACTTAATGAGAGTGGTAGAAGTCTGTGTTGAGTAACCTAATTCTAGCCATCATTGTACATGTGTGACCATACAGAGTTCATTGACTGACTGGTGTGGGCAACAATAATTACATGATACCCATTGTTAAAGAGTGCAGTCTAGTACGCAAACATATTTGCAAACATATTTGCCTCTTGAAGAATGTCAAATGAAGAAACAAAATGATTGTCTGCTGTAGGTTTTACACACAAGTTCAGAGATATTACATTTCTTTTGTATATGAAGTTCTGCATTACAACAGGGCATTTTTCACAAGATTACTCTTGAAGGTGGTAAGGCTTGGTTCCTCAAGACACACAGCGCTTTAACAAATCTTTGAACACCTTGAGTGTGCTGCCATTTTTGTACAAGGCACATTTGCTTGTCCTTTGGGCCTATTGCAGTTAATGTTGCTTTGGTATAATAATTCATGCTAGTTTTACCACCACAACTATAGACAGATGGCAGTACTTAATAGATGGACCTGATAATGCTTGGTAGGCTCAATATCTGGGTAATGTTGCAGACTTCATATAAGCAAAACTCCGGGCAAACAACTGCACACATGCGCGATTCACGGACGGCCGTAGCACCAATTTGTTTCTAAAGTTGCCACAACAACTGGCGGCAACAGAGGAAGGTCCCGCCCCGTTGTTATGGCAACATAGATAAACACATCTCAACCTAGTAAAACAAGGAATCCCTAACCTAAAATGGTGCTGTGATCTGCCTTAAATCTTTGATCCCAGTACTGCCCACAGACTCCTGGGAAATGATGCCATATCATTTCCCAGGAGCATGGGCGAGGGAGGAAGTGACTAGGATCAGGAGGACTACATAGCAACATGGCGTTTCTGGCAAGTATAAGAAAAATTTTCCTCCCAAATGTTTCTATAGGTTAAAAGGAGTCTGTAAAAAAAAAAAAAAAAAAAAAAAATTCAGGGTGGAACGCCACTTTAATTCAAAGGATTAACTGGGCTGATGCTAAAAACTAGTCAGTGAGAGGTGGATAAATCCGTACATAGACCACTTAAAGTAGAACTATAGGCAAAACCTTTTTTTTGGATAGAGTAATGGAGGGTTCAAACCCTTGTAAGGTTTATTTTTTTCTGTGTCCCATTTGGGAGATTTACCTTCACCTCATGTCCCATTGCCATAACAAGAATTGAGAGGAAATCCCAGCAAATTAAGGGAATCTCTTGGGGACCCCCAGGTCACCCAAACTAGTGTCTCCGTTGGAAGAGTTCCCCTCTATTACTTTTTCTGGGACAACCCAAAATTTGGGATTTTCTTTTACTTTTAATGATAATGGTAAACAGGACAAATGGAGAGGGTGAATCTCCCTAACGAGGCTAAAGACTGCAATAAAAACGGACAGGCATTCAAAGGTGGGCTCTTTGAACGACAAAAACATGGCTGCAATTGAAAGTGGCTTTTAATGAAAACAACTACTGGACATCCTACTTGTACATGAACTACACTAGTGACTGAACAGAATTAGAAAATATGTTGGCAGATAGGATAACTCTTATATATGTGTTTCAACCAAACCATGTAGTTAGCTGTTTGCCTGGAGTTTTGCAACACAGAGTCAACTAACACTTTGCTAATTGCTCATGTGTATTGAGCCTTTCCACCTAACTAACCACTGTTACCTTCGGGGTCAAGGAGTGCTCAGCAGGCGCTATTATAAGCTGCTTATAGGTTAAGAATTTCAGTCACCAGGTCCATTATTAAAAGGATTGATCTTGGAGAGGTTTGGATGCATACATAGATTTAAAAACATTAACAACTGACCAGCAGGACAAGTGTGGGCTGGATTGTCTATGGAGGCATATTCCAAAATACTCATGTAAAATTTGCCAATTTCACAACTGTGAGGTTTTCTATCATAGAAGCCTATGTTATGTTGATTCACAGCATACTTTCGGGTCCTGAAGTCAGACATTATCACTGACAACTCTTACTAATTTTGGAGTATTTTCTTGAGTAAGGCTGGCCATACATTATGCATTTTTTTTTTTTCATTCAACCAGCGGGTTGAATCATAAAAGAAAATGCCTTATGCTGTGGTGTTGTATTCTGATAGTAGGGAGCCTTACCCACCGTCAGAATACAGTAATCAGTGTTGCCCGCTATAAGAGGTGGCGCGGATCATTCAGGAAAAACCCTACAAGGCTGGTTGTTGCTCCAAAATATATTCCAGTAAGAGTCTAGTCTGCCCATACATGGATAGAAATATGGCCAGTCCCTGCTGAACCTGCCAAATTTAGATCCATGTATGGTCAGCTTAACTTATCTTGGGATATAATGTGGAGCTGCGCTTCCACCTTCCCCACTGTTTGTACATGGACAATGATGACTACAATTAAACTCCATTCCTCACACTTATTGATAATTCTGTATTGAAGGCCATACACCAGAATGCAGTGCATATGTCTTACATATAGTGTAATACTTGTAGTGCATAGTCTAGTGAAATTCCAAAATAAAATACGAATTCTAGGGAAAAATGCCAAATACAAGTAAAGACTGAGACGGATTTTGCAAATGTGTCTCACATGTGTTCTAAAGTGGCATAGCATGCACCAAATTCATGTACAAGTTCTAAACTGGTTCTTGAATTTGGTGCATGCCGTGGCACTGTTGGAATGAATGTGAGAAACTTTTGCAAAATCTGTCTCTGTATCTTCTGAAAGTGTATCTAATTAGGGCCACCTTTCATTTGGTGTACAAACTGGGTATTTTATTTTGAATTTGGTGCACGATAACCATGTAGAACTGGAGCAAGAACTACCTGAATTTGGTGCACAAGCTGCTGCCAGAACCAAAACTGTTGCAGATTTTTTTTTAATTAGACGCAACAGAAGCAATTAATGCCAGAAAAGTGGCGCAGCAGCTTTATTGAATTCCCCTTAGATCTTTTGAACCTTGTTTTAGTTTTTTAGCAAGATGTTTTTCTCAGTCCTCATCATGTTTGATTCCTAAAACTCAAGACATAAGAGATGCACTGCCCTCCACAGCCTAGTCTTCCAAAACTTGACTCAACGCCAATCAATGTGGTTTCCTGCTGCTATCTATATTCCATCTGGGAATATTTACAGAATAAAGTTAAAGCCAAGTGACCAGATTGCTCGGTATACAGTCAAACGAGATAGCATGTGGTCATGCTAATGGCAGAATAAAATCAATTTGCTCTCTGGGATCCCAAGAGTTTTAAAGTCTTCCTATCAGGATAGACACATGAAAGATTACTTCTTTTTAAAAAAATGTCTCCCTCCCGAAACTTTCACCCTCATCCTTGCTTCACTATTTAGTGAGTCTCTTACTGAAGTGGAAACTTCTGATATTTTAATACTTCATCTAAATCAGTGACCCACCAAGTAGAAAGGGAAATGTGAGGGTGATCTTGGACCATGCACCTCTTAAAGGCATTGTACACTTTTCAAAGGTTTTCGGCTTTTTTAGCTGGGTTTTACATGTAGCTATTCCCTCTTTTGTTTTACCTTGTAATGATGGGCTCATGTGTTGTGGCTGCAGTTTTAGTGCCATGGCTAATCATTTCTCCCATGTCCATGCATTTATCCACCTAACATGTCCTTATTCACCAGAGGGACAAGCAACTTCTTGTTCCGGGTCACATAATATCCAATGCATACCTAGTCATTTCTCTGTGCTACATCACACATATGTGAGTGCTAATGTGATGCAACTAACGCATCCCTTCCAGCATGGTAAGCTCTGTTATTAGCTCTCACCTGCCCCAACCTTAGAATGAGACCCAGGGATTGTGAGATATGTAGTTTCTTCATAGGAAATGTCAGTTCTCAGACTACAGACAAATCATGTATTAACCCGTGCAGTGCCATGCTACATTCCTCATGTTTTAAACAAATTTCTGAAACAATGTGAAGATTTACCATACTATAAGCTGTGCGTACAGGGCAACAGATGACACCATGGAACTACATGATCAGTGCAGTCAATATCAGCATGACTGACATGTTCCTAACAGGTGGATGATAGAGGTACACTCAAATCTGAGATGACCATCTAACCAAAACTGACACATTTGTTTGGGTGCAGTTACCACCTAGTATGTATGTGTGATGTGAAAATGGGTCATTTTGTCCAAATCTGGTATTTTCATTGTGGGTGGATGGTGGTGAGAGCGTAAGCATCCAGTGGCTTTTTAGAATTCTTTAGAACATAATGTGAAACTGTGCTAATGTAGGGTAAACCAACAAGTTTGCTATAATTACCCTCCTCAGCAGAACATACTAATTTTATCGCTCCATTTAGCTGCCAGGAGCAGGAAAAGCCACCCTGCATAAGCTATGAGTCGCTTACGTCATGGCTTATATTGGGGTATGGCTTCTTTGTGTTATAGAACTGGTGATTGGCCCAACCACATGCCTCTGTATACTTCGAGGCATCTGGTATTTTTTTTTTTTTTGCTCCCAAGGGTTCAATGGAATGATGAGAGAGCCAAGTAAAGATGAGTTTATTCACTTTGGGGGGTTAAAGCAAAACTTGTTGCTTTGAACTGTTAGTTTTAGTTGCTTTAAGCAACAAAACTACTACTTGAGTTCCCAAACCTGTCCCCCAACTCCCCTCCTTACACGTGATATAAAGAAAACTAAATTTGAAAGAGGTGGACCTCTCCCTAGTGGCGGCTGGAATCGGTAAAGATAAGATAAAAAATTGAAACATACAATTTGAACAGTGTGTGGTCCAACCTGCTGCCATCTACCCGGACATAAAATAATTATGAATGCTTTAGAAAATGACAGCCATACATGTGTTTTTAACATTTTGTTAATACATTTACTTGGAGGAAACAAAAAAACTGAAACAGGTAGCAACATTTTCCAGTTTGTTTCTGACTTTTGTTAAACAGAAATTGCTTAAGTCCTGTTGCATT